>JAQFVV010012466.1:5269735-5869735 GCA_028023455.1 Epiperipatus broadwayi | reverse complement strand
TAAAACAATATATAAATCACACTTCCGCTTATGACGATTTTCTTGCATATGAACTGGTGAAAACAACCATGTACTTATAATGCTTCGATTCCTTTACCATTGGCAACAATTTACCCAATATTATCCTTAAAAATATTTTTGCTATAAAGGACAACAATGAAAATTATCCATTCAACCTAACTTAGGCAGAAGGATATTTCATTGAAAGTTGTCACCTAAATTTTTATCTCATTCGACTCAAAAGATGATCTCAAGATTTCCATCCAACCGTTTCAAAATATCATCATCATATAAAACAGAGACTTCCACTGGTAAGATTATGATATCATTTTTCATTTCCATGCATCAAATGAAGATCTAAACCTGATCATGATAAGTAAATGGCTACCTCTTGGGAGATTTTAATCCACCCAGATTAAATTTTTGCTTTTAAATCTCCATATTACTTATTAAGCTCTGCATTCACATTATTAGTCAGCCTAGCTGAGAAAGCCTCTTTTTGTCTTCGAGTTAAGCTACTAAGAGTGTAACCTCTATTAGAGAACTGGTCAATATTTTTCTTTTTAGTGATTCCCAAGACTTAACCAGTGTCCGTAACATATATCTTTAGTCCCATGCCCCAGTAACAGGCAAGCTTAAAAATCCAAGTCATTTTAATATTTAGCGGTGACTAATTGAGTAACAGTCAGGTTCACTTCTAAAGCACAAAAATCAAATTTTCTATCAATACAATTAAGTTTTAATCAAATCCCTACAACTGATAGCATATATCAATGTCTATAAGCAGTAATAAGAAATCATTTATATTCTGATTTCTAACAATAAAAAAATTCACCAAATGCCACTGTTGAATGCTTGGAGGCATCCAAATTTTTTTATACCAAATTTTCAATAGCAGCAGTCCATTTGAGATTATAGAGATGGTACGACTATTTCCAATAACTTTGGGCAGCAGCAGTTTAACGATTACACAAATATATGCATTAAAGTCTCTATGGGGAAAATTCTGTATTCTATTAGTATTGATATATCCAACAAGAAATACAACTATCTTTTTTTTAAACTTTCTGAAACTAAGGTTTGACCACATGCATTAATAAGTTGGGTGCAATTTGTGAGTATACAAAATAATTTTTAACGTACTTAGATTTTCACTCATAAATGTAAAAATTTCATGAGGGGAATGTATCGAATTAATTCTCACAGTGAACCAAATATTTACATCGTTTTAGTTAATGGTCTGCCTTTAAAACAAAAAAAAACTTACTTTGCTGGCATTGTTATGATTAATATTAAAATTATTTCTACTGTTTCAATGGGCAATGTGATAGGTGGAATTTTCAAAGCGCATCTTTCTACATTTATGGACAGCGAGAGTTTCTTGGAGTATTCAAATGTCCGTTCATTCCGCAAGTGAAATTCCTAACAAGAAGTCCAGTTCCAAACCAATTTATTATTTAATATACTGCTTTGCACAAGAATACCACTAATAATTCACAGTATGCTAAACCTGTTCCCATTACTATTGTTCAGCAATGAAAGCCACGAATATTTTACATATTCATAACAAAAAAAAAGAAGAAAATACTATAGCTGAACTTCTGTGCTATAATCATTTCATCGCACATGTACACAATGCTTCTGTCACAGTTAAAACAGAAAAATAAAACTGTTGGCATAAAAAATTCATCATGGTTGGGCCCCATATAAAGCGAAGTAATTGATGGTAATAAAGTGAAAAAAAATATTTAAAAAAATTTTTTTTTAAAGAAAATGCTTTCATTCTTATGAATGCATTAAAAAGTTTAAAAAAAATACACTGAAAATTAAAAAATAAATTTTCAACTTTCACGAATAAAAGAATGAGACAGCTATGCTTAGAAATTCATAAATCAGATTCCCGCTTTAAATCTTTATTTTTACTTTTATGTTTTCTACTTTTTACTTAATTCCAGAAATTAGAAATGGAGGAAGTTTGAATAAATTTAATACCACAAGATGGGAGTACTGTAAAAGTATTAAAACAGGCAAAAGTCTCTATACGTATTGCCATTCGATGCAAGCCAGAGTAATTAATGAGTGCCAGAAGGCTTGTGCATAAAATTCCCATCTACTGCCTACTCATCCAATATCCCCAGACTAGTTTCTAGCTTGTGGTCTTCATCAGTGAGGAGGCTTGGATCTGAGAGCACTGCACCTAGATCATAGGATCTAATACAACCCTCCAGCAGCCACCTTTTATCTCTACTTAACTACAAAAATATGAGTCTTAAATTAAAAACACTATAATATTTTCAACCAAGCTCATTAGCATATATAGTCATATAGATCTGAACTCAGTTCAGTACTTATACATTTTGATGCCTTTGGTTCTTTAATAACCAAAGCCACCACTATCCTATTAGGCACAATCAGTTTTAAGTCAATAAACATCACATGATCACCATTTCTTATGCCTGCTTATAACTGTTATTAAAACAGGATATTGGCATTAGATGGGGATTTTATGCATAACCCTTCTGGAATCCATTGATTACTCTGGCTTGCATTGAGTGGCAATATGTATAGAGAGTTTTTCCTGTTTTAATAACAGTTATAAACAAGCCTAAGAAATGGTGATCATGTGATGTTTATTGGCTTAAAACCAATCCTGCCTAATAGGATAGAGGTGGCTATGGTTGTTAAAGAGCCAAAGACACCAAAATGTATAAGTGCTGAACCGAGTTCAGACCCATATGACTATATAAGCTATTGAGCTTATATTGAAAATATTATTGTGTTTTCAATTTCATTCTCATAGTTTTGTAGTTAAGTAGAGTTAAAAGGTAGATGCTGGAGGATTGCATTAGATCCTAAGATCTAGGTGCAGTGCTCTCAGATCCAAGGCTCCTCACTGACAAAGGCCACAAGCCAGAAACTAGTCTGGGGATATTGGATGAGTAGGCACTAAATGGGAATTTTATGCATAAGTCTTCTGGCATCCACTGATTACTCTCTCTTGCACTGAGTGACAATATGTATAGAGAGTTTTGCCAGTTTTAATAACAGTTATAAAAAAGCTTAAGAAATAGTGATCATATGGTGTTAAATGTAAAGATACTGAAGCCCATATAAAATTAAAAAAATTGCAATTTTTGCTCACTTTTTGCTTTTTTTTTTTTTTTTGCAAAATGTATTGTCATCATAAATATATAAATATGCAAAATTTTAACTAGATAGGATTTGAAAAGGAGGTAAAAATTGAATTACAAGATTTTCCAGATAGACAGACAAAAAAAAAAAATTAAATAAAAGTGTATTTTAAAAAAATTTTAAAAAAGAGAAAAAATAAGACGATACGAGAGTGGTTTATATTTGCCAAAAAATTAATTAGAAAACTCATAAATGTATCTTAAAATAAAAATATCTCTTAATTATGTGTTTTTCTGAAGGTTTGTGATGATGGTATTTTAGTTGTATTTATATATTGGATTATTTCCATCATCTAATATAAGTATTGAATCTCTTTACAAAAATTTAACTTTATTTAAATATTCCAAATGCATTCAACTGTTAGTAATAGTAAATCAAACAGGTTAATGTATGCATACCATTTTGAGAGAGATATTATTCTCCCCTCTTCTTCAGATGTTGCTGGTCTGACCAGTGAGAGTAATAGCATGGGAATCGAACCTGGACCCTTAGATTCTTGAAATTTGAATTTTAAGGTAATGTTCTAACCAACTGAGTCATTCTGCCAAGTGTGACTCTACATAATGTATGGAAACCACTAATCAACTTTGCTTTTAGAAAAAAGAATTGAAAATCTGGATAACCATATGAAATGTGTACTGACTGTTGCCTTTGGAGTGTTACCTTAAAATTCAATATTCAAGAATCTATCGATCCAGGTTTGTTTTCCATGCTAGTATTGTCACTGGCTAGGCCAACAACACCTGAAGAAAAGAATAATATCACTCGAAAAGTTGTGCATATACTAACTTGTGTGCTATTACTAATAGTTGACTATAATTGGGAAAATTTAAATAAAGTTAAATTTTTCTAAAGACATCCAATACTTATATTAGATTATGGAAATAGTCCAATATAAAAATACAATCTCTTAATTATGTTTTTTATTAAAAACTTATAATTTTAAAAAAAAAAAATGTGAAAGAGATTAAAAGTAAAATATTATTTTTTGATTAGTCAAACTGTATATTTCTGGAGGTAACTAATAGGTGAAGAGTTTATTGAAATGCCCAACAATATTCCATGGAAAGATTGAATTTCAGCTTTATACAAGATAGTTTTATAATCTGCCATCTTTAATCAGGAGTTTATCAAGACAAAAAAGTCTGCTTTCTGTTTGGAGACTATTGGTTCCGCATACTAGGGCTAAATGTAAAGTCAGCCATGAGACGGCTGTCATCTATCCACACCAAAGCTATGAGAAAAAAAAATTGGGCTTTAAAAAAGATTAAAATTGTGTGAATTAATTTTGACGACACAGATGTGAGAAAAGGCAATACTCAATATAGTTGGGATTTGTGCGTGTGTGTGTGTGTGTGTGTGAACTGGAGAGATAAAAATGAAATATGATGTACTGAAATTATAGCTTTTCACTTAGATAGTAGGACTGAGTTTTGGCAAACTAAATTTAATTAAATTGTCCCAATGAATGATTTTTTTCAAAATCAAAAGTAAAAAATTAATGATGTGGGTAAACAAAATATAAAAAAATGTTAATGTTTTATACATGCAGAGACTCGTCTTGAAAAAAAAAAATTATTGGACTATACATTAGAAAATCACTTATACAAATGAAAAGTTGAAAAAAAAAATTCTTGACCACTCCAGCATTTACAGGAAAGTATTGTATTAAAATTCATCTGCCTAATTTGAATGAAATAGTTTTAAAAAGTAAAAACTAGATGCCAAATTTGTAATTCTGAAATATAAATTATATGAAAGGAGTCGGTTAAAACTTGAATTACAACAGGCTTCATGAAAGACCTTAAGAGTAATGATTGCTTAAATATCTCTTTTTTTTTCTATTTGTGAGTTTTAGGTTTTTTTCCTCATGTGTCATAGCATCAGCCGGGAAGCGAACCCGCTAATCCGGGACAACTGCTTGTAAAGCAGCCGTCGCTGATCTCTCGACCACCAATATGAACATATTCAGATGAGAAATTACATTTGTAAGTTTTATAGTATATTGCCTATCTCCAAATCACATGAATTAATTCAGAATATGGCTAAGTTGGCTTGCAGTAGACAATACATCATATGTTTATTTTCATTTCGTGGATAATAATATATGAATGGTGTTTAGCTTGAAAATATAAGGAAACAGAAACTACAAATGCTTTAAAATTCTAAATTTAAAAAAGCAACCTTAAGCAACCCCAAATCGGATAAAGTCTTCTCCCATAGCTTCTAATAAAGGAATGGAACAAGCAATGCTTACCATATTTGTAATCGCTGGAGGGGAGGGGAGGCTTGAGCAGTTATTTAGTTCTGTTTTACCTTGGCTCTAAGAATGATCAGATACACCTTTAATTGATGGCTAATTAGGTAGACCATAAACTTTCTGCTTAAGAAAGACAGAACTGAAAGTTTTATTTATTCTGGATTCAAACCCAGGTTTCATGCATGACAGACTGATAGACTATTCCACTGAATAAGCCATTAATGTTATATACAATTGTTGATAAAACAAATAATTATTAGATAAAAGTTTTAAATAATTAAATAAATGTATGTTTACAAAAAAATAACAATTTAGAATCATCAAGTTCTGGAAATTAGAAATTTTTAAAAAATAATTCCACTCGTCTTTTTCAAGCTTCTACTAATTGTAATGCTTTATGGTATACAGTAAGATATTAGCATGTTCATAATAAAAGTTCATGTAAGTATATTCCAGAATGATAGCAGTAAATAAGATAATGCAAGTGAGAGATGTATAATACTTCTGTATCATAATTTTCACTGTGCCATTCTCATGCATGGTAGAGACTTGTTTCTATCCGCTTTTAACCTTGTAGAGATGTGTGATCATAAACATATGACCAAAGATGTGAAAAATATGTATGATTACCCAAGATGCACATTTCATACTGACCCAGCACTCATAAATTGGCCCAGAACACAATCTTTTACACATAATTTTCTCATTGTGCAGTATATGTATAGATATTTAATTATTACAGTTCAACTGATAAATGCCAAACTTACTGCCCTCACAACTTTGACACAAAACCATTTAATGAAAGATTATTACTAATTTTTATTAGTCATTCATTAGACTAGAGATTATACATTTAATGAGAAATATCCCTGTAGTGTCACTTTCACTACATCACTCTCAAACAAAATAGAGACAGGTGTCTATCCACTTTTAACACCTTGTGGAGGGATGTAATCACAAACATATGACATAGACATATGAAATATTATTCATTCATAAACGTATGATCAAAGACACATGGAATATTATTCATTAAGTGGATAATCTCTAGTCCAATGAATGACTAATAAAAATTATTAATATACTTCCATTAAGTGATTTGTGTCAAAATTGTGAGTGCAGTAAGTTTGAAACTTATCAATTAATCTGTAATAAGTGGATATTTGTATATAGTGATCAATGATAAAGATGTTCTGTATGATATTGTAATACAGGCCACCTGATGAGTGCTGTAGCACAAAATGTGCATCTTGGGGATCATACATCTTTTTCACATCTCTTCAATCATGTGTTTATGATTACACTCTTCCACAAAATGTTAAAAGTCCCTTACCTTGCATAAGAGTGGTATAGTGAAAATTACACAATAGAAATATTATTAAGTGGTGGTGTAGCAGAAATTGTAGTATAGAAATATTATTCATTAAGTGGATAATCTCTAGTCTAATAAATGACTAATAAAAATTATTAAGTGAGAGATGTGTTTAATCGTCTTATATATAAATTTGACAATATTCTTGTCATAGTTTTTTGAGTTAAGACCATTTAAATAAATTTAATGTTCTGAATTTTTAAAACATCTTGAAATGGTTAAAAGTTTGTCAGAGAGAAAAAAGTTAATAGTCCCATCAATATTCTAACATCCTCTATTCTTTATTTATCTGTAACTTGAGATAAAAAAATACTCTGAAAGTTAACAGTCAATATTTGTTACAAAAATACTATTTTTCAATATTTTTTATTTCTCAACACATTATTTTCCAGTGTTTACTATATACCGCAATTTGATTTTTAAATTCATAACTGAATATTAAAATGTTTTATGACTAATTCATATTATTGTAAAATTTTCCAAAAATTCTTCATTATTTTGTAATATTGTGTTTTCAATTCCAATACGGTTTGGATTTACTGTGTGATTTATGTATATAATCTTACATCTTCACCCGATACTGTTGGCTTGGTGTAGCATTAGTTGGCATGAAACTATAGAAGGAAATGACTTCAGGTGTTTTAATAAGTTTACCTACAACTTCCACCATAGAAGGAAGACTTCAGGTGTTTTAATAAGTTTAACTACAACTTCTGCTATAGATGGTCTTCAGGTGTTTTAATAAGTTTACCTATAACTTCCATTATAGAAGGAAAGGACTTCATGTGTTTTAATAAGTTTACCTATCATTTCCAGCTATTCCATGACAGCTTGTCTCATGGGTGATGTAGGTTCTAGCAGCTTCCAGTCTTAAATATGGACGTGCTTCACTGTGTTAATAATGTAGTGGACATATATTCTGCCATTCATCTTTGACAGTTGTTGCTGCCCTTACTTCCAAATGGATTGACTATTTATGGCCAAATCCCCATCCATGGTAAGACCAATCAGAATAAAGTGGCCATCATTGCCTATTGGCCTATTCTTGCCATTGGACATATCTATTTGTATATACATTGGACCATGGCAATGAATGCTTAATACGATCAAGATAAGATGGAATGTGGACTAGCCTTTATTTTAATGCGAAGCGAAAAATAACAAATACTTTATTAATGAAGTGAGAACTGGCTAAAAACATCAAATAATGTTATTTTCTTTATAAAACAATGCACATTATTATTTTAAAAACTTTCTATACTTTTATGGTTGCTTGAAATGCATTCTTAAATAATAAAAAAATGTTAATATTTTTTTTAAAAAGTCAAACAGATAAATTCCATAAGCTAAAAAAAGAATTTGCAGTGGTGGATCAAAATTATATCAAAGTTGTTTTAATTCACTCACGCTCTTTGATTATAAACACTGTTACTTATTTGACCACTAAACATCACATGATCATCATTCCTTATGCTTTCACAAACTATTAACACAGAAGCAAAATTTTCCATATAGTAGCATGACTCAACGCAAGTTAGATTAATCAATAGCCACAAGAAGGTTTGTGCATAAGATACTAAGGTCTAGGTGCAGTGCTCTCAAATCCAAGGCTCCTCACCGATGAAAGCCACAAGCTAGAAACTAGTCTGGTGATATTGAATGAATATGCATTAGAAGGGGATTTTACTCTGGCTTGCACTAGGTGCCACTATTGTATTGAGAATTTAACCCCTGTATTGTTTATTTGCAGAAATATTTATCAAATCAACTTTTCTCACTATTAAAAATGATTAGAGTATTCATAAAGTAATTGTTATGGTGTCATTAAAATAATACATGCTTGTTAAGTTCATGGCCAAAGGCAAGTTGAGTAGTAACACAGTACTATGATTAAGTGACAACATTTGTTATCGTTAGCACGAGTTGGATCTTTACATCATTAAAAAAAATCTAACTATATTACTAAATCAAAATACCGTCGAAGACATAATCATTTTATACTAACAAAGCATAAAAATGTGTCAAAATTTTATTGTAACAAAAATTTAATTGATGTCATTACAGGCTAAAAAAAAAAGCTGCTAACGTTCCTGAGTTAAAAAAAGTCAATATCTTTATTGCTCTGTTGTTCATAAGAAGATTGACCACCAGAAGTTATAGAGCTGGGTATAATCCAGGGACTTTTCACTCCAGAATCTGTCACCCTACCATTGTACCAAACCACATTATCCCAATGATAAAAGCTTTCTCAATACCTGGTTTAAAAAAATAAGTTTTACTCAAATAATTAAGTAAGGAATACAATCAAGTCTTTATAAATTGTTTAAGGTTATAACTAAATTTATCTTCAACTAATGGAATAGTCCATATTCCATCTTATCTTGACAAAGTTATTCATCACTTCAGATCAATAGATCTATAAACAGATAGCATATATCCAGTAAGAAAAACAGGTGAAACATGTCAATGGGTGGAAATGTTTGGTGTATCTGATTGTTTTCATATGGTTAGGGATCTGCTTATAAATAAGGACAGTTCAGTTGGAGGTAGAGGATACAACAATTTACTGTAGTCCACTATATGGTTAAAGCAATAAGACAAGATCATGTTAGAATTGGTATCTGTCAGAACCTAAATTAGACCCAAGGCAATTTTCATGGTACAGCTGGAAATGTCATCCTACTTACACACAAAGATATCCATCACAGAACACTGGAAGTGTCAACCATACCTATTTATAAGGCAACTGCCATGATAGATCTGGAAGTGATTGATATATTTAGAAGATTACCTGAAGTCCCTTACATTAATAATTGCACTGAAACTAAATGCTATACCAAGCCGATAGGATCAGGTAAAGGTATAATGGTTGTTTACATTGTAAATATGCATTTGTATATTTGTTTTAACTAATAAATATTTAATCATAATTTAGAGTCTATGTTTATCATAATCACACAATAAACATAACAGGGCTAAAAGTTAAAATCTTAATAAAAGCATTCATTGTTTATTTATAAATTTTTAGTTAAAACCAAATGTTTTAAAATTTATATTGATTTAAAATATATATAGAGAAAGATATTTTAAACATAACAAAATTTAGGCTCATATATATTACTTATAATAACTCTTCTCATATACACTTTCATGCAAATTTATTTTTAATAAAACTTCTTTATTTTCCTGATAGTCATTTAAAGGGTAAAGGAAATTGAGCTCTGATGAAGACTGATGGACAGTCGAAACTGTCAGGAAAATAAAGAAGTTTTAATATTTTTTTTTTTTGCATTGAAGTGTATATGAGAGGAGTTATTATAAGCAATATATATATGAATATATGAAGAAATGCAAAGAAATTAAAGAGAGAAGAGTAAAAATATATACAAAATGTAAGCTCCGACTATGCTATTTTCTTTCCCAATGCAATTCAGTTTTATAAATTCATAACTTCCACCGCTATATGTCATATTCTTTTTTTCAAATCCATATTCTAATTTATAAGAGTTTCTCCATTAATCTTTAGTCACACATTTTAAAATATTAATATGAATATGTTTAAAACTGAATCAATTCGAGAAGTAACTCACTTTGACTTTTACAAATTTTTATCCTAACTGGCAAGATATAAATGTAATTTGAAGGGGACTGCATCATGTGTTAATTCAAAACTTTATTTAGTTTTAAAGCGTACTTTACTGCAAATTAAAAATAACTTATATTACAGAATACATTTTACACGAGCTAATATATGGTAAAACAACAATTGCATTACTTGTTGGTAGTTTAACCAAACTCCATGAAGCTGAAAAGATGTCTGGTGGATTGAGGGATTGATGCCTATTCTTTATTTTAAAAAGTCTGTTATGGAAAAGTGATTGAAATCTCCAAAATGCCGGATTAAAATAAAATTGACATCTCAGAAACTATACAGTACAAATTATAAATATAGTTAGTTATTTGTATGTTAAAGACAGCCCTTTAGTTATACGGCTTATTCAATAAATGAGAGAAGAGATTTAGGATCTAGTGATTGAAATTACTATGTTTTGGTATGTTTGTAATGCTGGGCAATTATTAAGGTCATGATCTATAGTTTCTTTTTCCATATGACATACAGAACATATTGAGCCTATATTTGCAAAAAATCTTTTTGGGGGTAGAAAGACGTGATTTTAATTTAAAAAATCAAATATTTTGGCACTAAATTCCAACATTTAAATCTTTGAATTATCTTTTTATTAGAAAATTTAAATCTAGATTACAGTGGGTTAATTAATTAATTCATTATGTACTATTACATTATATATGCATCCCTATATTCAATTTGTCACAAATAATTTTTGATCTGCTATGGTGGATTTAGCTATGGATGTGGTTAATTGTTTAATGAAAGGAGTTCTGATTAGTGGTGTAACCAATGGGTTAATCAGTATAAAGCTTACTGTTTCAGAGTATGAGTTAATAAACCTGGTGAACTCCTGTATTGCTCTCTTAAGATAGGGTATTGAGATGCAGTATAATGAGAATCCATTCGGTTTGGAATGTTTTGCATTGATTTGGTACTAACTGACACCATTTTTTTTTGTTTCAAATCAAATTATTGCACAGTGCAAGGATGTAATGTACTTGATGGTTGGCATATAATAGACTTTTAAGATCAAAGGATTAATGAGAGATACTTTTGCATGTATAGACAAATATGATTTAAATAATGAGTTAATTGTATTTTCTTTATACACGAGGAGTTTACTTCGGATTTCAGATCTCAAAGCATTTGTAAGAAGATGAATAGGGAAACCTAAAAATTTATATAGTAAAGCAGTGAAAGGAGTTTATTTTATTGCCCGAGAGAATTTCCAGGAAGAGGACTTTTCTTTGTTAGATTTGAGATAATAGTTCTCTGTATAATTGTTTAGAATGTCAATCAAATGACAGATGTACCCTTTTGTTGGTAATAAGATGATTAAGTTATTCATATATGCTCTGTGAATAATTCTTTGATTCATAAAGGTCTTATAAATTCCTGGCAGTTTATTTTGGATGCTTGATAATAGTATGTAAGTCAGAACTTTATTTGCTTAATAATAAAAACTGCATTATAGATACTAATGTTATTTATGTATTGCAGATGCCAGGTGATTATTTAAATTTATGGAAATGCTTTTACACATGGAAATATAATTTTTTTAAAGCTAATACATGAAACTTGCCTAATTGCAAGCATATAGTATTAAACATAGTGCACAGGGGCTTTTAAAAAACAAGAATAAAAAGCGGGAAATTTTAGCAGTTTGATGCTAATGTTACTTATCTAGAAATTTTTGTACCAAATCCACATTGTTAGATGTTTTAATTTTTTAATTAAATATAAAATACTTTCAGAAATATTAAATAATTAAATTTTTTTAAAGCTCACTAAAAAGAAACTCACTAATTTATATGCCTACAATAATTAGAAATAATGCATAAGGTGCCCTTATATTTGCTTATTTTATTGAATTCATAAATATTTTACAATGGCCGTAGAAAATGATAAAACATCGTTAATTTACATAAAATATTTATTATAAATTCAGTAAAATAGACAAGATTTGAAAAGATTACAGATATATATATAAAAATAAAATGATGAAATTATTTTATTGCTTTAAAAAACTTAAAATTTTAAAATTATAAATTTTCGTAATTTCTATATATATTGAAGACCTTGAAAGTGATCAGTATTAATAAGAAGAGTATCATATTTTATCTCTAAAACTGAGATACGAAAATAAAGTGTTTTAAGGGGGTAGAAACAATAATGAACAATTACCTATGATGATGAAATGTTGTTGTTAGTTAATACATATGTCAGAGAAAATTTTGAGAAACTACACATTAATAATCTATTTATAAAACAAAAATTGATGAAGAATTTCAATAAAAGATTAAAATATAACCATAACAAAATTACAAGCGTGTTGAGGCACTGGCAGGAGAAGCTATATCAAGTACTCTTATAAATCAATAAATAAACAAGTAAAAGCTGAGCGCTTTCGAAGCATGTTGCCTCATATTCCTAACTACAACAGTAAATAATATTTTTTATAAAGCGCAGACGGTATTTAAAGTTAAATTGAGAGAGTGCAAACTTCTCAAGCGCTTGGGACTATTAGTAACTAATCAGATCTTAAGCACTGGGACAGGGAATTTAACAAGAAGAGAGTGGTTCCCACTCTCTTCTTTACTTGTCTTTCTATATATCCAAGCCAGTCCAAAGTACTTATATCTGAGAGCGTGAATCTTAAATATCATCACACTTAATTGACTGAGTTAAAATTATAAACATACAGCGTGAAATATTTTGATTTACTATGCAGTAGTTTTTCGATGTTATAACTTTGCAGCAATATATGTAAATAATATTTTTATAAAGCGCAGACGGTATTGAAAATTAAATTGAGAGAGTGGCAAACTTCTCAAGCGCTTGTCCCAGTGCTTAAGATCTGATTGGTTACTAATAGTCACAAGCGCTTGTCCCAGTGCTTAAGATCTGATTGGTTACTAATAGTCACAAGCGCTTGAGAAGTTTGCACTCTTTCAATTTAACAGTAAATAATGTGGAGTAGTGTGTAGATGGTAATATGCAAATTATATGTAAATTGTTTAATTTGTCCAACGCTTAAAAATATCAAAGCAAGTGTTACATCTGTTAATGGAGTTATTGTTGCTAGTAATAAAATATGCTTCCTTGATTTTCCATTTACAGTCATTTTTCTCAATGCAAACTATTCTAGAGTTGGAGGGTTTGAATTGTGACCGGTCTTTTTTTGAGTGCTCTACAAAAATTAAATAATTATCATTGTTCTTCTGTTCCCATAAAAAAAAATTTAGATCCAAAAAACGAAAAATAATTATGGCCATTCAATCAATATATGGATGGTTAACATCAAAATAGTTAATGGTTAGAAAAGCTAAAATAATAATTATAAAACCGCCTGAAAATGGCAAGTGATAAATTTTTTTACAAAACGCCTCAAAATCGACAAATAAAAATGCCTAAGGCAATATATGTACAGCAAATAAAGTGAAAACTACAAATTAAAATTAAATTAAAAAAAATGCTACAAACTTCAAATAATAAAAAAAAAAAAATCATGAAAATTGCATTATTAGCTATACCCCCCCCCAAAAAAAAATCAAAAAAACGCCTCAAAATCGACAAATAAAAATGCCTCAGACAATATATGTATAGAAAATACATCGAAAACAACAAATTTTAAAAAAATTAAAGAAAATGCTACAAACTTCAAATAATAAAAAAAAAAAATCATGAAAATTGCATTATTAGCTATACCCCCCCCCCCAAAATCAAAAAAACGCCTCAAAATCGACAAATAAAAATGCCTCAGACAATATATGTATAGAAAATACATCGAAAACAACAAATTTTAAAAAAATGAAAGAAAATGCTACAAACTTCAAATAATAAAAAAAAAAAATCATGAAAATTGCAAAACACGACCGAAAAGCTAAAATAATAATTATAAAAGGCAGAAGAAAATCTTTATTTAAAAAAATAAAATAAAAATCCAGAAAATCAAATTTTTTAACACAAGATAAAAGAATGTTGATAAAAAGATTTTAAAATAAAGATAATTTATACAATCTTAAAAATAATAAAAGATAAAAAATAATAACAAAAAAGAACTAAAACTGCAAGAATTCTATTACTGACTGATTGAAGAATAAATTAGTAGATAAAAAAGACTTTAGTGATATGCAACAATGACTATTTAGGAAAATTTCATTGTGAATGGCAAATTAAAAAGTTGAATATGCTAATATGAATGAAAAAAGTTCTAAACGAATAAACATCACATGATCACCATTTTTTGTGCTTATACAAGCTGTTTACTCAGAGGCAAAACTCTCCATATAGTAGCGCCACTCAGTGCAAGCCAGAGTAATCAATGGATGCAGGAAGATTTGTACATAAAATCCCTATCTAGTGCCTACTCATCCAATATCCCCAGACTAGTTTCTACCTTGTGACTTTCATGAACGAGGAGCCTTGGATCTGAGAACACTCCATCTAGATCTTAGGATCTAATGCAACCCTCCAGCAGTCACCTTTTATCTTATTAGCTAACTATAAAGCTTAAAGTCCAAAATAAAAACACAATAATGTTTTCAATTCAAGCTCATCAGCTTGTATAATCGTATAGATCTGAACTCAGTTCAGCATCCATAATTTTTGATGTCTTTGGTTCTTTAATAACCACAGTCCCCCTATTGGGCAGGATTAGTATTAAACCACTAAACATCACATGATCACCATTCTCTATGCTTACACAAGCTGTTTACACAGAGGCAAAACTCTCCACACAGTAGTGTCATTCAGTGCAAGCTAGGGTAATCAATGGATTCAGGAAGGTTTGTGTATAAAATCCCTATCTACTGCCTACTCATCCAATATCGAGACTTTTCTAGCTTGTGGCCTTCATCAGTGAGGAGCCTTGAATCTGAGAGTATTACCTAGATCTTAGGATATAATGCAATCCTACAGCAGCCACCTTTTACCTTATGGCTGTGGTTATTAAAGAACCAAAGACATCAACAAGTATGGATGCTGAATTGAGTTCAGATCTATATGTTTATACAAGCTAATGAGCTTGAATTAAAACAGTGTTGTGTTTTCATTTTGGACTCAAAGCTTTATAGTTAGATAATAAGGTAAAAGATGGCTGCTGGAAGGTTGCATTAGATCCTAAGATCTAGGTGCAATGTTCTCAGATTCAAGACTCCTCACTGATGAAAGCCACAAACTAGAAACTAGTCTGAGGCTATTGGATGAGCAGGCCCTAGATAATGATTTTATGCACAAACTTTCCTGCATTCATTGATTACTCTGGCTTGCACTGAGTGGTGCTACTGTATGGAGAATTTTGCCTCCGTGTAATGAAACAATACTTAATATTTTTAAGTCATTCATTAGACTAGAATCCACTTAATGAATAATATATCTGTAGTGAAATTTGCATTACATCACTCTCATACAAGTTAGGGACTGGTTCTATATGTTTTCAACACCTTGTGAAGGGAAGTAATCATAATCATATAACCAAAGACATCTTTTTCACATGTCTTTGGTCATATGTTTATGATCACGCCACCACAAGGTGTTAAAAGGGGACAGAAACCAGTCCCTACCTTCCATAAGAGTGGTATAGTGAAAATTACCCTACAAATATATTTTTCAAAAAAGCACCTGTTTTAAAATCAGCCAGTGGATGGTCTTAAAATGTAGCTTCAGCAGTACTCAGTTTACTCTGTTATATGTTTTAAAAAATAATTGAATGAGTTTCGTTCATAAGAAGTTTTGAATAACGAAAATTCCAAAACTGGAATAGATCTGAGGACTTTAAACACCAGAGACTAACGACCTACTAGCATTCTCAACCATACCGGGAACCCTGACATACGAGTGAAATTTAATACAAAAAAAAATTGCTTTTGAGTACATTCTTAGAAAATAAAATATCTTTATTTATTTCACTTTTGAATAAATTTTCTGAGATAATAAAAGATTTACTTTTTTTTTTTTTTAACTTGAGTTAAAAAAAAAAAATTATGCTCGACATTCATTAATTTTTTTAAAAATAAATCTTAATTGTTAGAAATGATATTTTAAAACTATTGTCTCAGTTGTTTAAAATAAAATAAAATAAAAATAGAAAAACATTATTATTTAGAAAATCTTTTTTTTTTTACTTTTTTGAAAATTTTGAAAGCCAACTTTTTTTTTTCAATTTATTATATGTAGTTATTTATCATAATCATCATCATCGGTTTCAACCTTTATCGATCCACTGCAAGATGAAGGTCTCTCCAAATCCGCTCTTTACCTTCTATTTTCCACATTAATAAACTTTTTTATTTCACCTATCTCGATGTCTCTTTCTAAATCTTTTACAATTTCTTGAGATCTGATTTTAAGACTTTAAATGCCCATCTTTTATTATCTCTCTTTGCAATATGTCTTACCTCCGCTCTATTTCAGTCTCTGGATTGTATCAATGATATCTGTTTGTGGTCTCATCTGAATATTTTGCTTTCGATCTGTTCTTGTTATTCTCAATAATAAATATCTCCTTATTTCATCCATCCATCTCATATGCGGTCTTTTTCTATGTTTTCTACAATCTCTTGGAATTAAATGCAAGACATCAATGGTCCATATATTATCATCACTTCTAACAATGCACAATGTATGTTCAGAAAAATTTCATTTTAGTCTCGTAATCCTTTCAATGATACCTGTTGGTTCCCATAGCCAAGTATTTTGCTTTCCATTCCTTCTTGTTGTTCCCAGCATACATCTTTTTATACTTCATCAAATGGACTGAAGTCTCTGTATTGCTCTTATTTTAATGGTACAAGTCTCAAATCCTTAAATAAAAGCTACTAAAATAGATTTCCTTCATTTTCAAATATTTAGACATATATTTTTTTTAATGTTAAGGTATTGTTACCAAAATAATATCATTTTTTAATATAACCACAAGAAATAATAATTTCAAAAGTACAGAGATAAAATAATAATTATTAAATAGTAGTATAACCTAAATGCATTTTTAGTGCTGAACACCTTTGACAAAGGCGATAGATATAAAAATTAAAAAAAAAAAAACGTGGTGCAAGTCAAATCACAACACAGAACTTACAAAATCATCAGTCTAATTGAACAGATTCCAAATAGTGCTCAACTGAACACTATTAGACTCTCTATTCATCACAAAGTTATCATTAGAAATAAATCAAGCCTCTCTAATTTTATGTTTCCTATCATTGCATTCATGATACCCCATTTTTATTTCACTAGAATTGAAAACATGACCAAATGAATGTTCATAGTGCAACAAGACTGTTGACACCGAAGAATTCCATATAGTTTAATTATGGCAAAAATGTTTTATATTAATTTTTTTCTAGATTCACCGTAATAAACATAAGGACAATTATGATCCTGCCACTTAATCAAATAAACAATACAAAAACATTCTTTACGATCAACTCTATCCTTGCTACTGCTAATTAAATGTTTTTAATATAAGAGGTGACTGAGAACATACATTATATTCTTTATCACACAATTTCTTTATGTTCAAAAATATAAAGGGTATATAACAGAAGATCATTCACAATCCATAACTTGATTCCTATTAAACTTTAATTTGTCATCAAAATGCTTAACATGTTTAAATAAAGCATATTTATTGTAATCCACTTCTACTAATTCAGATATATTCTTATGAATATTATCTTTTTTATCCAGTACAAATTCACATATATTATTGGTTTCGATGCAAGAAGGCCCTGAACCCTGTATATTTATATCCTGAATATAAACAAGATTTACGATGATATTACCACTAACATTAATAGACTTAATTTGCATTGTATAGTACAATGTGTTGAAATTTTTTATCAGCTCCTCGTATACACTTTAATGCAATCTTTTTTATATATAATTCCTTCTTTATTTTGTTTACAGTTTCAACTGTCCTGCAGTCCTCATCAGAGTCCTCTATTAATTTCACTGCTGAAGATTGCAGGGCAGTAGAAACTGTAACCAAAATAAAGAAGGGATGATATTTTTAAAAAAAGGATTAAAGTGTATATGAATATATGAAGAGAAATCCAATGTGTTGTTATTAAGCCTTATTACCGAATCTAGACATTTAATATTTTCATTAACCTCATGTTCAAAGACCATATTAAATTAGATCCTTATTTACATCTTTTACCACTTCCAAACGGATGCAAATAAAAACATTATCAATATATCTAATGTACACAATGTTATTACAATCATTTACTGTAAGTTATAATGGAAACTAATTCATTCATTTCTTAATTCATTCACTGATACTTGTAGTAGGAAATATGGGGTACTTGTTACACATTTCAATGTATGTGATAAATAAAAACAAATATTATTATTATTTATCATAAATAAGTTCAATGAGTTTGTTATTTGTGTTCATATTTATGCATGAATACATTCTTATGTGTAACACTATTATTGTTTTTATTTTACTTTTTTTTTTAATTGGCTCTCGATACTAATGTATTCTATAATTACACTTTTTATGTCTGCCTATAAAATGCACTGGTTTGACTAAATTAAATTAATTTAGTATTATTTATTGTATGGTGAATGATAATAAAATAATGAACAATATGGACAAATATTCGATAGTATCATATTCTAATAATTTTGAGTATATCAATTTACGATAAGACCTACAACTTCTATGTACAATACGGATCTTTTCATGCATATGGTGACAGAGTTCTCAAAAGTATGAGAATAAATTATAATTGTGGTAAACTGGGCGAATAAAATATAAATTACCCAAGTCCTTTGTTTTTTTTTTATATTGATGAATAGGGATTTGTTGTTGTGGAATTCCCACTCCAAATGGAATATTTTTAAAATTCAATCACTAGTGGATAAATTTTATCTATATCAAGTAAGGATAAAAATCATTGTCAAGACCACATTACATTAGAGACTCCTAAATAAATAATGCATATGTATCCATTTAAACTATATTATATACTACACTTTCAGTGTTATAATCATGATTCTTAACAGCTTTGTATTTTCCTTTCCCGCATAAAAACAACATTTAGTTCTTTGAGAATGAGGGACTCATTCCCTTTTTCTGTTTATTCCTAAAATTTTCCACGAATTATATAGTATAAAGAAGTCAATAATGTTTTATCATGTCAGCTGCTGACCAGTATAGATCTTACAATTAGCATCTGTAAAACAATATCATTCACACACTTAAATGTATGTATTTATATGTTGACTATTCCCATCAACTAATATTAACTACTGAATGTCTTTGGAAAAAATTTAAACTTTATTTAAATAAATTTTCAATTACATTCAACTGTTAACAATAGGTCACAGGTTAGAATATGCATGTTTTGAGTGGTATTGCTCGTTTCTCTTCTTGCTAACCTGACAAGTGGCAATACTAGAAAGGGAATTAGAACCTAGACTTTTAGATTCTTGAATACTAAATTTTAAAGTAATGCCCTAACCAATTGAACCACTTTGCCTTCAGGCAAACATACCTGTGTATACATAAACATCCAAAGCATAAATATAAACAATAAATAATCAAAAGTGCCCCCAATTCACAACTCAACCAGACTAGTCAAGAACATAAACCCTACAACACTACTAATGGTTTCACTGCTACAAGCAGACTTCTCAAGTGTAAAGAACTACAAAATAATAACATATTTAAACTAAACACCCACAATTCCACTTACCTTCCACACACCCTTAATCTTGAAAGATTGGTAGTGTTTTAGAGTTTATTTTCTTGGCTAGTATGGTTGAGTTGTGAACTTGGGTTAATTTTGATTATGTGTGTGTATATATTATATATATTACAAATTTAAGATTTCATATGATCACTATTTCATATGATTATACAGGCTGTTAACAACAGCAGCAAGGTCTCCGTACTGAGTGCCACTAAGGGTAAGCCTTAGTTTTTTTGCATCCATTGGTTACTAGGTCTTGCACTTGGTGGCAGTACTGTAGGGAGAGTTTGCTACTGTTATTAAATTTAAGATTTGTTGATGTGTAAACTGATGATTTGAAATGTTTTGATACTTTAAGGATAAAATAAGTATTAAAAAAATTGATTTTTATTTGTAAATTATTAAAAGCACACCCTGCATAATTTGGTATAGTAGTAGAATGGCAGCCTCTGAAGATGGATTACTACAGAAGTCACTTCTGGTATTCAAACTCCTTATAAACTCTAGAGCAGTAGTGTATAACCTTTTTACACTTGCGACGTCCATACTCAGACTGAAATTTTACGTGACTTATTATATATTGTTACCATCTATGGTAATAATAAAAGTTGTTTTACCACATGCAAATATAGGTCTTTATATTATATTTCAGTACATACCGTTTGATATAAGATTTTTGAAAAAACTGCATATTAACAAAAAATGTATAATAATACTTAGTTCTTAGTAGATTTGTTGATTTGTAGCGATTACAATTTTTTTAGCCTGTATTAGAAAATGTGTACATTCAAGAATGTCAACCTTAGGATGATACTAGCATGAACAACAAAACTCTGAGAATAAACAAAGCAAATGAGACCAATATAGCAAAGTGCCATTATGATATGCTTTTTATACGAATTGGAATATAAAGGCGGAAGTGTTTAAACACAAAAATAATCAGATACACAATAATGAGCTGAGCAGTATTCATGTTTTTTAATAGCATTTAGGTTTTTATTTTTATTTTTTTTTCAATTAAAAATGTATTATCCAACATGAGAATGTATTAAAATTTTCACAACCCCAAACAATTTTTCTACAAAGCAGTCTTGAAAAATCTTGCATGGTTTTCTTCCTTATTTTTAATAAAGAATTTTACTAAGTCAAGCGTTGATGGCCTAGTGGTTAGCATAGCTGCCTTTCAAGCAGCTAGCCTGGATTTGCTTCCTGGTCAAAGCATTGGACATATGAAAAAAAAAAAGAATTTTACTAGCAAATAAATTTTTGCTTTGTTTATAAAAAAAAAAAATTGAAATTTGCAATCTAAAATGCTTGAAAAAATTATATCATAATTGTTTTCAAATGACATAATAATAAAAAAACAAAAAGAGGGCAGCATTGATTAAAAGATTACAGAGTTGGAATATTTTTTAAATGAAAAGTATAATTTTTGGTAAATGCAGGTAAAATTTGATTTAATAAATATATTTTAAATTTGGATAATGACAATTAAGGTTAGTCTGATCAACTTTTAAGATTTCAGTTTAAATTTTTTTTTTAATTTACCACATGTTAAAGTGAAATTTAAAATGGTGTTAGTACAGCAAGAGGAAAACTACTGAATTTTGATAAACTGTTACTATAAAATTGATAAACTTTTAGGATATCAGTTTAAATATATTTTACACATGAAAAAATAAATTTTAAAATGCCACAGCTATAGCAATAGAAATATTGAATTTGATAAACTTTTATCATTTCCCTTTAATATTTCAATACAAGTATAATTTTTATACTTGGAGTTTAAATATAATTATAGGGAATTTAAACACAGACTTTCAAGATCCCTTTAGCTATACACCCTATCTTAAATAAATAATACACATGACCACACACATGTGAAAAAGATAAATGATCTCCAATATACATATATTGTGCTGAACCAGCATTCATCTGTGTCCGAATCATCATTTCCCACACACATATATATAATCAATTTGAAGATTTGCTATTTTAATATAAACTGAGCACTGATTATATATGTGTGTGGAAGATGATGATCTGGACCAATTGATGAATGCTGGATCAGCACAATATATATATATATATTGGAGATCATTTATCTTTTTCACATGTGTGTAGTCATGTGTTTCAGTTGTATAAGATAGAATGGATGGCTGCAGGAAGCTTGAGATTCTGTGTTCAAATCCCCTATAGCTACATTTCCCTTTAAGTATATTCTCATGCAATAAAGTATGATATGGCCTGCAAATTGAAGTATATATTAGAGAAAATGAAGAGATATTAGTTTTTGGTAATGTTATGATGATGTTAAAATTTTATAACAATTTTAAAAATTATCGCATGATAAATAATTTATTTTAAAATTATTGTTTATTGCATTTAATAAAAGTTATATTTTTTATGATACTGCTGTTGATAATTATTTAATGTAAATATATTTTAATTATCAAACTTTCTATTAATGTAAGGGAACAGTTAGAGAAATGGTGAGAATTTGTGAGCAAAAATTTTATTTGCTATTCAGTGCATCAAAAATCAAAAATGGAATACATATATATATATATTTTAATTATCAAACCTTTTACTAAAACAAGGGTAGCTACAGTTTTAAAAGTGGAATATGTAAATATATTTCAATTATCAAATTTTTTAATAACAGTGATGGGACAGCTAGAGAAATGGACAGAATTAGTGAGGCAAATTTTTACTTGGTATTCAATACATTAAGAATCAATAAAACATGAAAAATTTCTATTGCTCAAAATATATCTTCCTTATGTATATAAATCAAAAATAATCATTAAAAATGGGTCAACTCTTAGACAATCCCAATATCAATAACAATCAACAATTTCAAATTGTTGTCAAGGCAACTTCCTTTTACTAATCAACTGCTTTAATAATAATAATAATAATAATAATAATAATAATAATAATAATAATAATAATAATAATAATAATAATAATAATAATAATAATAATAATAATAATAATAATTATTATTATTATTATTATTATTATTATTATTATTATTATTATTATTTTACTAATGTTTGCAAAGCAGCAGGTCAGCTTGGCTTGTATTAATACAATAAAACAATGAATGTAATTGAGAATTAAAATATATTTAAAGAATATTTACACGAGTTATCAACCACAGTTAAAAATGACCTACAACATTGTTTATACAAATGCGTTATGATAGTTATTTTTACCTGCTACTGATAACTCAGGTATTATTATTTCATGCAAATATTATGTAAATATATTTTAATTATCAACCACATTACATTCTTTTAGTCTAATAATGTGAGCAAAGCATAGCTTAAAAGAAGCAAATGAGAAAATAGAAAAATTGTTGATATAACTAGATACCAAATATCTAAATAATAAACATATATCAAATGGTTGGAAGAAAGTATAGTAATATTGACATTTAACCACTAAACATTCGTATGAGCATTATTTTTTATGCTTACACAAGATGTTTACACAGACGCTAAACTCTCCATACAGTAGCGCCACTCAGTGCAAACCAGAGTAATCAATAAATGCAAGAAGGTTTGTGTGTAAAATCCTTATCTAGTGTCTACTCAGGTGGCTGCTGAAGAATTGTATTAGTTCCTAAGATCTAGGTGCGGTGCTCTTAGATCCAAGGCTCCTCACTGATGAAAGCCACAAGCTAGAAACTAGTCTGGATATATAGGATGAGTAAACACTAGATAGGGATTTTATGCACAACCCTTCTTGCATTCATTGCTTACTCTGGCTCACATTGAGTGGCCCTACCATATGAAGAGTTTAGCCTCTGTGTAATATTGATATTTAAAAAAGAATGAAGAAGAAATTAGAAAATACAGACTTATTAGTCCATTATCAGTTGTATAAGAAAATCTTTATTATGATAATTACAACTTATCTACAGAAAACTTTGGATTTTAACCAAAGCTGGATTTAAAAATGGTTTTTCCAACATTGTATCACATTCTATTACTAAGAGAAGTTATAGAAAAGATAGTAAATATAAATTGCCACTCTGTTTTGGATTTGTATGTTATGAAAAGGTATTTGATTCTACAAAAATTTCTACAGTGATTGAAGTATTGGATTAGCAAGATAGACACATGGAATATTATTATATTCTGATGAATATTTATCAGAATGCAGACACAATGATTTGATTACATGGTGTACTAAGAAAATTAATGTAGAGGAGGTTGTTTGACAGGATGATTCCATATCTCCAAAACTTTGTGCAGTTTTATAAGAAATAGTTTGTGAATCAAAATGGGAAACTAGGTGAGTAAAAGTAAATGGAAATTACACAGGTCATCTAGACTTTGCAGATGATGTGGTTATTTTTGCAAATAATGCTGCAGAGTTTCAAGAAATGTTGCATGCATTATCAAATGGGTGTCAGAAATTATGACAAAAGATTAATCTTATGAAAACTAAAGTAATAGTCAATGGATTTTCTCCGCAGACAAAAATAAATATTGATAATCATGAATTTAGAAGAAATAAACAACTACAAATATATTGGACAGAGTATTAATACAGATAGAGATATAAAAGATGAAAATAATCATAGAATTAAACTTTGGTGGAATGATTCTGTCTTTGAAAAGAAAGTTTTTGATAGATATTTCTACCAGTTCTTGCTTATGGATCTGAGATTTAGACACATAACCAAAGAACAATTCAGAGACTTCAGATCATTCAACAAATAATGGAAAGATGCATATTAGGAGCAACAATAAGAGATTGAATACAAAATACATATTTGAGAGAGTAAACAGATACCATTGATTTTGAAAGAATTAAGAAATGAAAGTGAAACTGTAATGGATATATTGATAGAAGAGATTATAATAGATGAACAGTTAAAGTTTAACAGATATCACTGGCATTGTTAAAAGATTTATGAAACCGAAATGGAGTTGGACTAAACATATTTCGAGAAGAAGATGATATTAGGTGAACAACTGAAAGTCTTAAACAAGAGCTGAAGAAATGGTATCAGACCTTGAAAAAGACCACATGGATAAAATAAGAAAATTAGTCAGTATGTTGTGAAGAAAGGCTAGGATAAAAAAACTAGATTAATCATTAATGGTTACAATGATGATGGTAATGACTCATTCATGAATAGTAATTTTCCAAAAATGATAATTAACAGTATTATTAACCAGATATACCCGACCTTAGAAAGGTCATTGTTTTTTTAAATGCTTGCTTTAATAATTTTTTTTTAAGATTTAATGTAAATTAAACAAGATTTTAAATGTGAGATTTTTACATCAATCTGAAAAGCAGACATTTCAACTTCAATTGTACGCTAACCAAAAATAAATGGAAATATGGTACTATAGCATGTATTTTTTGCCTCATTATATATCACATATCAAACATGAATTTATGTACTGTAAACACATTTTCTTCACAATTTAAATACTATATCTCTGTAGTTAAAAGTACATATACTGACTTTTCCCTGAGAATTTTTTAATAAATATGGATTATTTTGAATTATTTCCTTCACATAAACATAATAATACCCTAACCCAAACTAAGTGGCAATGTGGTACTATAGCATCTATTTTTTCAATCACTGAATATCACATTTCGAACATGAATTTATGTACCGTAATCACATCTTTTTTTGCAATTTAAATACTATGTGTCTAGTTAAAAGCATATATACCGATTTTTTCCTAAGCGAAATTATTTCCTTCACATAAATGTAGTGATTTGTGAATCTGACATATGACATCGGACAAACATTCATACATTCACCAATTAGACAACAGAGAAAATAGGGATTTTATATATAAAATTCCTGTAATTGGAACATTGGTTGAATCATTATTTTTCAAATTACAAACCGTAAAATCATATGCCAGAAACAAGTTAAAGGAAGACTGAATAAGATTTCTTGATCATTTAACAATTGAAGACCAGAAAACCCAAGAACTGGAAATGAAACAATTCATAACTGATTTGGGATTTAGAAAAACAAAAATATTATATTATTATTTTGTTGAGATCTAATTTTGTAGTAATATTAAATATACATGGATTCCTCTTTATGAAACTGAAATTTATTTTTAATTACCACAAGGATCCTATTGAGCCTCTTGTAAAAATACCCCAGAGGTCTAGGAACACTACTTTACTAAAACCATGTAGAACTGTGCAATCCCTAAATTCCTTTTTATATAATATAAAAATTAATTTCAGAGCATAAAATTAATTTTTACTTACTTACACTTGAATAATGTTGAAATATGTAAGAGAGAACACGCGGAATAATTCCTCTTTCTTCAAAATTTTGTAAATCACCTGAAATGGTATACGTTTTACCACTGCCAGTCTAAAAAAAAAGAGAGAAAATAAAGCTCATTAATAATTTTTATTAGTCATTCATTGGATTAGAGATTTTCCATTTAATAAATAATATTTCTATAGTGTAATTTTCACTACACCACTCTCACTCAAGATAGGGACTGGTTTCTATCCATATTGTGGAGTAATGTAATCATAAACATATAACCAAAGATGTGTGAAAAAGATATATGATCCCCAAGATGCCCATTTCAAGCTGAAATGGCATTCATCAGTTGGTCAAGACCACATTCTTTTACATATAACTTTATCATTGTTCCGTCTGTCAGTTTACTGCCCTCACAACTGTGACACAAACCACTTGATGGAAACATATTAATATTGTTTATTAGTCATTCATTAGACTAGAGATTATGCATTTAATGAATAATATTTCTGTAGTATAATTTTCATTACACCATTCTCATGCAAGGTAGAGACTGGTTTCTATCCTCTTTTACTACCTTGTGTAGGCATGTAATCATAAACATATGACCCAAGACATGTGAAAAAAATATATAACCCCCAAGATGCACATTTCATGCAAACAAGAACTTATCATGTCTTTGGCCATAAGTAGATAAAACCAGTCACCTACCGTGTGTGAGAGTGGTTTAGTGAAAATTATACTACCGAAACATTATTCATCAAAGCAAATCTAACTTTTAGTTATAAATGAATAGCTTATATTGAACACCGAAAAAAGAACAGTTGCTTGATATCATGTGACCAACTATTGCAGTAGTTAAATGTAAAATATTTTTCATAATGTTCTAAATAAAAAAGGGTATATATATATACACACATACATATAGCATTTATGATTAAACAAATGAATAAGTGGGGGTTGTTCCATGTAATAACTAAAAAATAAGTTAACACTGATGTTTTTAGATAACTATCAATAATTATTGACAGTCCCTAAGCTAAATATATTTGCCCTAAATGTAAAAAGGCAATAGTAGACCAGTAAAGTAAATTCATTTGGCAAAGGGACTGCCAGTAAATAATTGGTAGTTAACTAGCATGGCCAGTGCTAATTCTCTAATTATTACATGGAGTTAAATCAACTCATTCCTTTAATTTATATCATACTTAACCATTATATTTAATTGAATGTCTGGAAAGTTGGTGTAACTTTTTTCCTCCAATAGAAGTACAATATGCACTGGAGGAAAATGCTGATGCTAAGAAAGTTATCTGTGAAGTCCTTGCATGATAACCCTGAGAAATGCAAACCACTTTACCAAGGAGATTATTCCCAGAAATTAATTTTGTATCTAACTTTAAATATATATAAAAAAATATAAGTTAGACTATAATTCAAATCATTTGTAAATAGCATATGGTAGAATCATATGTCGAATTGCTATTGCAAAAGATCATACTCAAATTACAAGATGGTTCTCTGTCACTGTTTTGATTGGATTAGGAATAAAACCACAGATAAATATTTCCAATATTTTTCATATCCTTTCTATTCTTTTTAAGAAGATAAAGCAATATCAGCATAGATGAAATTCCTGCCTCCTGCATCTGGAAGATCACAGGTGAATGTATTGTATAAAGTAGATTAACCCTATGGTAGTCCATTCTGTGAAATTTTGTCTATATTATAAGGATGCCTTAGACATTAAGCTTTTTATAAACAATTTCAAAGTTCACTATTATAAAAATTGAAAACAATATTGGAGTAAGTACACGTCCCTCTTTAATGCCAGTTTTCCTTTTAAATATTTCTATTCTTTTCATCATGTAGAAAGAATACAAAACAATTATAACTTTGTTTCTTATTGCATTGACAAATTCATATAATATTAATATCATTTATGTTCTTTATTACTTTTTACACTGCTTTTTACAATCCACTATTGACAGTTTCGATTGCCCCAGCAGTCTTCTTCAGAACTTCTACTTATATTTCCAAATCTTCTATGTTCTTTATTACTTTTTACAATGCTTTTTACAATTTTTAAGATTTTGGAAATATAAGTAGAAATTATTAAGAAGATTGCTGGGGCAATTGAAACTGTCAATAGTGGGTTGTAAAAAACATTGTAAAAAGTAATAAAGAACATAGAAGATTCGAAAATATAAGTAGAAGTTGTGAAGAAGATTGCTGGGACAATCAAAACTGTCAAAAATGAGTTGTAAAAAGCATTATAAAATGTAATAAAGAACATAGATGATATTAATATTATATAGATACAATATAAATAAGTTTTAGTGAGCAACCAATTCATTTAAGCAATGACATAGACCTTTTTAAATAAGTTAGTGAAATTCTTTGACCAAATCAATAAAAGCAATACACCTGGGTCTCATTTTATGCATAGATAGGTTCCACAAAAAAACCGCATTTAAAAAAATAGCACAAAAATAGACTTAACTTACCCTGAAAAATGGGGGATAGGGTCTGTAATTTTCAGAAGGAAAAATAACTTTAAATTTCGCATTAAAAAAATAAGGAAATAAAGTATGACTAATAAAAAATACCAAATATTAGAAAAAAATTGGTACAAGACAAACTTTTTTTACTTTTTTTTATTAACTACACTATTTAATTGGACATTTTTTCATACGTATTTTAATCATTATCGCTATTTTCGAATGTGTGGTTCATTTGTAAACTGGCAAGAAATCAGATTCGTCGATGTGATGTGATCTAGCTTCTTCTTGAACAAAGTCAAGAATCTCTCAGCAAGTATGCCCAGAGAAACTTGTTAGTCACTTTATTCTCCATTCCCCACTCTAAGTTTTCCCATATTCTGCTCCATCCCATTTACATAACTAGTACCAATTTCAGTCTTGTGCTGTGTTAATGGTTTTTTGTTGACAACTGATTTTTACTACTGAAATAAATTTTAAATGTTCACATTTTGTTTCTATATTAAAAAAATGAGGATCGCAATCAAAACAAAAAGATTATACATTATCATTAAAAATATTATTTTCAGTTTATAAAATCAATAAAATCTTCCTTATTTACTTTAAAAATCTACATTATTTATTTCTGGTATACGTAACAAAATACATTTTAAAAGTTTACAATTTTTGAATATTTATTGCGATATTTTTATATGTAAGTATAAATCTTTTATTATTATTTACTCATTAGTATAAATAGATTATTTACATAGAAGCTAAGTTTCTAAATACAGCTTCAGGCAATATTCACATTAGCTGCTAAAATAACGTTATATTTTTGAAAGAAAAAATAAATATTTCAAGTCAAAATAAGTTATTAATAATTTAAATTTCTTGACATCTAATAAATATAGTGAAATATGAAAAATATTAAGAAAAAACATAAATCGCATAACTTCAAAATCGCATTAAAATAATCCGCATAAACCGAGACCCAGGTGTATATAAATCACTTTTTATTCCTGACATTTTTCTTGCATTTTCCTGGCAACAAAAACCATATCTATAATGTTTCTTGGCTTTCCACAACCACATTGAATCTCTAGTAACCATTCTTTAATGGCAGAAAGCAATCTATTTTTTTTCTTTTTTTTTGTTGGAAAGTATGTAATGGATAATAATGCTCTACAATTTTTGTAATCTTGTCTATTTCCTTTTTTTAAAAAAAAGGTACAAAAACAACACCCTTAAGATTAATCTGGATAACTTTATGAGTCCATATATAGCTAAAAAAATACATTATTTATGAAGCAGCATATCAACAACATATTTAAAACCTATTCAGGTATTTCATTAAGATTTGTAGCTTATCCATTTTTAACACTGGTTTCATAAGCTGGATATCTTTGTCCAAATCTAAATAAGTGAATAAAGTAAATACATTGTTGAAAGGTGGCATCTCAATTCATATATCATTGTTCAAAAGATGATTAAAATACTCCTTCCACTTTTTCAAAATAGCAACATTACTGAATAAAAAAAATGTCTTCTGGTAGATTTTTAATGCATGCATTGGTACAAATAGTAGTCATTTTTAAAAAGTAATTATTGTGCAACATGTAGATTGACTATCATAAATACTTTGGTTAGGGGGAAAAACTGCTGTAAAGGAACATGAATGCCTGCATGCTCAAAACAATGGCATTTAATAGATTACATAATAGGAGTCACAATACAAAAGAAACAGGAGTTCATATTACAAGAGCATGTAAAAGCATAGATTATTGGACAGATCACAGATTAGTACACTCCACGATTAAAATGATAGTTACATTAAATCTTATTCCAATCATATTCACAAGAAAATGGAAACCTAATATACATATTAAAGTTCAAACCTAAACTTACTAATTTGGATCTTCAAGACTGTCATATTGTTGAAGCATAGAAGAATCTTAAGGAGTATGCTATGGATACAAATAAATCTATTCTTGAATTCACTAAAAAAGAATCATGAATGGTTTTCAGGTAATGATCTTATTATTAGTGATTTGATTAAAAGGAGGCATTTTCTGACTGGTGGAATAATAGCTTAAAAGTGGAACTTAATAATAAATATAAAGATCTGAAGGTAGAAGCTCAAAGACTGATGGGAAAGCTTAAAATGATTAGTGGATTAAAACTGCAAAGAAATTAAGGACGTTCACTGATCACGGTCATTCTAGATCTTTCTTGATGTACTAAAGGCAACAACAAAAACCCGAGAAATTTTTATCTGAGAAATAGTATCACAGTTCTATTAAATCCAGCAATGGAACTTTTATATAATGATAATGATATTTTGAACAGATGGAAGGAGGATTTTGATCATTTTTGGAAAAATTATACCATAATTAAGATGATGACTTTTAATGATATATCTATTTTATCTGCTCATTTAGATTTGGCCAAAAACATCCAGATTAACGAAGTCAAAACAGCTCTTTATAATCTTAAAAATAAACAGGCTGCAGGTCCTGGTAAAATACATGGAGAAGTTTTAAAGTATGGAGATATGTTAGCTTAAAAAAGCTTGAAATTTTTTAGGAATACCTGGACCTACATGTTGTGACACCTAATCTTAAGGATATTGTTCCCATTTTTAAAAATAAAAGGATTAAACAATACTGCAGTAATTATTGTGGTAGATCATTATTATTCATCGTAGCAAAAATACTTTTAGTCATAGATAAATACTACCAGAGATTCAATGTGGTTTTAGAGACTCAAGAAGCACTATAAACATGATTTCTATTGCCAGAGAAATGCAAGAAAAGTGTCAGAACAAAGGAGTGATTTATATAATGCTTTTATTGATTTGGTCAAGACATTTTATTCAGTTAATAGAACATGTCAATGGCATTGATTGAAATTAACTGGTTGGCAATCAAAATTTATTTGTATTATGCATCTTTTACATGATGGAATGAGAGGAAGTTTTATTACTACAGATGGAATATCTGAGGGATTGGAAATAAAAAAATTGATGCGAAACAAAGATGTGGACTTGCTCCAACATTATTTTTGATTTTTATGATGATGGACTTTGGAACTTTTTATAGGAAGCTTGATAAAATAAGAATCAACATATACATTTAATGATGAAATTTTCAATTGGAATCGATTAAAAGTGAAATCAAAAACTTCACTGAAAACAAGAACTTCACCTTCTTGGATTCTGAATGGATGGTATGTTGATGATTGTGCTATTTCTGACAGCTCAAAAAAGAACTTATGGAACTTACTTAATGTTTTGATTAGAACATATAGACTTTGGTTAATAATTAATGTTCAAAAGCTCAAGTTCTTTACTAGCCAATGATGGAAGGAAAATCGTCAGCAACATTTAGCTTGAATGGTTATCAATTTGAAAATGTAAATCAATTTAAATACCTTAGTAGTTTTAAAAGCAACCTTAGATATTGGGATACAACATAGTCTTCTATGTACTGCTGGTACTTTAACAAAGTAAAGGAGCATTTCTTCACAGAAAATAACTACTAAAACTAAGTCAGCTGTATATAGAGCTATCATTTTATCTCATTTATTGTATGGAAATGAGACTCGAACACCCTATTCTTGCAACCAAAGATGTTAAAGAAATTTCATTTAAGATTACTCCATAAAAAATGTAAAAGTACAATAGCAATGTCAGAAAACTAAGTAATATGTTCTTCAATTTGCTAGATGTAATACTACAGAGTCCATAATTGTAAAATCACATCTTCATTGTAAAATGAATTAATGATGCAAGACTTCCTAAAAGTGTGATTGATAAACTTAAACATGGTCATCATGGGAGAGATAAACTCATTTATATTAAAAAGTTTATTTCAAAGACATGTTGTTTCCAATGGGAAAATATGGTAGAGACTAGAATACATCGAAGAGCTACAATTAAGCATAGAGTTGAACTACTTTAGAAAAAAAAGTTTTCTGCTAAAGAAATTAAAAGTCAGTACTACACATATCTATCAGGAAAAATGGACCAGCATGTTCTATATGTGGATATACTTGGGATTCATGGATTGACTACTATGGTTATTACAAAACTCATTTCTCAAGGAATTTTTTCTTTCCTGTTTTTATTTGGAGTTAGAAGAAGCATACTCATTTATGAGTGGGTGATGTATGTACATATGTGACTTACTATAGATATTATAAAATTAATTTAGAGATGGCATATTTGTGATTAGTATTCATTTACAACAATTATCCATGAACAAACACATAATTGACCACTAACCATTTATATTAGATTAGAAATTAACTTTCCTTTTATACTAGATAAAGCTTTTAAATTTTACTAAGACTCTAATATGACTACTATTCTTTATACACTTGCATGAAAGGTTTTTATTTTTAAATTCTTTTTATTAAATGCTTTCATTTAACTTGGAAACTCTGTTTGTTTGTTTGTTTGTTTAATGTAAATTTTGTAATCAAAATTTACCATACTTCTATCAAACAGATTGCCTTAAAATGTTGTACATATATTAGAAGTCGATAGCAATGTAATAAGACATTAAAACATTTCAGGTTGGTCTCCTGTTTAGTATATTATAGAGGAGATGGTGGATCAAATTTCAAACACATTGATATGGTTCAGTAAGTTCTCAGTAATGTGCATGAGAGAGCAGTATATTTTTAAACACTTTTATCTAAAAAAAGATTATGCTAAAAAATATTAATAATAATTAAAATGGAAATAAAAACAAACTTATTTTCAATTGATTGTAAAAGTTGCTTCTTTAAAATGTACGGTTATTTTGGTGTTCATTTTCAAAAATTACAAAAAATATCTGAATACTAAAAAATTAAAAATTAAAGTAAAAATATTTTATAATGATTGCTTTTATTTACTGTGTAAATCAAATGATTTCATTTATAATATAACGTTTTCCGTTTTGCTAGGCCTCTACACGCTAATATAAACTGCGCGTGAGTTGATCAAGCTATGTCAAAAAAGAAGAGTTATATTTCTATTCTAAAAACATAGCTATATTTCCTGATCAACTCGGCCTATTAATTGTTGAGAATTGTGCTATTGACGAAATCAGCTTTTAATTTATTTAATCTGGGCGCCAGAATTCCTAAGAATTTGCTGAAATCGTCATATAACATCTCACAAATAAAAAAAAAATACTTTTAAACTAATCGGTATTACATCATACCGTAACGAGAATTATTTTTTTAAGATTATTATTCCTGGGCTTGTTTAAATATATTGGCAAGGTAAATTCTGTTTTAAATCTTATTAAACTAATAATAAATTTAATACTAAAAAAATAATAACTATTATTAATAACGCACAATGAAAAGGTTGATAAAAGTAAAATCTCTTTTATTCTAACAAACTAAAAATATTTATAAGTTAAATTACGAATTAACTAAACAGGAAAATACACACACACTAATCCAGATAATGAATCGATTAACAAAAACAGTTAGATTAAGCAATTAAAGCAATTTAATAATGTCCCAAGATCTTGTATAAAATTCTCTATTAGAAAGTCCCTTCAATACGAAAAAAAAAGTCTATATCAGGATGGTAGTCTAAGCTTAGATAAATAATTGTTTGCAAACTTTTAAGTCACTATCAGGAAAATTTATTCTTAACTTACCGGTAAGTTCATGTAGGTTTATGGGATCCCAGATCATGAGAATTTCCATTGGTCTCTCCTGCCGGCGTCTTCCATTATTGTTCCGTTCTATAGCTGGAGAAAAGGCACGGTTGTAGTGACCCTTTTATTGCAAAAAGCGGTCTTCACAAGTCCCGTTTCCATGCTTGCATGACAGCTTGGTACAGCAAGGGGCATACCTGTGTAGAAGTATATTTCTTGCCACAGGTTATGCTCGCAGAAACCTCCAACTTTCAGAGATGTAACTAGAAGTTAAAGAGAAGACCCAGATTGAAGTTGTCCTCTCCTTTTTATATCGCGATCCAGTTTATGAAACTTCTGCGCACTCTTTTGTCTTTTTATCAGCATATAAGATAATAATCTTGTACACTCTCTCTTAAATTTAAATTACAAAGTCTTAATTTTTTTTAGCATTATTCTTCCATCTTTAATTAGCTAAAATATTTTTCTTTTAGCTTATACTTTTGGAATTCTTTTAATTTATCTGGATTAGTAATCTGCATGTCATTTATTCTTTCCAATTAGATAAAAAAAATATAAAAATGACAATTTTAACTTTCATTGCACGTTTTAACAAAATTTATACTAATCAAAAAAAAATCTAAATTTACTTTTTTAGCTTTTACCAAATGCCAATATATTTGCAACGTATATAAATAAACGTTGCAATAATATGTGGTTTTATTTACTGTGCACTAAAAATCAAAAAAATTTTTTTTTCAACCACAATTGAGACTTTTTATATTTAACTTGAAATAAAAATGCGGTGTGTCCAGAAGTTGATTAATTCGATTGACAGGGAAGTGGATTTCTAACTTAATTGTGGGCAGTGATTTAATTGTAAATTAATGTTCTTAATTTATCATACTGACTAGTTTAACTTATAGCACTTGTTGTATAGCACTTAGAGACAATCCCAATATCAATAACAATCAACAATTTCAAACTGTTGTCAAGGCAACCTCCTTTTAGCAATAAAGGTGGAATCTAAATGTATATGAAAGTCAAACAATATTATACTGACTTCTCTGTAAGGTTATGGATAAATAATAATCAGACATTACAAATGATAAAAATTAGAATGAATCCATCCATTTATTAAGCATTCAATCTTTATAAGCTTTTATCTGTTGACATTGTTGCATAACTGTACGTTTGAAATTATTTATGCCATACTTAAATCAGGCTCCTATTTAATGTCCATTTTTTATTTCAGCAATTTCAGCAAATGGAAGCTTATAAAGATTGAAAACTTAAAATGTATGGTGGATTCACTCTATCCCTTATGTTTGATGATGATATATAATCGTAACTTACTGGCCAGTCAGTTTTCTTCCATTTGAATTATATATGTGTATGCAAGTGTTTAGATATATGATTCATTCAACCACTAAGATGCTGCATGATTTCCATATCCTATGCTTACACAAGCTGTTAAAACAGTAGCAAACTATCCATACAGTAGTGCCACCTAGTACAAGCCATAATAATCACTGGATACTAGAGAGTTATTAAAACAGGCAAAACTCTCCATACAGTAATGCCACTTAGTGCAAGCTAGAGTAATCAATGGAGGCCAGAAGGTTCATGCATAAAATCCCTATTTAGTGCCTACTCAACCAATATCCCCAGACTAGTTTCTGGCTTGTAGCCTTCATCAGTGAGACGCTCTGGATCTGAGAGCACTGCACGTAGATCTTAGCATCTAATGCAAACCTCCAGCAGCCACCTTTTATCTCTACTTAACTACAAAACTATAAGTGCTCTCAAATCCAAACCTCCTCACTGATGAAAGCCACAAGCTAGAAACTAGTCTGGGATATTGGATGAGTAGGCACTAGATAGAGATTTTAGGCACAAGCTTTCTGGTATCCACTGATTGTTCTGGCTTGCACTGAGTGGCACTGCTGTATAGTTTTGCCTGTTTCAATAACAGTTATGAGCAAGAATAAGAAATGGTGATCATGTGAGACTAGAAGATTTGTGTATATTGGAAAAGTAGGCACTAGAAAGGTATTTTATGCACAAACCTAACATTCATTGATTATTATGGATTGCACAGGATGTCACTGTTTGGAGAGTTTGCTACTGTTTTGACATCTTGCGTAAGCATAGGAAATGGTGATCATGTGTGGTTTTAATGATTTAATGTCAATCCTTCCCATAGAATGATGATGACTATGGTTATTAAAAATACAAATACACCAAAATGTATTGAAACTGAATTGGGTTCAGATCTGTGTGGCTGTACAAATGAACTAACTTGGATTGAAAAAATTATTATCTTTTCACTTTCAGCCCATAGCTTTATAGTCAACAAAATAGGTAAAAGATGGCTGCTGGATGGTTGCATTAGACCCAAAGATATAAGTGCAGACCCTCATATCCAAATCATCACTGATAAAAGCCACGAGCTAACACTAGTCTGGGGATATTGGATGAGTAGGCACTAGATAGGGATTATATGCACAAACCTACCATCGATTGATTACTATAGCTTGCACTAGGTGGCACTATTATATGGAGGGTTTGTTCTTGTCTTGTATGATTCATATTTAATGCCTATATAATAATTTAATAAATAAAATAAGAATTTTATTAAATTTTTTTTTAAAAAGTATTCTGATTTTAAATAATAATACATTTTAGTACTAGACTAAAAAAATAAGACAGTATTTTATAATCTTCAATTTACTTCTTATAATACCTTAAAAGATTACAAATCACACAAGTTGTTTAATTAAAATAATCAATAAATAATTTTTAAAAATCTGAAAATAGATCAAATGTAGTTTATTTTTAGATATAAATTCAAATCCTTTTAGTAATTCAATTGGTATTTTATCAATATTTACTACTTTGCTATTTTTTTGTTTTAGCTATTAATTTATAACTTTTCTATTATTATCTAACTCAATTCACTTTTATTTATCTCGTTTTATTTTTCAATTAGCATGGATAAAGATTATGATAACTATTACCATCACTCACATATTATTCTACCTTAATGATGTTTCATCTTTAATAAAATTTGCCATTTCTTGCTTTAATAATGTTTATTTATTTCTTTTTTTAATGCAATCTTTTCATTTACCATGGCTGCTTTTTGGTCTCTACTATTTTTACAGTCGTTTTTTGTAAAGTATTTGTTATCTTCTTATTAATTTCACTTATGTCCTGAATCATGCTTAAAATCTATTAATATTTTGAAATGTGTATTTCCAAAGATTGGTGTTAACTAACTATTCATATTGTTTTGTATCTGTAGATTTGCATTAGTACATATTTTGCTTCTGACTATATCCCTAATCATATCCAGTACTGAATCTATTTGAGATGTATATGTTTTATATTAGTTAAGTATAAACCAATTATCACATCTATATTTAAATACTTTCATGACTATTTCTGCTCTGTACTTTTTTTCAAAAAGGCATGTACATCTAATCACACACACACTCTCTCTCTATATATATATACTCCTTAATTTACACTTTACAATGCAATTTTTAATATATGATTTATTTTATCTCCTCTTTCTTGCAGTTTCAACTGTCCAGCAGTCATCATCAGAGCTACAACATTTAAACATGTACAATTAATACTATCCATACATATATACCAATATATATATATATATACACTCATACATATATATATAAAACATTTCAAACATTCCAACTATTATCTTAAATATGGATCTTTAATATCTCTAATATCTTTAATATGAATCTTTAATATTTAAGATAATAGTTGGAGTTATTGAAAATGTTTTTATTTTATTTTTATATTTATACATATATTTGTATATGTATGTCTGTATATATGTATGGATATGTATTAAATGTATATGTTTAAATGTTGTAGCTCTGATGGTGACTGCTGGATAGTTGAAACTGTAAACAAGAGAAGATAAAAATTATGTTAAAAATTGCATTGTAAAGTGTAAATTAAAGAGTATATTATATATAATTCAGCATTGCAAATATGAAGAAGTGGAAGGAAATTTTAATATATATATTACTAAAATCAAGTCGTACATCACATGACCTATATAGCTCGCATTTATAAATATGTAAAATAAAGAGCGTGCAAATAGCTCTAAACCAGCTTGTTTTTTATGATAAATCATTTATCATCATCATCATCATCATCATCATCATAATAATAATAATAATAATAATAATAATAATAAGAAGAAGAAGAAGAAGAAGAAGAAGAAGAAGAAGAAGAAGAAGAAGAAGAAGAAGAAGAAGAAGAGAAGAAGAAGAAGAAGAAGAAGAAGAAGAAGAGAAGAAGAAGAAGAAGAAGAAGAAGAAGAAGAAGAAGAAGAAGAAGAAGAAGAAGAAGAAGAAGAAGAAGAAGAAGAAGAAGAAGAAGAAGAAGAAGAAGAAGAAGAAGAAGAAGAAGAAGAGAAGAAGAAGAAGAAGAAGAAGAAGAAGAAGAAGAAGAAGAAGAAGAAGAAGAAGAAGAAGAAGAAGAAGAAGAAGAAGAAGAAGAAGAAGAAGAAGAAGAAGAAGAAGAAGGAAGAAGAAGAAGAGAAGAAGGAAGAGAAGAAGAAGAGAAGAAGAAGAAGAAGAAGAAGAAGAAGGAAGAAGAAGAAGAAGAAGAAGAAGAGAAGAAGAAGAAGAAGAAGAAGAAGAAGAAGAAGAAGAAGAAGAAGAAGAAGAAGAAGAAGCTTGTTTAGAGTTATTAGCACACTCTTTATTATATACATATAAATACAGGTATATTTTATATCCCGAGAATATGGTACGGAAGAATGAAGAATTGAATGATGAGTAGCTTGAAGCCTGTCCATTAATGTGTGAAGACTTGCTATCTTAATATAAACCAGCACTGATTATATATGTGTGTAGGAAATGACGATTTTGACCAACTGATGAGTGCTGGTTCAGCGTGAAATACGTATATTCATTTATCTTTTTAACATGTGTGTGGACGCATGTATCAGTTGTATGAGATAGATTGTATAGCTGAAAGGAGCTTGAAAGTCTGGGTTCAAATCCCCTATAATTATATATAGGTGTGTGTGTGTAAATAGAGGGATTTGAAATCATCATTTTTCCGTCTATTCGTCTTTCAATCTATTCCCAATATACGTTTTTCGTGTAGAATCAATATCCATCCTTTGGGCCAGATCATAATCTCCCACACATATTTACAATAAAGTGCTCGGTTTATATTAAGATAGCAATTCCTCAAACTTTAATAGGTCTTCTCACCCTTCCAACTATTTCTTTCTTACATATTTATGTTTAGGAGATTGCAAAATTTAAACATGTTTGTTTATGAGCAGTTTAAGATGACAGCTAATTTAAACTTTTCTATTATTACATAACTCGATTCACTTTTATTTATCTTATTTTATTTTTCATGCTGCTTGTTTGTATGTCTGGATGGATTTCGATTTATTTCTGTGGCATACAAAGGGAAACCTTGTTTCAGCTGTTAAAATTCAGCCTTTACACTTTTATTCACAAGATAGCATTGCTGAAAAAACATAACATTGGGGATGGGGGTGGTGGACATATTTTATATACTTTTGTATGTGTAATATCCTTATAGATAAGTAGATTTGTCTGAAAATATATATAAATATTTTATTGGATTACATATACGAAATTGATAACGTACAAGTATTTGTTCAAATAAAAATTTACAAAGAAACGCCTCGGTTTCATTATATTATTTCATTAATAAATATTTATTTATTTCAAGGGCAGGGATATTGATCGGTTTAAGAAAATTTTTGTGAAATAAAGTCTAGGTATAGGGTTTTTATTACATGTTAATCTTCTAGAACTACATATACTATTGTATTTTATCTTAAATCATTAAAATAAATAATTACCAAGAAAAAAATTATTCATCCTCAATATGATTTATTCTTATGCTTGCTTATAACTGTTATTAAACAGACAAGTATTGCTACACACAGCAAGCTAGAGTAATAAATGGATATTACTCTAACTTGCTGTGTGTGGTAATACGTATAGTGAGTTTTGCCTGTTTAATATATATTCCGAAATCTTATTTTGAATTCTAAAATCTTAATCAAGTTTAAGACTTCTTTCTTAAAAGTCAAACAATTTATGAACATTTTTTATTTTTTTATAATGATAATAAAATTTTTAAAAAAATCAAAAATTATTACAATTTATTGGAGCTGATAAAAAATACTACTTAAATTGTTATTTTAAATTTTTAAATGTATCAGCTTTGATATCTGCTACAGAAGATATATTTATTCTGATTTAAACTCTATTTACTTGGTTACAATTTTTAACATTCAGACATTATTGCTTCTTTAAATAATTAATATTAAGATGAAACAAATATTAATATCCATTTGCACTAAAATAAAAGTTAAATGGTCTTCCTAGTTATAATAATTAAATATTCAACTATAAATTATTTCCTTCTTTGCTGAGCTAAATGTAATACTGGTGACTACATTTGCAGAAAAGATAGATTTTTTAAAAAATATATAGCTTTATTATTGCCTAGCATGTTTTCCATATGACATGTATTCACATTCGTAACCTATAGATAGAGAAAACTGAAAACAATGAATATTGTTTGTTTCTTATTTAATTAATATTTAAAATAAATGATAATTAAAACAAATGGAATTAATATTGAAGGAAGAAAAATTTGCTAATGATATGATTACATCTGCATATACTGTGATTGAATTCAACAATGTAGTTAATATTTCTAGATTAATAAATAAAATTTACAACAAACTTAGGATATATCTATATAATGTTAGTAAATTTAAATCTATGCCTATCAATTAAAAGAATTAAACATATTATTTAAAAAAGCTTAATTAATTTTTTCAACATTAGAATACTGTCAAACATCACATGATCACCATTCTTTATGCATACGCAAGTTGTTTTTCACAGAGGCAAAACTCTTCATACTGTAGCGCCACTCAGTGCAAGCCAGGGTAATCAATGAGTGCAGAAGTTGTGCATAAAATCCTTATCTAGTGCCAACTCACCCAATATCCCAGACAAGTTTCTAGCTTGTGGCTTTCATCAGTGAGGAGGAGTCTTGAATCTGAAAGCACTGCACCTAGATTTTAGGATCTAATGCAATCCTCCAACAGCCACCTTTTACTTTTTTAGCTAACTATAAAGCTTTGAGTTCAAAATAAAAACAAATGTTTTCAAGATAAACTCATTAGCTTGTATAATTGTATAGATCTGTATTTAGTTCAGCATCCATACTTTTTAGTGTTTTTGGTTCTTTAATAACCACAGTCCCAAAAATCCTATGGGCAGGATTGGTATTAAACTATCAAACATCACATTATCACCATTCTTTATGCGTACACAAGCTGTTTCTCACAGAGGTGAAACTTTCCATACATTAGTGCCACTCAGTGCAAGCCATAGTAATCAATGGATGCAGGAAAGTATGTGCATAAAATCCCTATCTAGTGCCTACTTATCATATCCCCAGATTTAAAGCTTTATAGTTAGCTAAAAAAGTAAAAGGTGGCTGCTGGAGGGTTACATTAAATACTAAGCTCTAGATGCAGTGTTCTCAAATCCAAGGTTCCTCACTAATGAAAGCCACGTGCCAGAAAGTAGTCTGGAGATATTAGATGAGTAGGCTCTAGATAGGGATTTTATGCACAAATCTTTCTGAATTCATTGATTACTCTGGTTTGCACCAAGTGGCACTACTGTGTGGAGAGTTTTGCTTCTGTGTGTCGTTAGAATACTGGTGATATATTTTAGTAATAAAATGAAAAATTAACATGAGACATGTAGTGGTTAAAAGGTGTTTAATAAAAAAAAAAATAGAATTTTTAAAAAATATTACATAATAATCAAAATAAGAGTCATAGATTACATGACACTATTCTCTTAAGCTTGTAAGTTATAAACAATGAGGATTGCCAATTCCTCAACAAGCTTTGTGATAAATGCTTAGCCAGAGCCAGCATTTAAAATATCTCTGTCATAGCTTTATAATAATAAACGAAAATTAGTAACTGGAAGTTTAAGATTGTGGTTCTGAAGAAAAATGGAAAAGGTTGGTTGAATCCTTATCAGTAAGTAATAAAACGGTGAGTAAAAAATGGGTAATTGGATTTTTAAAAAAAAAAAAAAAAATCCATGGACTTATTTTTAAGAGTAAATAAATAATGTAAAATATTTAAATTATGAAAATAAAAAGAAAAGGGAGAAGAAAAGAACCAAAATAAAAATAAATTCTCAGCTTAATTAATATATCAAGCCTTCGCTTTATCATTTAAACATCATAAGACTTCCTGAATAACATGAATTTATTTATTCGACATTTACTGAGTTATATATATATATATGTTGGATCATTTCCGTAATTTAATATTAAATATTAAATGGTTTTAGAAAAATTTAAATAAATAAAGATAATTTTTCCTTAAAACATTCAATATTTAATATTAGATGATGGAAATAGTTGTTGTTGTTTTTTCTCAGGTGTCATAGCATCAGCCGGGAAGCGAAAGCACTAACCTGGGACAACTGCATGTAAAGCAGCTGTCATGACCTCTCGACCACCAATGCTTGAAATGCAACTAAAATACCAGGAAATTATAAAATAGATTTGGAATCACTTATATAGCTGATCATAAGAATAAATAATAATAATTGTTTATAATTAACTTGTTTTAATATTGTATGATAAGACCTAAAATGGCTATAAGGAATCTTGGATGTGTCCATACTCAAAACCCTGATATCTTATGGATGGTATTATATTTAGATTTAAGAACATAAAAAATCCAGCTTAGGCAAGTACCTGTAAGTACAGATTACCGGGACGATAACCTGCATGGTTTGGAAACAACTGATCGAACATCCGACGGGATCGGGAGGTTCCAGGATCGATTCTGGTGCTTAAACTTCATATGAACTTCCGAACAATAAAGCCATTGGTATTTTTTTTTTTTTGGAAAGATCTTAATTAACACATTACAATGTTAAAATGATAGTGTATTAACAATAGATTCTATAATAAGCATATTGATAAATATCTGCAGTTGAGTGCTATCCTAAGAAAAGCAATTAACGTCTTTATTGAAGCTTAGCCTTTGGATGGTGAAGTATTTTTTTTAAAATTTATAATAAAAACTTTATTAATAAAATGAATATTTACAATTTACACAAATAATTAAACAAATGATAAATATGTTACAGTTTTGTATACCAAAACCCAAAGAATTTGAAACAGTTATCTTCAACTCAAGGAGGTTGACCTGTAACAATGTAATAGAAGGAGATTCTAAGACATCAAGCAAATGCAACTCAAAAGAGCAAAGCACGTAACAAAATGTTTGATTAGCCTAATGAATAAGCCACCCAAAAGAATTCCAACTTTTAATCAAAACAAATGTTTATCTGATAATCTCACATAGATTTATTCCGGTACTACCCAGATTCGATTCATCATCTTCCTTGGCAAGTATCTCAGACATTGATGGAAATGAGTTTCCCAATCACTATAGAGTTTTCTCAGCCAGTTGAATTTCTTGTTATCGAATATCATAGTACATCTTATATACCATATGGTCTTAAGGGTGTGCACAGTTACCATTGCATTATGGGGGGTAAATTTCTCAATGTATTGACTAAATAAAAGTTTTAAGTTGATGATTGGCCTGTGGAACACTCTACCTCTTATCTGACCAAATGAGAACACTCTTCGAATAGATGTTGAAGAGATTCATCACCAGTATTTTGAGCTTCAATAAAGACTTATTTATTAGTAGCTTTTTTTAGGATAGCGCTTAAGCGCTGATATTTACAAATTACAGCGGTATAAGAAAAGTTTGTTGTACAGTATTTTAAATAAGCATATTGTTAGAAAATTGTTTGTTCTTTAAAAGCTATAGCTACTCATGTTATATATTTAATCAATAAATTTATTACTTAATAGACTTTTTTTTTTATCTATTACACCCATTATTTTGTTGAGTCGATCTTTTTAAATAAGCCTTTTCAATCAGTTTAAAATTTCCAGTTTTAAGGATCGCCTCAGATGCCAAAATGTTCTTAAAGTAACTTTTTTTCTAAAAACAATGCTATCAAATTTTAATTTCAAAATTTATTTTCAAAGTATATTGTATTTTTTTTTCATATGTCATAGCATCGGCCGGGACGCGAACCCACAACCGTCTGCAACCAACTACTTGCTTTCAAAGCAGCTGCGATGACCTCTCGGCTAACAACGCTTGACAAAGTGTATTGTAATTGTTGTTGTTTTTTTCTATGATAATAAAATTTATCGGTTAATTGTTCAAAAATGAGTTTGTATTTTAATTGCAAAAAAAAAAAAAATTTTAATGGTATAAACAGTTTTATAGATTGTACACGCATACACACATAAAAATAAAAATTAGAAAAAGCATAAAAGTATATTAGATCTTTTTTTTTTTCTGTGATAATATAATTTCTAAGAATTTTATGATTATTGTAAAATAATAACAGTGTATTAACTGAAATACAGGCTTATTATATACCTGTATCAATATACGTTATATATTGGTTATATGAGGACAGACTTTCACACGATTCACAGCTCACCACTCTTATCTCATATCACTGATACACTTGAACACATATCTGTCGAAAAGACAAATAATCACCAGTGTATTTAGGAAAAGAAAAATAATGAATATCTTGTCTTCTTTCTTTTAAAATATAAATTTACTTTTAAATTTTCTAATGCATTTTATTCACTGATATGAAAATAAAATGCAGATACTATATTTGATATTTTAAAAGATCTATTACATAAAAAATATAAAACTATATATAATACTTTGCTTCATCTTGATCAATTTTCGTATATTTAAAACTTTCAGATATATTTATCTAACAATATTAATGCCTTCCACACATCTAAATATCCCCATAAGATTGCAAGAGGCTCACTTTAAAAAAATTAACAAATTTTATTTATTTATTTGATAGATTCTGACAACAAATATTCCTAAAGTTTTTCTCTATTAACTAAAAAACATCCTTTTTTTTTTTTTCCTTTTTTTTTTTTTCATATGTCATAGCATCAGCCGGGACGCGAACCCACACCCGTCTGCAACCAACTACTTGCTTGCAAGGCAGGTGCGATGACCTAACAATTTTATTGATTCTGCTTTTATGTACATTTAAATAATAATTTCTAATTACACAATAATTAATCAAATAGTTTATTGCTTCGGAATCCATAAAAAAATTCAAGCGTCCGAAGGAAAAGTCTTGGGCCATAATCGATGGGCCTTAAGCTCCAGGGTTTGCAACTCTTACTACTTATCATACCACACCACATCCTACATTGCTAATTTTAAAACAGGGAGACGTGCATTCTAGTTCTAGAGTAGGTCTTAAGTCACAAACTGATACATAACATTCATATAGTTTCAAATCTAAATATGCCCCAATACATGCTTTTTTTATTTATCAATGAGCAAATAAAAGAAATAATCTTTTACTGTTTCATAAAATAGAAATAATTTATTTCTAGATAGGAGATAATCGATTTACATGCAATGTTTGTAAATAAAGCTTTTTTAACAATTCAAAAATTATTAATAAAATAATAGATTAAGTCAAAATATATCTACTATTTTCATTTTGTAAATTACACAAATTTTTGACTGTATGAAGTGTAAAACATTTCTTAATATTAAAAAAAATAATTAAGAATAGCTTTACAAAATGTATTTAATTACAAAACAGATAAATTACGAAGAGGATATTCCTTGTGCAAGTACACTCTTATCCTAACAATTTATACGTTTAATTTTTTACAAATGAGTTAGGCATTATCCAGGTCAATCCACTATGATAGATGGAGTATCTTTTCATCACAATAATCAGTTTGAGCAAGAAAAGTTTGCATGGGCTATTGATTGATCAGGAGTATGGGCTTGAATTGATCTTGATCCTAAATTAAAAAGCCGAGATGTTTAAAAACTGGGCCATCAGACCCACAGACAATGCCAAAAGATCATGTATGGATTTAATAAAATACTGAAAGTACCTTGAATAAGCTCCTAATATAAATCTAACAATTTAAATATATTGAGATATTTAGTCAAGGTTATAGAAATCTTTATTATGTTCTTATCGAAGTTTTTTCAATGATTTGAAAAATATAAATAAAATTATTGTAACCTGCTAAAAAGTATGAATAATGAATTTTATTAAATTAGTTAATAAATTGAACAAAAAATATTGGCTAAATAACTACTTTAGTATTAACTACCATCCCAAAATCTTGCGAACAATGTGAAAATGATCATGGTTTCACTACCATCCACGGTTTGAATTATTTCAAATGCAAATTTCATAAAAGGACAAATACTATAAAAATGAATAATGTCAATAAAACATTATAGACAATAAATAAGATATTAGAAATAGATAGGCCTGTGGTGATTATAATTTAATTAATTATAAAACTTGTATTTTTGCTATCATATTCCTTTGCTAACAACAGACTATTATGATTAATCTTAATTTAGCTTTGCATACAGTGGCTATATAATATAAAGATAATAATACTAACAATTAATAAAATATGCTCTAATTACTTTAACACTTTTAATGAACTCAAAAAAGTTTTCAAGATGAAAATTTTGTTTAATATTCTGAATTGCTACAGTAAATATATTAAAGGTTACCATGCACTGACAAATTATCACTGGCATGCTAACAACTCCATTCACTCCAATCTTCCTGCAGACAGAAAACTTGCATTTATTTTACATTAAAAGTTTCAGACTTTCATGTTATTATCAAAAGAATAATAAGGAAATAGCTTTCAGATATGCATTCGTCCAGTGCCTATTTAATCGCTTAATTACTGCTGTTGAAAAAATGTTACGTAATACTTATTTGATCTTTGAAAATGCAAATTTTTCCCAAAGTAATTCTCACTATGCTTTATTTAAATTTCTTATAACAGTTTCGACTCTCTAATAGTCTTCTTCAGATCTGAAAAATGATTGTTACTTTTTACACAGACATATATACATATACACATTTTTATCATTATTTACGAATATTTAAACATATTTTACACACATTTAATAATCATAGGGTTATGTAAAAAATGTGATTGTAGCTATTTTTTAGATCTGAAAAAGACTGCTGGTTAGTTGAAACTGTAATAAGAAATTTAAATAAAGCATTACAGAAAGAGCAATGGGAAGGGATGTGGCTTTTTAATGGATTAAGCAATGCAATAATAATGAAAATTTTTTTGAATATCTTCATTTAACTGCAGCAAAGTTAACACTTTGAAGGCACGAATAAAATTTCATTTACACTAAGCTATTGCCATTAGCAAATCATGAGCGCACCCAATGCACGTCCTATAAGGGTTGTAAAGAATAATTTATGGTAGTTCAAAAAATTGGGCTGATGAATTTTTTATATTTATTATTGCAATTATTTTCACCCATTGTAAAATATAGGTTAAGCTATAATATCAGATTCTCTAATTTCAATGTAAATTTATTTCCTTCTTTTTCGGACTTAAAAGATTTTTACTTCAAATCTGTTGAAAGTACTTTGAAATATTTTATTAAGTCTCAGTTGAATCTTGATTATAATACTTTTGACTTTCTGCTTTCCAATTCAAAACGAATTATATGATCAGATTTTAAAAAAAATTAAAAAAAAAAATAAAGAAATGCTTTTATTCACATAAATGCATTAAAAAGTAAAAAAATAAATTTTCTTCAGTGTTTATACATAAATTCATAAGGCAATCATGTTTAGAAATTCACAAGTTAGATTCCCATAGAATCTTGTAAATAAACTTGTAACTAATGCTCACTTTCTGATAAATACATTTGGATTGATATACGAAAGTGGGTGTTAGCTATAAGTTTATTTAAATAATTATTTGGGAATCCGACTTGTAAAAGTTGGAAGAAATTTTTTTCTTTTTAGTGTATAAAATTTTTTTTTCCTTCTAATTTTTGGTTTTATATAACTCCAGAAATTAGAAATAAAGAAAGTTTAATATGGCTTGATAGATTGTCATATATAAAATTAAACATTTTAATTTTTTCACTAAAACCGTTTGAAAACTAAAAAAAAAAAGTAGTGCCATTTGGAATATATATATAAATAAAATTTCCACAAGATTGGAGAGTTGGGAGTGGATGAAACCTAATTACAAGATTTTATAGACAGGCAGACAAATAATAAGAAATTGACTTTGAAAATCCATGGTAATGAAAAAGAATTTCTAAAATAGCTTCATTACAAAATATATATATTATATGTTAGTGCTATTTAATAAATAAATAGCACTAACATATAATATATATATACTGTAATGAAGTTTTCATGAAACATGTAAAAAATATATTTTTCATGCTTGAGCATATATAATTAACACAAATATTGCATTAATCTTTTACAGCTGGGTTGCACTTACCATTGTCAAGGTAAAAAAAAATTGGGGGGGGGGGGGGGGCAAAAGATATTATTGTGCAAATATTACAAAAAGCTACTTTTAAAAAAAAAAAAAACATTATATGATTTTATTATTTTATTATATTATTTGAAATAAGATTATATGATTTTCCAATCAAAAAGATTTGTTTTTTTTAATATGTACAGAGGGTGGGGTGGGAGTGGGGGGTTGAAAGTCATTAATCTAAAATAATATCAGTTGTTCTGATGAACGAGTTTTAAGTTTTTTCAAATGAGAAATAATTTAGATATAACATTATGTTTTTGATATGTTCCAGTCTCTCAAAAATCTTGGCGGACATCTCTGATTTTTTTCTTTCCCAGTGTTACATCTGTATAGGATCATATTGTTAGAAGAATCTATTTTGTGAATAGCATCCATAACATGAAGGGAGGAGATACTGATAATGATGAATTCTACTTAGTAAAATATGAGCATGTTAATTTCCTAGCACTGATGCAGCAGTTATGTTTATCGATATAATAAACCCCACAAATTCCATATGGGATTTCACAATCTCCCTGTGCTTCAAGAGGGATTGACTCTTAGATTTAAATAGGATGATGGTAATGTTTTGATTAGTAATATATATTTATAGTTTTAATTAATAAAATAATCAAATGGCTTTATTGTGTGGGCATTCATAAGAAGTTCAAATGTCAGGAATGCCACAACTGGAATCCATCCAAAGACCTTACTGTTCAGAGTCTGGTATTCTTTCAATGATCTAAACTATGCGAATAATTCTAAGATAATATTTCAGAATATGCATGATATTGTTTATAATTCCATATTTTTTAATGTTTCAAAATGTTTGGGCTAAGATTTAATTTTGGATTCCATTATTGTAGTTATTTTTTTCTCATGTGTCATAGCATCAGCTGGGAAGCGAACCCGCTAACCCGAGATAACTGCTTGTAAAGCAGCCGTCGCTGACCTCTTGACCACCAATGCCTGACTTAGTATTATGGATTCCTCTAGTCAAGATTTATCACTTAAATGCTCTAATAAAGAGAGTTTTTGCTGCGGTCGGCTGATGACAGGTGGCAATCTTATTTATCCATGTGTATTTTTCTAAAAATGACAAATGATAATAAAGCTTTCCAATAATGAGTACATTCAGAAAAAAAAACTTTACCATCAATCGCCATTTTCATTGCACACTTAATATGAAATTGGATACAGTTTGGGTGTTGAAAAAATCATTTATCTTTATTACGTGGTCAGATTATAATCACATTATCCATATATCCGATCTATATACATAGTTTATAATAATTAAACAATTTATTGCCTTGAGATCAGGAGAAGTTTGAGCAGTAGAAATATCAGAACTGAAATCGATTTGAGGATCTTACATCATGAGTCTGATACACTACCATGGCATTAAGATATACAGAGTCTCTAATCCTAACATACATATTTCTATGCCTTCCATAAACAAATCAGCTAGTATTCCTGAAGAATGGAAAACTCAGTAGGATTCCCTTTTTTATACATATAATAATATGCATGTAAATGGATTATTCTCCAGTACAACATGAGGGGTCAGAATGACTAAACAGTCAACATGGGTAGGATGACAACCTTGGCACTAACGTGGGCTAAATTTAAATGTTCCAGCATCAGATTTTCAATGAAATGGATGGCTGAAGAGTTGTGGGTTGGAATAGTTTGAAGCCTGTCCATTAAAGTATGAAGATTGGCTATCCTAATATAAAGCTGAGCACTTATTGTATATATGTGTGAGGATAGTAATCTGGACCAACTGATGATTGCTGATTTAGCATGAAATATGAATATTGGTGATTATTTATCTTTTCAACATGTGTATAATCAGGTGGGTCAGCAATATGAAATGACATGGAGAGTTGAGGTTGTGTGAAAGTCTGAGTTCGAATCCCTTATATAATATTGCTCATGCATAAAATAAGTGTTTGAAAGACAATGCTTAAGAAAATCAGTAATATCATTCAGTGAATTACAATGATTTATTGCCACATTTATAGTTACACCAATTAGAATACAGTATTTGTAAACAAAGAAGTGATACTGAAACTAACCAAAACATAATTTGCCTCAATCTTTGAATTTTTTAATATACAGAGAGAATTTATCGAGTAAAAAGTCTTCAGAAATGGACTAGTTCAGATTCCTTCTCATATGATTGGATTGAGCAATGATTGCGCTAACTAAAATGTAAACATGTAAATAATCAATGTATAAATATGACCAAAGAGTAAAAACAAGTATGGCCAATGTGAAAACATATGTATAAAATCCTACTTTTGGTTAGGCTCTCTGAATTTAACTGCTGCCAGTAAGGTAGGGGATCTAACAATAAACAGTCAGCCTGTTTGAAGACAAGCCAGAGAATGTCTGTCTAACCTAAGTGACAGTATGCGCTCTTGAGAAAGAGAATGTTTGTCTACCTGAATGACTGAATGTGTTATCCATTAAAACCACTTCCAACAGTGAAGGTGTTTCTACTATATTCACTACTTATATATCTATGCAGTGAGGCAAGTCCATGATAGGACTGTAAGCTGTTATGACTATCGCAGACTCGAGGCAAGCTGTCTAGCGCAGCCGGAAGGGTCATTTAACAAATACTCAAGGTAAGCTGTCCAGTACAGCCAAAAGAGTTAAGACTAGAACTCATGAGGCAAGCTAATTTATGCAGCTGGAAAGTGAGTCCATTCATTCAGCATGACCAGCTCATTATTGACCAAGTTATATGTTAAATTGTATTTATTGATTGTATAATATGTATGTATATTTGGTCTAATAAATTATACACATTAAATAATGAGTGTTTATATTTTTGATATTACTGTTGGTTTGAGTCTGAAACCTACAATTCAGCCAAATGCAACAAATTGGTTCTATTTGGCATATTTCATCTATTTTTCCAACTGTGAGACAAATGGAAGATTATTCTGTAAGAATAATTTTGATTTTAACACACAGTCAATCCTGATTTGTTTTTGCAAAAAACTGTATCATTTAGTAGACTTTTGTTATTGCATTCCCTTTGTCCACCAGCAGTAGAATTTTAGATTTGTTCAATTTTACATTATTTAGAGTAGGCATTTCTATCTATAAGTAATTATTACTTTTAAGAAACAGCATATAAAAGCGATTTCCCCGCTGACGAAGAAGCTGCAAAAACAAAAACAATTAAATGGGCTGAGTGCTTTCGAGGTTTTCCCTCATATTCATGGCCAACATAAGTTATAAATCATTTATGTAATGTTGCTAACTAATAAAATATGCAAATGTGAATGCAAATTAGTTTGTCCATTTTTTTGAGATAGAAAATCACGTGTCGCATCTATTGATGGAATTGTTATCTCTGATAACAAAATACACCTCCTTGATTTTTCTTTTGCAGTCATTGGCTTCAGAGCATACTATCTTGGGGTTGCCGGGTTCAAACACATGGCCAGCCTGCTTCTCATGTTCGAAGAATATTGAGAAGTTATCGTTGTTCTTTTTTGCTCTTCTGTAAGTATAAATGTGTTGAGCAGCTCTATTATGAACAGTGGCCTTGGTTTCCCCATAGTATGTGGCACTGCATCCAGCCTGAGGGCATGAACTACTGTATATGACTTAAGAAAATAAATGTTTTGAAAAAATATCACAAGTGTCAGTTTTAGCTATATAAATAATTGAAGGGTTTATTTTATCCAAAGCAAATTCCACATTACGTTTATACTACTCAACAAATGGAAAGTCATAAAATGTTGATAAAGCCTTTTTATTGAATTGAAAGCTCACACCTAGAAAGAATTCTTTCTGATGTTATAGTTTTTTGGTTCGGAGATGTTATTTTCCGAGATTGTGTTTTTAATAGCATTTGTACATTTTCTTTTGTTTCACAGTTTTAAAGGCTAATGTAACAATACTTTGGTTTGCAGTATAATCAAACTTAATCCCAGTAAGTGATATATTTCATTGTTAAAAGATAATCATAAATCCAAATACAATTTATCAGTTGTATCAAGTTTATTTCTGCAACAGATGGATGTAATATTATCACTTCTTCGTTCTATGAGAAAAGTTAAAAAAACAAAAATAATTTAGCCATTTTAACCACATACTAAGATACTTAAGCATATCCTCCCCAAAAAGATTTATTCTAAGAAAGTAATCAAACCTCCACATCTACTACAATGTTCAATTAGCTATGATAAATATGAGTAAACTCTCGATACAAGGCCCAGATAAAGATTATGAAAAGATTGGCCATCTTATCTTCATACCTAAATGCAATTGTATAGGCAAATCTTAAGCATCTTGGAATGAGAGCATGAGCATACTAAAATATTTACTTTATTTATATTTTTTATATTCTATTAACACTTGTGAAATATTAAAATTTATAGACGATGTTATACTCAATGTTCTTGATTATTTACAAAAAAAGATTAATCATGTTAAAACAAATATTTTATAATATATGCTTCAATACTTTCTCTTCCTCTTTTCTTCTTTATTTTTGCTTTTTTTATATAACATATAATAACAACATTTCACTCTTCTTACACTTTAAAGCAAAATATATTTATTTATTCTTTACAGTTCCGATTGTTCCTAACAGTCTTCATCAGATCTTATTCTCTACTTTTTCTCTCTTTCCTCCACCATTTTTTCTATCCCATCATCGTTCCCACTCCCTTTTTCTATTTTATGAGTAAAAGATATATTTTTTGAGGTTGTTTGCTTATAATTATTAATAAAATTACAATAACATTTCATCTCGATTATGCCTGAAATGATATGGTAAAGATTATTCTTTTTATAAAAAAATAATGTGGAGACTGCAATTTTTTGAAGGGAAAAAACTATCAAATATGTGGAATAAGATTATTTATCTATCGCACATATATATATATATATATATATTAATCGGAAGTAGAGGGAAAGGTAGATATCTAATCTGATATAAAATTAAGTTATTTTGATCAATGAATCTTAAAAGTTGTTTTTTTGTTTTACTGAAAGAAATTGAGAGAATTTATTTGAAAGAATACGCTATTGTTATATAAAGCTTCAAACAAACAAAAAAAAAACTAATCTAAAAATATTAATAATTTTTATTAGTCATTAATTAATTAGAAATGATCCACTTAATGAATAATACTTCCATGCTGTATTTTTTCACTATACCATTGTCATACAAGATAGGGAGGAAAAGGTTTCTATCCTCTTTTAACATCTTGTGGAGGGGGTATAACCTTAAAATATGACCAAAGACAAGTGAAAAAGACATATCTTTTTCGCAAGTCTTTGGTCATATGTTTATGATTACACTCCTCTACAGGATGTTAAAAGTGGATAGAAACTAATCCCTACCTTGCATGAGAATTATCAAGTGAAAAATTATACTACAAGAATATTAACCCAAAAATGTTTCAAAGATCTTACTAACCTAATCGGCAGTTGGAGGTTCGTAAACAGTAGGCTCAGGAAAAAACCAAGTCTTTTCAAAGGAACTACTACAACCAGGCAAACATGATCAGCAAAAACAATGTATTAATCATCAGAAAAAGATAAATAATTACAGTCTTTGGCAGAGAGTAGTAATGAAAAGCACATTACATTAACAATTCGAATAAGATCCAAAGATTGGCAATAGTAAGACAAATGGGATTAATGCCATAGTAATGGATTACAATTTCTTCTAAGTACTAATAATTATTGAATCTATGTACAGCAATGATGGATACTATCTTTCTCCTCCACACATAGAGTCATCTCTGAAGACCATGATTAGAATTCTGACAGTTATAAGTGTGAATACAGTTTAAAACTGCCTAACTGAAATAGTTAATTAGATTAGAAGTTTTAGCATTAAACCTTCCTCAGAATTAATCTCAACTACTGCTAGAATATAAGTTTGATTAATTAATTAATTAATTAATTTGAAATTAATACTTTCAATACAAATTGTGTTATTACTTCTGATAGAAATAGTGTTTGAAACCTGCCAATTAGGTTATGTCTTTTTCTTAATGGTAATTCAATAATCATTTTCTAGAATGATAAAGCAATGCACATATTACTTGATCTCCTTCTGCAATTCTTATTAATCATTACATATTTGATCTTATTTGGCATAATTATGAGACATGTGAATATAAACTAACTAAAGCAGTATTAGAGAATTTTATCTCTGTTAGTGGTTTCATGGGATTATTATTGCTTTAATAAGATGTTAATCCTCAGTCAAAATATATCACTTCCAAAATTGTGATGCCAATTTGAGTTTTGAATCATTTGCATAATTCTTTCTGGTGAGGCCATTTCTATATCCATCAGTTCACACAATAGCAGTAAAATATTTTTGAATTTCACCTGCTTCTATGTAAGTATAAGAATATATATGAATAATGAAACTCCTTGAGAAATTGAATGAACAAAATTTTGATTTTTCTGCATATAAAAATCATAATTTTTTATGTTCCATATTTTATTTAAAAACACAATATAAATTGAATTATTATTGTAAAGCAGCAATATATATATATATATAATATATATAATAAAGCAGCAATATATATATATATATAATATGAATAATACATAAAAGCTTTTTTTGGCAAATATTTTTTTTGCCCTCATCAATGTAATGTAAATTATTAAATGTTTTTATAATAACTTGGCATGTCTGTGTTTCTGTCAAAATGTCCACATTTTTGAATTTTTAACAATGAAAAAAAAATGTTCCCCATTACAACTCAAACTCACATGCTTACATTTCCCAGGAAAAATCCTTAGCAACTGAGCCAACAAAAATATTACATACACAGAATAAAATTTTGTTAATATTTTAAATTAACTCATACTTAATTAATTAAAAGTAAATATTTTCTACTAAAATCTGAATTATTCTTCTGAAATAATTAATATTTCATGAATATCTTGTGAAAAAAATAATAAATGTGTAAAAAAAGTTAGAATTAATTAAAACACCAATACATACAGATATTTTATATAGTAGGCAATCACATGATATTTAAATTTAAAATTCATTTATTAGAGGGTGTATTTTTTATTTTCATGTCTTATTATTAAATTACTATCTTTGTCAAATTTTTTTTGTACTTTTAATCATTTTTTAAAATAATATATAAACATAACTAAAAAGTAAAAAATAATATGTAAAAAAAACTTTTTATAATCCTTTTGTATAAATAGCCAAATAAAAATATAAAATAACAAAGTAATCAACAAAGTATTCCACCTTTTAGTTAATTTGGTGTTGCTAGAAAATATGAGAGATCTTAAGAATCTAGAATCATTACTAAACAATTGGAAATTTCAGGAATATTGTCATTTCCAATTATTTTATGATGACTCTAATCGCTGATATTTTCCAAGAATGACAAATTAACCAAGATGAGAATTATGTTGTGGACTTTATATTTTTTAGTCAGCTATTTACATAAAAGCTTTATTTAAAAAAAAGTTTTTTCTACATATTTTATTAAAGCTTCAATTTATATTGTATATATAATGACATCTATCTTATTTATATACAGAATTATATGAAGCAAAATGCCTAAAAAGCACTCAGTTGTCAATTATTTTACCGATTCATATAAGTATTTATTATAGCTTCTCTTTCCAGAACCTCAACACGCTCGTAATTTTGTTAAATTTAACTAGAAAAAAAACCTACATAAATATATCTTGTATAATTTCCCACTCATTTTTAATTAACTAATTATTAATTAAATTAATTGATGTTAAATTCGAAATGCAATTTTATTAATTACATAAAACAAAACACAAACAAATATCCTACTTTCAAACTAACTTTTGTATTGCTAAAAGTACAAAATATATTTGTATTTATGAAAGCATAATAGATTTATTTTTAATTTAAATATCTCAATAGTTGAAATAAAGCACAAATACTGTTTTTTAAATAATGTTAGTTTTGATAAAATACGTTTATTTTTTTTATGTAAATGGTTGACAGGAAATGAACCAGGCTGGTGTTTGAAGGAACTATCAACCACTAGCCAACGTTGCTATATTATTTGTATTTTTGAATGATTGGGAGATGAAAGATTGTTTGTTAGCATGGTCAGCTACATTTGTTATATTTTCATCGTCTGTGGCTAATTAAAAACTAATCTAGTTTCTGGTTTTATATTTTTATTAAAAATGTTTGATAATAGAAACGAAACATCTACAATCAGATTTTGTAGCACTACTCAATCATTAATAAGTTTTATCTTTATCCCATTACTAATTTCACTTTAATATGATTATTTGTTATTTCTCTTTATCAGTTTGTTAACTTTAGAATCCAATATGGAAGATTTTTAAAACAAATATTTAAGTCTGTATTGTATTCCATAACTTTATACAAGTTTTCTTTTTAAAAAATTGCAATTAAAAAAAAAAGAGATGCAATAATCATATGACAAGCTGAGAGCTCTGATATTTGTGATACCATTATTGAAATACATAATTTTAAAAAACAAACTGTTACTAAGTAGTTAGTATAACCACACACAAGCCCCTAAGTCAATGTTTTAAACAAAACTGAATGAAATTTGAATATTTTTTCAGATTATGCGCAACCTTAGGATTTTTCCTTTGGATAGACAATATATTCGCTGAAGTTTACCAAAAAAAAAAAACTCAAATTCTTTATTGCCAATTCAATATCTGAACTTCTTACCCTAAATAATTAGCTAGCTAATGATTGGTAAATAAATGAAGATAGAGCTATTCATATTTAGAAGATAAAACAATAAATAAATATTTAAATCCTTAATACCAAGCAATTGTCAAGACTAATAAAAAATGCCTTCTATTTCTTTCTCCATTATCGGAGAGCTATCAGAAAGATCTGTCTGCTCTGTAGTAAACAATATAAAAACTGTTTTAAATTTTATTTGTATATTCTTTATGCATTAATTGCAAGGAAATCAAGTCATATATCACATGACTTAATTTAATAAGCTTGTATTATAAATGCTATATCGGCATGCTCATTATATAACATTTGTAATAAAAGCTTATTAAATTAGGTCACATGATATATGACTTGATTTCCTTGCAATTATTGTTTTTGCTCTTAAGGCTTTGGCAATTTTATATTGCTAAAGCTTAATATATGGTGTATCTTAATTTAGTTCAATCCCATATGGCTATTTAAGTTAGATAGCTGGAATTGAAGGCATGTGGTTGACTAAAAATTTCAGATTTTCTACTTATCAGTTAACCATTACATAAAGTGTTCGGCTTGACCTTGTATTTTAAATCTAATGCTCGAATATCCTAGCCTCACTGATGAAAGCCAGTGGTAGAAAACAGTCTGATAGGGATATTCTGAAAAGCTTGTTAAGAGCCTACTGGCACGCTCATTATATAATATCTTTTAAGTATATATATTTTTTAAATATTTAAAATGTAAATCTTGACTTTTGAAATATATATATAAATCTAATTTTAAAAACACTAAATACATATTCTATAAAATGGATTTTTAAATTTAAATATATATTTTTAAAATTCACTTTATATATTTTGTACAAAATGAGAAGGAGCATGTACGCATGTGTGTGAATCTTTATATATACATTTTTTTATTATTTTTAAGGAACATAAAACATCTTTAAATAAACTGTTCGACTGCCGGTATGCTCAAATTATATTTCATTTCCATCATTTAAGCTTAGGGATGGGATATAATTTTATATTTTTAAGACTTTAATCTTTAGATATTTTTATCTATTGCAAAAATTATTTTCTTAAAAAAAAAAAAACTTATCCTTTTCTGGTTATAGAATAATCTTTAAAACAAGTTTTATATAATACGTATATATATATACCAATCAAAAAAATTAAAATTAACAAAATTAATTAATGAAAAGAATTCTCTACATATAAAATTAACATGAAAAAAAGCTATATTTAAATAAACTATATAGCAATTGGGGTTTGTATATTAATTGAAATAAATCTACTTCAATGCCTTATAAATATTATAAGGATTTATTACTTAATTTAATATATAGGGTATATGAGCACAGACTTTCACATGACCCACCACTCTCCACACTATCTCATAACACTGATACACTTGAACACATATATGTCGAAAAGATAAATAATCACCAATATACGTATTTCATGCTAAACCAGCAATCATCAGTTGGTCCAGATTACCATCTCTACACATATATGCTATAAGCGCTCAGATATATATTAAGATAGCCAATCTTCATACTTTAATGGACAGGCTTCAATCCACTCCACACTCCAACTCTTCAACCGTCCATCCAATTGAAATAAATAATAAAAATCATATACAATAGCTATATAAATATATGTATATTAATAATAATTAGACATAAAAAGCCTTTTTGGCAGATGGTTTCATCCCCTTTTCAAATGTTAATCATCTATTATAACGGTAATCGTTTAATTAACATTAAAATAGGTGATTAACATTTGAAAAAGGCATAAAACCATTGTCAATAAAAGCTTTTTATATCTAATTTTTATTAATATATATATATATGTTGTATATGATTTTAATTATTTAAATACAAGTCTAATACATATACATAAGTTAGATATAATTAGAGAAGATTCGAACCCAGACTTTCAAGTTCCTTCAACCATTATGAAAGAACAGCATAATGCAATCCACTAATTCCCAGTTTTGATGTCATTTGTATTAAAATAAAAAATTATAACTATATCTTTATTGTAGAGTGATAATAAATAAATAATTGATATACTGACAATAAATAGTTTATAATATTAAAGTAATTAAGCACTGGAGTATGTAGTAAATCACATGATTTGTTGGTAAAATTGAGAAGGTAAATATTATAACAATACATTTTTTTTTTACTTGCATATGTGAGTTAATATTATGATATACAAGATTTAGATTAAATTTATTTTTGCTTATACATTTTCTCTTTATAATAAATAATCATAACCTTTTTAAATATCTGCAACTGAAAAGCAGAAGCAACTAACTATCTCCCACTGAATTATGTAACGTCAAAAACCACTTACATAACTCAGTGGGAGGTAGTTACTTCCACTTTTCAAGTTCTTTTTTATAATAACTTGAATGTAATTTTTTTTTTTGTAGAAGTAACTTAATATCAAAACAAAATATGCCTACGTATTTGAAAATAAGTTTTTTAATAGATATATTTTATCAGTTCTTACTTATAGATCATGCTTACTTAACGGGAGAGCAGCACAGAAACTTCAAGCTATTCAATAAAAGATAGAGAAATGTACATTGGGAGTAATAAGAAGAGATCAAAAGCAAAACATTTGGGTGACAGAAAAGATGATAATAAATGGACCACTTAAACTGCAATGCAAGAGATTGTAAAAGACTTAGAATGAGATCATATGCGAGATGTATGGATGAAATAAAAAAGATTGTTGGAGTAATGTGGAGAAGAGAAGCTATGGATTAGAAAAAGTAAATTAGACTTTTAAATCATCCTACAATGGATTAGTAATGGGTGCAAATGGTGATGATGATTTTTCAAATGACTTTTCACAAAATATTTGGGTAGGAAAAAGGCATCAAAGGTCAAGTTTATAACATCAGAATATATACTACTATTCATGCATTGAAATTGTTCCATGGGGTCGTATTGCACTCGCAAGGATTAAAGGTCATTAATTAATTCCTACTCTGGGGAAAGTAAAAATAACAATTTTAGTTTGGTTATCAGGGAATGAATATACTCGGCCTAATCAATGCAATGTTCCAATGTCATGACCTATTTTAGTTTACACAGAGGCTAAACTCTCCATACAGTAGTGCCACTCAGTGCAAGCCAGAGTAACCAATGTATACAAGAAGGTTTATACATAAAATCCTTATCTAGTGCCTACTCATCCAATATTCCCAGACTAGTTTCTAACTTGTGGCTTTCATCAACGAGGAGTCTTGAATCTGAGAGCACTGTATCTAGATCTTAGGATCTAATGAAACCTCAAGCAGTCACCTTTTACTTTATTAGCTAACTATAAAGTTTTGAGTCCAAAATGAAAACACAATAATGATTTCAATTTAAGCTCATTAGCTTGTTTAGTCACATAGATCTGAACTCAGTTCAGCATTCATACTTTTTGGTATTTTTGGTTATTTAATAATCACAATCATCATAATCCTATTGGGCAGGATTGGTATTAAGCCATTAAACAATACATAATTACAATTCTTTATGCTTACATAAGCTGTTTACCCAGAGGCTAAATTTTCTATAGTCTCAGAGCAAGCCAGAGCAAGAAAACTTGTGCATAAAATCACTATCTACTGCCTACTCACCCAATATCCCCAGACTAGTTTTTAGCTTGTGGCTTTCATCAGTGAACATATCCAAGGCTCCTCACTGATGAAAGCCGCAAGCTAGAAACTAGTCTGGAACAATGGATGAGTAGGCACTAGGTAAGAATTTTATGAACATACCTTCTTGCATTCATTGAATACTCTGGCTTGCACTGAATGATACTATTGTATGGAGAGTTTAGTCTCTATGTAAACAGCTTGTGTAAGTATAAAGAATGGTGATCATGTGATGTTAAGTGGTTTAATCTGTTTTAGTTTACTTATACATGTTATCTTTGGTTCTTTTTGTCTCCTGAAAACAGATTTAAAAGTGTGAATGATTTCAGTATTTATCTTTTAAATGTAAAAGTAGTTTATTTTAATTTTTTTCTTGTAAACGTAGTGCATGTAAAATATAGACTGAATACTATTATTCCAAAATCCACAAATTCAAAAGCTTCTAACATTTAGACAATTTTAGATTAGCCATAAGGTTGTAGTGTACTTATTTATTTAATAAAAGTTTGATTTGATAAAAAAAAAAAGGTCAAAGAGAACTTTCCTGTATGATACATGAATACAGTCAATTTTGCTTTAATTAAATTGTTTCCAGAATACCATTATTCATTATATCACTCATTTGTTCAAATAAATCTATTCACAAGTAATTCATTCTAAACATATAGTCTAAACCAAAGTTCCCACCCAAAACAATCATTTGAGCATGAATAATTAAAAGTATAAATGTGAAAAAATATATATTGTATTAAAAATTTTCAGATTATTTCAGAATGTCCACTTTCTTATGAGATGACATTCTGAAAGTATTACCTATACTACCACTTTCTTATGAGATGACATTCTGAAATTCTTACCTGTACTACCATTTTCTTATGAGATGACATTCTGAAAGTCTTATCTGAACTACCACTTTCTTATGAGATGACATTCTGAAATTCTTACCTGTACTACCATTTTCTTATGAGATGACATTCTGAAAGTTTTATCTGAACTACCACTTTCTTATGAGATGACATTCTGAAATTCTTACCAGTACTACCATTTTCTTATGAGATGACATTCTGAAAGACTTGCCTGTACTACCACTTTCTAATGAGATGACATTCTGAAAGTATTACCTGTACTACCACTTTCTTATGAGATGACATTCTGAAATTCTTATCTGTACTACCATTTTCTTATGAGATGACATTATGAAAGTCTTATCTGAACTACCACTTTTTTATGAGATGACATTCTGAAATTCTTACCTGTACTACCATTTTCTTATGAGATGACATTCTGAAAGTCTTATCTGAACTACCATTTTCTTATGAGATGACATTCTGAAATTCTTATCCTGTACTACCATTTTCTTATTGGATGACATTCTGAAAGTCTTACCTGTACTACCATTTTCTTATGAGATGACATTCAGAAAGTCTTATCTGAACTACCACTTTCTAATGAGATGACATTCTGAAAGCCTTTCCTGTACAACCATTTTCTTATGAGATGACAATCTGAAATTCTTACCTGTACTACTATTTTCTTATGAGATGACATTCTGAAAGTCTTACCTGTACTATCACTTTCTAATGAGATGACATTCTGAAAGTATTACCTGTACTACCATTTTCTTATGAGATGACATTCTGAAATTCTTACCTGTACTACCATTTTCTTATGAGATGACATTCTGAAAGTCTTACCTGTACTACCATTTTCTTATGAAATAACATTCTGAAAGTCTTACCTATACTACCACTTTCTTATGAGATGACATTCTGAAAGTCTTATCTCTGCTAACAATCCAATTCTTTTTTTTTCTTTATATCAGTGAACAATACTTTGTTGCAATCAAATCCCTGATTAGAATACTATTGGAGCTTTTGACAAAAAATTCTGGCAACCATTGTCTGATCCTTTCATAATCGATTGTCACCACTGGCAATTTGCTTTTGATTAATCAACAGTGGCAAAAGAGTACAATTGGCTCCAAAGTAAATGCTCAAACTGGGAATCCTTTTCATGATTTTTTTTAAATGAATGTAAATCATAAATTTGAACATATGGTATTCAGAACTTATATCATCGACTGCTTTACAATGGTCGCTTTTAGAAATTTTTTTCCCCCCACTTTCAATATTGATATATTTTCTGATGCTATTTTTCTGGCTCACAGGTATAGTCAATATTTATCACATATGAAAAAAAATTTACAAAAAAAAAAAGTGGAACATTGCAGCAAAAATCTCAATGTAAATAACTTACAAAAATCATAAAAATATATGACATTTTAGGTAAAAACTGAAATATAGATAAAATAGGCTGTAGATTAGAGAAATTAGATTTAATGTGGAGAGACCATCATTCTGTGTTGGACCTATAATGAAAATGATGATGATGATGTTTTCTAAAAATAATATATAATATAGGGATTTAATTATGAGATAAAGTGGATAGTTGAAAAAGTTTGAAAGTCTGTGTTCAAACCCTAATTGCGTCTAAACTGCAAGTATATAAATTGTATTTAAATATTAAAAATAATATAGTTTTTTATCTTGGTTTTAACTCATACTCTCTAAGATAGTTAATAACTAATTTTAGTCACATCAAAATTTAGAAAGCTGAACTAATTATTGCCGAGTCAGCAAATACTATATCATCGGTAATGACATTAAATTTAGTGTCATCTTTAAAAATTAAATGTCATCATGATCTAATAATTTTTAACATACCTTACCATTCATTATTCAACACACCAACTTGATTACAATTTAATAATCTTACCAAAGTAATATAAAATTTCAAATCCAGAAGGTCTAGTTTGATTAATATGTAATTTGCCTGGTCTATCTCGGGTTCGAAATGCCAAATTATATTCAACATACGCTGTTAATATCATCGTAGTACTGGGCCCATAAATATAGTTTAATTGCTGTTTAAAAACTTTTTTTTAAAAAAACAGGATCCTATTCTATATTTTTGTGATGGTAAATAAAATAGTAACATTACAAACAAGCAGAATATCTTTTACCAATAATAATATTCTATTAAGTTTAGTGAAGAAAATAGAATAAAAAAATTTAAAAAGTTCACCTTTCACATTACTGTTACAATGCTTACTTGACTAAAACTAATCAACCTCACAAATTGTTTGTTTAAATGATAAACTATTTGTGTATTAATGTAATTATATATATATAGTAATAGTCAAAGTCAATCACAAGAACTATAAAATGGCCATCCAACTCAAATGTTTATATATATATATATATATCTGGGAATAAGGCATGGGTCCCATGCCACCGAGAGTGTCCCCAGGTTGTGGATAGGGGCATGGCCTTCAGATATGAAGGTTGGCTGTGAATAAGCAGAGTACTGTAAATAAGCAGTCGCTGACAATGGGACAACATTCACTATCAGGAAGTGGTGAAGGAGACAGTGGCGTGTTTACTTCTATAAAGTGCCACAATTCCTATGACGGTGGATGTATAATGGTGAGTGTTGACCGCCATTAAATAAATCAACACCCTGCTGGGTGCTGGGTCAGCAATGGCATTTCTTCCAAGTCAGCGGAAGATCACTAGAGGTGACAACGATAAGGAGGAATCAGTAGTTGGATTTTCATTTTATGGGATTTGGCTAGCCACTAAGCCTATTATAGAGGTTATTGCTGGGCAAAGAAGGCAACGGGAAATCACTTTGTCTTATAATTCCCTTGTTTTATTATGAGTATGTCTACAGGAATCATTACATTTGGTGTTGAGACCTTAGTTAAGAATAACTTTGGTGTCTTGCCCAGCAGGAGTGGACATGAGGCTACTCAGGTCATCAACCTGCGAAATCCTCATAAATATAATTCATTGAGAGGGGATACACTGAGAATTGGAACGTGGAATGTTAAATCTTTGAGGAAAGGTGGGAAATTGGAGAATTTGAAAAGAGAGTTGAATTTGAATAATATTGATGTAATGGGATTAAGTGAAGTGAGGTGGGAGGGATGTGGAGAAGTAAGTAGTGGAGATGTAAAGTTGTTTTATTCAGGTGGTGATAGGTCAATTAATGGAGTTGGCATTGCTGTGAGGAAGAAAATATGGAATAGTGTGGCAAAGGTTGATGGTATTAATGATAGACTGATGGTGATGAGAATAAATGCAAGTCCTAGGGATTTGGTAATTATACAAGTTTATATGCCAACTAGTACTCATGATGATAGTGAAATTGATGAAATGTATGAGAAGAGAGAAGAAAGTATTCAATGTGAAGGAAAAAATGCATGTATATTGCTATTGGGGGATTGGAATGCTGTTGTGGGGAAAGGTAGGGAAGAGAAAATTGTTGGAAATTATGGTATTGGAAAAAGAAATGAAAGGGGTAGTCGACTTGTACAATTTTGTAAAGAGAATAGGTTTGTCATTGCAAATACTTGCTTTAAAAATCATATTAGAAGATTGTATACATGGAAAGCTCCAGGTAACAAAGAACAATATCAAATTGATTATATACTGATTCAGAATAGATATAAGAATGCTGTTAAGGGTTCAAATGCTTTGCCAGGTGCTGATATAGATTCGGATCATAATTTGGTGATGGCTAAATTAAAGTTAAGTTTAAAAAGAATTAAAAGAGGGAAAAGATACACAAGATGGGACTTGGATAAATTGAGACAAATGGAAAAAGGAAAATTTGGTTTAATATGTGAAAATGAATTTAAAAGAATTGTTCAGGATGGGAACTATATTAATAGCTCTGATGAGTGTTGGAGTAGAATTAAAGAGGGATTCTTGAAAATAGCAAAAAATGAAATAGGTATTATTCGTGCGAGAAAAGCTAAAAGACCTTGGATAACTGAAGGTATGTTGGAAAAGATGGAAGTGCAGAGATGGTGGAAGAATGTAAATACTGAGGAAGGGCAAAAGGAATATAGAAAATTTAATAATGAATTAAGAAGAGAAACAGATTTAGCAAAAGAAAAGTGGTTGGAGCAAGAATGTAAAGAGATAGAAAGGTTTCAACAGATGAAAAGATATGATCTAGCATTTGATAGAATACAAAGTATTTCTTGGGAGAAAAAGACATGGGTAGCAAGTGAGATTGCGGATAAGAATGGAAGAAGGTTAACCGATAGTAATGATATATTAAAAAGATGGGAAGAATATATTCGGTATCTGTTTAGTAGAGGAAATAATTTAATTAGTTATGAACTTGAAAATGAAGATGTTGCAATGGATGATAGAGGTATGGACATACTGCCAGATGAAGTAAGAAAGGCAATCGCACAAATGAAGAATGGTAAGGCTATTGGATTTGATGCAGTACCTATAGAATTTTTGAGAGAAATGGGAGAATTTACTATGAAGGAAATAGTTGGACTTTGCAATTTGATATATAATAGTGGAGTTTGGCCTGAAGATTTTTTAAGAACTATAGTGATTCCAATTGCTAAAAAGAAGAAAGCTGTTAAATGTGAAGAGTATAGGACAATAAGTGTATTGTCTCATGTTTCTAAGGTGTTATTGAGGATTTATGGGAAGGTTGACTATTATATTGCTGAAGAACAGTTTGGTTTTCGGAAAGGGAAAAGCTTAAGATATGCTATTGGTATTGTTAGGACAATTGCAGAAAGATATATTGAAAGAGATAAAGGAATTGGTATATGTTTTGTAGATTTAGAAAAGGCATTTGATAGAGTAAGCTGGAATAAACTGATGTCTATCTTAAGAGATAAAGGAGTATTCTGGAAAGAAAGATGATTGATATGAAATATGTATAATGGGCAAAGAATAAGAGTTAGATTTGGATGTAATGAGACTGATGAAGTGAATATAGAAAGTGGAGTTAGGCAAGGATGTAGTATGTCACCTGTTTTGTTTAATATTTATTTAGAAGATATGATAAATAATTATTTGGACTGTGGAGGAGCAAATGTTGGAGGGAGAGTAATAAAGTGTATAAGATTTGCAGATGATATGGCTCTTATTGCTGAGGAAGAAAAGGATCTTCAGAATATGTTGAATAAATTGGAAGAAGGATGTATGGCATATGGAATGAAGATTAATATTGAAAAGACTAAGTGTTTATGGATAGGGAGAGATGCAAAAAGACTGCAAATTGGAATCCATGATGACATGGTGCAGCAGGTGAAGGGATTTAGATATTTGGGTTGTTGGTTGAGTGAGGATGGAAAACGTGAAGATGAAGTTAAAAGAAGAATAGCATTGGCAAAGGTGACATTTGTAAAAAGAAAGAAGATATTCTGTGGACCTATGGAAAGAGAATTAAGGAAAAGATTAATTAAATGTTATGTGTGGAGTGTATTAATATGGTTGTGAGACATGGACATTGAGTAATAGAATTAAGAAACGACTGGAAGCTTTTGAGATGTGGACATGGAGAAAAATGGAAAAAATCAGTTGGGTGAATAAAATAACAAATGAAGAAGTTTTGAAAAGAGTTAATGAGGAAAGAAGATTGATTGAAAGTATCAAAGAGAGAAAGAGAAACTGGATTGGACATATACTAAGAAAAGATTATAGTTTAATGAAAGATGTTTTGGAAGGAATGGTGAGTGAAAATAAAAAGAAAGGACAAAAGAGATTGACATTATTGGATGATATACGAGATGGAAGGGGTTATGTGGAATTGAGGAAGTGGGAAAGGAAGAGAATGGAATGGAAGAATGGATGAACTGATGTAGTGACTACTCTCTGGACCTGTCTATTGGACAGACTACTATTGATATATATATGTAAGATATAAACATTATCACAAATAATACAAAGCCAAAACAACACTACCTACTTCTCCTGGGTTCTTCGCCTGGCTACAATATGTGATATTGCCAACCATTTTCCTCTTATATCCCTCCAGCTCAGTGAGATACAAGGGACTCTAAATTAAGCTACAAAAACTATAAATACATCAATGCAAAATGCAGAGACAATGAATCTGTTACCAACAACAAACAAACAAAAAATAAAATAAAATTGTTAACACATTTCACCTGCAGCTACAAAATCTAAAAAACTTCCTTGGGGTTTGAACACATAATAATTGACCATATTCTTAAGATATCCCTAGGACAAATAATATTTGAATAGTGTCGGATTAGGAATCAAAAATATACATAATTGGAAACTTAATACTCTAGAGTAAACATTGACATTAATTCTCTAGAGTAAACATTGACATTAATTCTGTCAGAGTTTAAATATAAATAACGTTGGACCCTCTTAGACAAATTATCATGATTGGACAGTATGAAATATCACTATATACATAATATTACTGTCCATGTAGATCACTATGGGTGTGAGACAAAGACATTGTTTATATTATCTCATGCATTTCACTGACCTCTTGATGTTTAATGTGGCTTTACTTAGAAATATTTTAATACATAAACAAACTAAATGCATGGTACAGCTAAGTCAGGATCCAAAATATACATAATTTAACCACATCCATAAGTTAATCTGATTGTGGAATAATCTGAGGAATCTGGCATTTTCATGATTTGAGTATACCTAAACATTCAGATGTAATAAGTCAGGCACAAAGATGGGCACTACTAAAAAGATATATGAAAATAATTCACTGAGATACTACAAAAATATATAATTAATTCACTCGGATATTAGATTATGAGAAAAGATATCCAGTCAAGAAATAACAAAATATATATACTGTGGACATATAGGAAAGAAAAGACCCTTCATATCCATTAGGAAATATTTATCTGCTTAATAACAAATACTGGAAAATAATTACAGCCTAGCAAGAAAATATTAGTAAAAAAACCCTTATTAAATCTTTATGTGACTGGTCCAGAAGTTAAAAAGTCACATGACTCAAACATGAAACTGCATTTTCCCATGTCATATATGTGATCGCACACCATATATAAACATTATCTTAACATATATCCTGAAGAATCCCTTCCTCAACTATAATTTAGAATTTACTAAAATAACTAACTCATTTAGATATCGTGAGTCCATTCAAAGATTATTAAAATGAATTCATTTGCAATTTGGTCTATGTAGCCAGAAAACAATTTAAAAAAATTATAAACGCATTAATATTCACTGTAACTGAATAAATGGACTTTAAAATCCTATCATGGCTGCCATACTTAAATATTGTAATAGCTTTTTCTAAAATGTATTTCTCCTTCTCTCTGGGTTCATTTTGTTTATATATTTTTAACAGAATCTGAAATTTTATTCCTAACTATTTAACTTTTTTTATAAGATATACTCACACAAACATTACCCTACTGTTCAACAGTACATGTATAAAATATTTCCAGAAATATAGTGATTAATTAAGGATATATTCTAATACTAAAATAGAAAATTGCAAGCATAATTTAAACTAAAGAAATATAGGTACTTATAGAAAAATTGTGCACTATATCAGTAAAGATAAAATATATAAATTACAGGCATTTTTCCCAAGGCAAGAATCTATATAGGTGATAGTTCAAAAATTACCGATCACTTATGTGCAGAAGACCAAAGTTTAAAACATAGGCAGGTCTTTTTTTTAAAATTAACTTCTCAGAAATATTTGAAATACTTTATAGGTTATTTCAAAATAAGAAAAACTTACATTATAGTGGAAATATTTCTCAAAATAAGAAAAACTTACATTATAGTGGAAATATTTCTCGAACATCATATTCTTTGGAGCAATTGGTAAAGTTACAGTAAAAGGATGACCTGTTTCTTCTGCATTGCTAAGGCCAGCATTTCTTAAAATGATATGTAAATGATTAGTCTTCTACTAATAACAAGACAGATGGATTTCATGCTGGAACACTGAGACCTACACACCCAAGAACAACAAATAGAAGAATTGATGGTTTTTAACCTCTATTCTATACATTGTCCTTTCTGGCTTTTCACTTATAGATTCTAGTGGTCGATGATTTGAAAACCGTTAAACATGTTTTACTAGGTTTTTATAATAAATCTAAACTAAAAGTTTTCAGATTCTTTAAAAGTAAGTTTTCTAGGAATTTCTCTGATTAAAAGTTTTTTAAATAAACTTTTCTTGGTAAGAACATTGAATTAATTTATCTTATTTGTATTAAAATTTCTTACTTCTGTTAAAATATCTTAGTCACTCCTCCTCCCAACCAATTCATTCCCCCCCCCGACACCTGTTGTTTACTAATCCAATAATTATGCTTGAATAGTACAGCTATGGATGACACATTTCTTCTACATTACTAAGGCTGGTATTTCTAAAAACAAGGGGTAAATGGCTGATTTTCTAGTAATAATGAGTCAGTTGTACTTCATGCTGAAACACTGACACACAATCATCCAGAAACAACAAACTGTAGGGATCGGGTTTTTTTTTATCTCATGCATTATCCTTTCTGACTTTTCAAGCATAGCTTCCAGTGGTGGATGATTTGAAGACCTGTAAAACATGTTCTACAACATTACTAAAGGTTTCCAGAAAGTTCTTTAACAGTTTTCTACGAATTTCTGTGACTACGTTTTTGAGGAAATTAATTAAACTTTTGCTGAAAAGAGCATTTAATGAATTTATCTAATTTGTAGTAAAAAAAAATATTTTTACTAAAATTTCTTATTCCACACCCCCCACCCCACCCCCGACCAGTTCATTTATCTAGACACCTGTTGTTCACTTATCATTTGAATAATTATGTTTAAGTAGTTTTGTTCATTTTTACTAAATTTCAGTTGTAAAGCATTGGTGGTCGAGAGGTCAGCGACAGCTGCTTTACAAGCAGTTGTTCCGGGTTAGCGGTTTCGCTTCCTGGCTGGTGCTATGACACATGAGAAAAAAAAAAAGATAACAAAATTAACACAAAAGAAAATATTCTACTAACAAAATTAAAAGCTTTTACATTTTTTAAACATGAATCAAAGGAGACTATTTTTCTTTTAGTAAGACAGATACAAATCGATTTATATTCTTTTGATTTAAGTTTTGCACTGGGCTTGGCAACATCAAATCAACAATTTATCCAAACTCAAAAATAGACTATTATAAGATTCTATTGCTGAAAGATTGCATCCAGAGCAGACATTTCCCAACAATCAGAATGTCGATCTTTTTAACTCACACAATCTGGATTGTTAGATGTAAAAGACAATTTACAATCCCTCCACCTGACCCAGGTAATTGATTCATTAAATTCTTAGAAAAAATTCATGAAAAAGACAATATCCTTTCATCCAAATTCCTGTTTGAAGAAACCTGGAGTATTTTTCAAATCCCTAAGCTTCCCAAAGCCTACCAATTTACAGAGGATAATGAAATATAGAGCACAGGACTTACATGGTTATGCAGAATTAACACATCAACAGTGTTGTATTAATTTAGGTTCCAAATACGTATCTAATTACTAAACAATATTTAATGTATTAATATCAAATATATTCCCTGCATAAAACTATTTTTGAAAATAAATTGGTAAAAGAAATTGGCTAATTAGTTATGCACCTAAAAAAAAAAAACTACTTTTTTAAAGAAAATGTGGTGCTGATATAGTACGTGCTCGGTGGCCATTTTGAATTTTAAAACACCCAAAAACACTGCTGGCACATAAAAGATATATCAGCACCAAAAATGTTTTTAAACAAATACAATTTTAATTAATACCTGTTGCTTATTGAATATATATATATATATATATATATATATATATATATATATATATATATATATATATATATATATATATATATATATATTCAATACTTAAACAATGTAGTATAAAATGATACAGTGAAAACTAAATCTAAAGTGAATCGAATCTGTTACATGTTTAAAGGTAGTTTATATGGCTCTATTCACATCCACATACATGCAACAAATATGATTCTTGTTTAATATTGCTTAAAAATGAAGTGAATATATGTAAACAAATATATTCAGCTTCAATATATGTTATAGCTCTGAAGAAGATTGCTAGTCAATCGAAACTATAAGATTGATTAAAGTTATTTAAATTTTTTGAGTGTATTTAAATAGATCTTATAGTTCTGAAGAAGATTGCTTGTCAATTGAAACTGTAAGATAGATTAATTTTAATCACATCAGAATTATAACAATAATATGGAAAATAGATTTGTTTAAATTTAAATAATTTTATCAATGCATAAAGAAGGATAAGTTGATAATACATCAGCACCGTAAGGAAGAAATAGAATAATAGATTCTGGACTTCAAAGAATTGTAGTTCCAGCTCTCTCATGTCTGGCATTCAAATTTTTTAGGAAGACTTGATAAATAAAGCAATCAATTTTTTATCACAATTTACTTATATCTTCCATACAGTTTGAAATATACAAATCATTTACAGGTAGATAATCAATATATATATATATATATATATGTGTGTGTGTGTGTGTGTGTGTAATATTATTATTATTCGATGTCTGTATTTTTAAAGCAATATACGTAATTATATAACTGAATATTTGTAAATACAGTAACTAAATAATTAAAAATTTTATCCGCTTAGGAGCACTTTCAATTATCCCAGTAATTTGTGTCAACTAAAGCTTTGAAATGCTAACTTTCCCACAATTCTGTGATCTTAACGTTTGCTGCTCGCCTGTTAATTAAGTCATATTTATATTTGTATATTAGCATAGCTTCCTTTATTTTTCTTTTATTATTATTTTTTTCAATTTGCAATATTTTACACAATTAAAATTGAAGTCAAAACCATAAATACATGATTTATTATGGTTGTAAAAAACAGATGCTGAAATATTATTATCTACTATGCAGTTTTGTTTCGATTTCTGAACACATTTTAATAATAGCAAGTGTTCTTTCATTTTTTTTTCCAACGTACATCTAGATTCACCTATATATCCACTGCCACACCTACATATCCATTTATAAATGACACGATTTTTATTTATAAATGAGGTTTTATCTTTGGAGTTATTTATTAATTTGTTAAATGTAGGAGGTGTGTAAAATGTAACATCACATATATCTTTATAAATTTTCCTTATAAACTTTACTTGATCATTTGAAATATATGGGATTGATATCCATATTTTTTTATTAGCAGGAGAACCAATATTATTATTAAAATTTTTATTTTTATATTTTGTATTGAAGTCATTAATAACCTTATATATGTGATTATAACTGTAGCCAAACATTTAACAATTCATTTGAATATATTTCAATATTTTTGCCTTTATCTGATGAATATTTGCAAAGACTATTGTTTCTAAATAAGGGCTTCAAACCTGCCATTTTGTGTGACATTGGCACTTTTGTATATATATATTGAACTATATTAAAATATGTATAGCTCAAGCTAAAAAAAAAAAAAATTAAAATTAAAGATTGTTCAAAAGAGGCAATTCAGTTTTTTTAGTTAGTATAATTTATTTTTTTATATGTACAATGAAGGTTATTTGTGTTGATATTATCTGTTTAATTTAATTAAAAAATTAAAAGCTAAAATTGGAAAGAATGTAGGCACATGCAGATTATTCATCCAGATAAACAAAAAAGTACTAATGAAATAGATTACCATCATAAAAAGTTTTAACACTAATTAAAGATGGTTGAAGTAATTTATAAAAAAGAGACTTTTTAACAAAAAAGAAAACTAAATGTACAAGATTATCAATTTGTATTTTGATAACAAAAGATAATATCTGTGTGGAAAATCTAAAAACTGGTCGAGTAAAAAAGGGAAATACAATTTCGATCGAGGTCTTTTTCTGGCTTTTTCATGTGTGGTTGAGTGAGAGGACTAGATTTGGTTCCTGTTCTCTCAATTGCAATAAATGGCCTATCCAAAAATCTTCATATGCTGAACAAGTGCATCAGGCATGGATAGAACCCAGAGAGTTTTGCAGACACCTTCTCTCTTAGAGGTCACACCAGACATTTCACATCTAGCCATATGTAAGGGAGTGGCAGTAGCAGGGTTAACATATGGCAATGATACATTATGTGTTAGCAAAGGGGTATTAGATTACTTAGAAAAAGTCAAAGGTAAATAGGAATACATGCATTAAATGCAGATGTGTGGACAGCAAAGGAGGCAATTCAAGCAGAAATGGAATGATCAAGTTTTTATATGAGAGATGCAAAAAGCAAAATGAAAATGTTCGGTAGATTGCAGTTTATGGATAATCAAAAAATAGCCACAATAGTATTTAATTGGATTATGAGTAAAGGGCAAGCAACAAGATGGGTGAGAAAGGTAATGTGGTATTCAGAAGCTTTGGATAAAGAATATATATCAGTATACTTGTACAAGAGGTGGGATGATTGTGTTAGAAGGATTGCTGGGTGTCATAGTGGTAAAGAATGGGATAGAACAATAAATGCATTAATAAAGAATAGGGAGTTGGAGAAATGGAGAACTAGTATGGAGAGTAAAAAGAGTTTATATATATATATATATATATATATATATATATATATATATATATATATATATATATATATAATAAATAAAGTTTAGTTGATAAAGACTACAAAGTGTATAGTTGAAAGTACTTCTAAAAGAATATAATTTATATAAATTGTACTGTATTTTGATATATATATATATATATAGAAGAAAACTGGACATTGGCTGCAAGTTAATTTATGATAATAGCAATGAAAATAGTTTACTTTTTTAAGGCTCGAACAAGATCTTTAGCAACAAGGGAATATACATGCAAATGAAAAAATATGGGTAATTTAGTCTGCAAGTTGTGTAAGGAAGGCATAGAAAATATTAGGCATTTGTTGATTCAATATAAATGCTTGAAAGCAGAAAGGATACAAATAATGAAGTTATGGAAGGCTAAATATAAATAAAGTGATTATACAGAAAGCGCATTATTGGTTTTTATGCTGGGTTTGGGAACAGATAAGAGGGATTTAGATATGAAGGCCATGGAGTTGACAAAGATTATGTTATGAAAATGGGATGGAGCAGGATATGGGGAAGCTTAGGGTGGGGAATGGAAAAGGAATGCAAAGTGGGTAACAGGTTTCTCTGGACATAGTTGCTGAGAGATTCCTGTCACCGTATAAAGAGAAGTCACAGTGCATCACATCACATCAGCCATACCTTGCATCTGATCAGGGACATAAAAAGAATGAAACCAAAGTTTTTCATCTCAAAGAAATACATGTATGCTACTCTGATCTACAATCTCGTAGACCCAAGAACTTAACAGTAAGCTGTTATCTATTCATACACATTTTGTGACTAAATTAAAAGTTTGCAAACTAATTTTAACTATAAAGCTTTTATTACTAAAACAGACATTTACCTGGGAATAATTTAAATGTAAAAAGAACTTTCATTGAGGATTAACATTATTATCTGAATTAGCATGTGTAGGTTCTTTTCAATTACATTAATAATTTATTGTTAAATATTTAAAATGGTTTTAATAAAATATTTAGCATTAATATAACACTTTTGTTAATATGTTCTTAATTTTAGTTATTAGAATTTATTATGTATAAATTACTTTTGCCAACATGCTTGTTGAAGCCTGGGAAATTTCTTTTAAGAAAACATTAAATTTAGTTATTTGCTAAAAATCTATGAACTGCAATGCAATGGAAAGAAGCAAAAGAAAAGCCCAGTTTCTAAAATATTGTGTTTTAGTTATTTAATACGAATCTACAAGATTCAATCCAGTGAAATTTAGCGGATTTGCACCCTGGTGCCCTTTTAAATATATATATATAACTGATTCCATTAGCAATGGAAATTGTAATAATAAATAAAATATTAGATCAGTTAATCAGGAAAAATAACTATGTTCCTGAAATATCCAAACTCATACATCATCAGAATATTCTTTTTCTATAGTTTGATTAACTTGCACTTTATGGTGCATAATAGAAGGCCTATAAAATCAACATAAAACACTACAATATATTGTACCAACATTGAATTGGCACATAATAATTTTGTTTAAAAAATTAAATTATTAAAACAAAAATCTTTCGTTAAAAGAGAATAGTATTTAAAAGTTTAAGAGTTTTATTACAGTTTGTTTTCAAAAAAGGTAAAAGCCAAAGAGTTTGAAATAAAAGTTTCAATTAATTAATTTAAAAGGGGGGAGAGGGAGTTTGCTTCAGAAACGTCAAACTAGAAGTTTTAAGTTTAAAGAGTTTTCTTTTAGTATTATTTGTTGGAACATAACTCAAAGTTTAAAATATAAATCTCTTTCATTTAAGTTAAAGAAAAAAAGGGTAATCTTAAAACTAGTATTGAGTCTAGAAAAATTATATATGTGCGTAAATGATTAATATAAGTTTGTTAGTAAAATATATATGTGCGATCATAAATACAATAAATGTGCCCATATTAAATAAATAAAAAATAATAAATGAAAGTTATCATTAAAGAATACAACGATGGCTACTAATTAAAAAACACAAAAACAACACGTTTGTGATGGTTACTAATTAAAATCCCCGACAACAGGATTATAAGCTTATATCAAAGGATTATCAAAGGAATTTCGACAACAGATATTGCCGGAGGATATCAAAATGAAAACACGTGTCAAGTATAAATAGCCAATTTTTTATCAGACAATCAGTTCAGTCGAGTTAATTATATCAGAGTTTGGTTGGTTCAGTCAGTCAGTTCAGATAACAGTTCAGTTTATTATGTATCCAGAAACAAAAATGCAGTGCTGAACAGCTTTTGGGAACATACGATCTTACTTCAGCCCTTAGTCCTATAAGATCAGCAAGATCTGCCTGTAAAATAATGTCTGCGTAACAGCTTAGAAATCCTCCATCAATGTTTAACTGTCTCCAGTAATAATACCGATGAATAAAAAAGAAACCTCCTCAAGAAACTTCAAATCTAACTGGTTAGATATACTTCATTAGAAGCAGCAAACAGCAAGATGTATCCACATTCAAAATGCTAGGTAAACATTTTCTTATTTTCATTTATACAGTAGCCATCGCATTCATGTGAATCCTCCAAGAGTCAAGGATATGAACTCTATAGCACATAAAAATGAACTATTAATTTGTATGTTCTAAATATCAAATACTATTTAATGCTTTGTTATTATATATGTGAGTGTATGAGTTAATATGTGCGTGATCATTAGATAAATACCAGTGTTCTTTTATTAAGATTTATAAAATATTTAAAATTAGTATATTAAGTGTTAATTAAATAAATTGTCTTTAAACTTAAACTTTATTTGTCGGTCAATTCTTTTCATCAATTCTTTTCACCACTAATTGAAATTATAATTGGTTATTGATTAAAAATAGACTGAGCTAGTTAAGGGATTTTTTGAGTGCTGGATTATGGGCCTACTGTCCGAACATGTTAGTCTTAGACTAGCTGGTGCCCAAGGTTTATTCCTACACAAATAAAGTGTTTGGATAGTAGGGGTTTGAATCTAGAAGCCGAGGTGGGCCACAATCTGGAAATGTGATCATGCTATGCATTGCATAACTCAATCTGATCGTGGGTTTTGTTGACAGCTCCGCTATCAATAATATTCTCCACTTTGCACAAACGTGCTGGTTCGTTCATATAATATTTGTAATATAAGATGATAAATATATTATAAATTAGGTTTGAACACAGGTAAACCTTAGGAAGAGTAAGTGAGTGAGTCCCAATGGATCGAACCCGGTACAATATATATTAAACTAAAATGGCATTATTATAATGGTATTAATAATATAATTTTATTATATTTCTAAATGTTTATTTCTGATTTGTAACCAACATTAATATAATTCTAAAACAGTATTTCATTTGCTTATGCAAATAAATGGATTTGAACTCAGATTTTTCAGTCTATTTATCCACCGTTCTGTCTCAAGCAACTGATAGACTACACACATATGAAAATGATTCATGATCCTCAATATGTATATTTTGTACACCGAGCACCAATTGTATATATGTGTGGAGATTATGATCTGGTCCACCTGATGAGTGCTCGTTCTGCATGAAATACATATATTGGGGATCATGCATCTTTTTCACATATGCGTGGTCATGAGCATTGGTTGCTTGAGATAGAATGGAGGATGTATAGACTGAAAACTTCTGAGTTCAAATCCCTCTATTTACGTTAATATGATTGTATAACTTTATTTATTTTTTGCAAAGTAGATAATGAGAGTAAATACAAAAACGGACGCAATAAATAATTTTCACTTTAGAACAATCAAAGAATCTACCAATAGAAAAATGAAAAAAAATAATTCAATGAAGTGAGACAACTTCCACAAAAAGAATTATTAATACATTGTGCAGGCTTAACCCTGCATTTATATCTGTAATACTTTCACATGCCCCACTACTCTCAGTGCCATCTCATATTGCTGACCCAACTGATCACACACATGTTGAAAAGATAAATAATCACCAATATGCATATTTCATGCTAAACCAGCAATCATCAGTTGGTCTAGAAAAAAGAATTATTATTTTTAAACATGAATGTTCAATTAGCTGGTAAAATGCAATTTAATAACAGTTTTACTAAAGAACTCAGAAGTAATAAAAATTTCCAAATACTAATACTGAGTTTCCGTTACAGAAAGAATGGTAGAAGGCAGACTTTGGATCTCAAGGTTCATGTATCACGATTCAGTTCTCTGTCATTTCTGGTGCTAGAATTTCTTATAAACTCTCTAGCAATAACGCATTTGATTTTTTTTTTCAAGAACTACTAAATTATTATTATTTTGAAAGAAACAATGTTATGTATGGTAAAAAGATTTTGAAAAAAATACATATTGATTTTTTATTACTACTTCACCTGCATTTAAAACAGGGATTGTATAATAGGACTTTAGAACAAAAATTCCTGGATTGACTCGTAGTTCAACCTGTCACTCAAATGTCACATGACCTCCTGAGCAACTAATCGTACAATATATATAATAGTCTCCCTTAATTGACGGTGATATAACTCTTTAAAATATAAACCCTAACTAAAACTTTAACACTTAAACATAAGATAGACTATAGGAACGGTCATAAACATATAGGCTTTAACTTTGCAAAGTATATACTTTACAATGGCACTGTTATTATGGAAATTCTCCAGCTAGTATTATACTATAACCCTTAGAAAAATCTCTACAATAAACAATGTCTAACATAATAATTTCAAGGTAAATAATTATCAAGACTATTTAAATGATTATTTATTCTATAGTACTTATAATAAACTATAAATATAGTAAATTGAAAAGGCGCAAGTTAAATTAATCTAATGAATTACGAGCTATCCTATTAACATCTCAGGGGAAATGAGTATTCCTTTAGTAAGCATAATAATAATAATGTTAACAGTTAGTTAATTGAATAGCAAGTGGGATTTTATTGAAATCCAATTATCCAAATAATAATCATCCTCTTACTAACAAATTACTAATCACAACCAGTTTTAATAATTACTATAACTTTAATACTATATCAATACTGATAAATAAATCTGACTGGTAACCAAAATCCTTATCACTACTCAATATAATATCATATAAATCAATTTTTAAAACACATTGATTGCCTTTTGACTTAGCCCATGGTGTTTATCTTTCCAAACAAACATCATAAATTATTTTATTAATTTCATATAGCTTAAACAATACAGTAGTTACAATTTAATCATTTAAATAAACTTTATGACACTTTTATGAACTTTTAATTTTATTACATTTTAAATCAACTTTAAAATATATGTGTAACTGTTAAACAAGAGTAATTTCCATAATGCTCTAAATACACATTAATTCTTTTTTTTTTTCATGTTCAAAGCATCGGCCGGGGAGCGAACCCTCAAATCCTGGGCAACTGCTTGTAAGGCAGTTATGCTGACCACTCGGCCACCAACGCTTGACCACATTAATTCTTTAGAGTAAAATTTCAAATATTTATTCATATATTTCAATCTTAAATAAATTAATAATTAAAAGTAATATTACTTTTATTTAATTATAAATGACAATTATTAGATCCTTGATTTATTAAGTTTAAATTATTTATTTAATCTCTCTTAATAAAACATCCAATAAATAAATTTTATATGAGAACATTGTTGTTGCCGTGTGCTTAACTATATGACATTGTGATACCTATGATCCCATAAAGAAAACAACACTAATTGCTTGGTTTTTTGTTTTTTTTTAAGTGTCATAGCATCGGCCGGGACGCGAATCCGCCTGCAAGTGCAAGGCAGTCGCGCTGACCTCTCGACCACCAATGCAAGACCACTAATTGCTTAGTTCAAATCAAAAAACATATTTATTTACAACAATAAATATTTCTAACAATAATTTTGATTATACATTATAAAATAAACTATTTTTAACAATTTATATTATTATGATTAATATATTTACATTTATACATCAGAATAACAAATAAATAAATAAATACAATCAACCTTTCATGTAATATATAGCGTATATGAGCACAGATTTTCACACGACCCACCGCTCACCACTCTATCTCATATCACTGATACACTCGAACACACATATGTCGAAAAGATAAATAATCACCAATATACGTATTTCATGCTAAACCAGCAATCATCAGTGGGTCCAGATTATTATCTCTACACATATATGCAATAAGTGCTCAGATATATATATTAAGATAGCCAATGGACAGGCTTCAATCCATTCCAACCTTTCATGGTTTACCATTTGATTAATATCATTTAAGGAATTTGTTTCAAAAATATATTTATTAATTACTTTGTGTAAAAATTGGAAAGGATATATACAAAGTTAAATGAGGTTATGCTAAGTTCTGAGAATTCTTATGAATGGTTTAGTAGGCCAGCATGTTTGTTGTTCTGTTGTTATTAGTTGGGAGGGTGAATAGGTTCCAAGTGTCCTCAAAGGATTTTTTGGGAGAGATGAGCTCATCTCTTTTCCTGATTTTCTTTATTGTTTTGCAGAACAACAGACCTGGGTCTAGACGGGCAATTCCATTATTGACTTGCAGTGTACTACCCAGATTGCATAGAGAATGAAAATGAATAGTCTAATAATAGCAAATGTTACAGTGTGGATCGTTTTTATGGGTGAGAGAATTAGGTCCGGTCTGATATTGGAGTTGGTGAAAACTATATCTCTGACCATTTTAAGTTTTGGACAGCAATATATGAAGTACTCAATGGTTTCCTCTTCATGAGAACATAAACTGCAGGTCGGATCAATGTTGGAATTACCTCTTCGGTAAAACAGGAACCAGTTTGTAGGAAGCGCACTAAGGTTAATTTTGATGATGAAGTCCAGATACTTGGGCTCCATCATCACTAAGGTTAATTTTGATGATGAAGTCCAGATACTTGGGCTCCATCATTTAAGGAATTAAATGATAATTATGGAATATTATTAACATTCCTATTCATGTTATAAATTTAATTACCATTCATATTTTCATAAAGTTTAGCAATGATATTATTACATCAAATATGCCTTAGTAGACAATTACTTTACACTTATCTTTCTTAAACTTATTCAAATTTCCTGTATTACAGTTTTATAATCATCATTTCAATATATTATTATTTATTATATGACTTTTATATCTTTATATTGCTTCTACCATATAAACAAGATATTTTGAATAAATAACTAAATCTAGAATATTTAGATTTAAAAAATAATAATTATACATTCATTTCTCACACTTATCACCTATAATTCTTTCATAATCTTCCTTATCACTAATCTCATACTATTATTCTGACAATAACTTATTCTTCTTTTTTATAAAATCTAATTGTATTTGTTTTGCATATGGTTCTTTCTTCTTCTTTGAACTATCATTACTAACAGTAGAAAGAAAAACTATAAACTCCTAAACAAATTACTTACATGCAATGCTTAGCTATAACCCAATACCAAAAATACTATTTAGGATAAGAAACTAATTTAATAAACAGCTTAACATTATAAGAATAAAGGTAACTCACATTTTTTCCTTCACAATTATAACCTTGGGGTAATCATTATTATTTCAATGATCCTACCACCAAAATCCTGGCTTTACTCTGAAGCACTAACGGAGTAGGTTGGTTATATTTTATAAATTTTCAATTATTTCACTAAGATAATATGGATGTCCTTTGGATTTAAACCCATTACATATCACATTAGTTCTTCAGGATGCTACTACACAATCCTGGCATTTAAAACTTATCCCTTCTACACTTGTAAACATTTAGCATCAGCACAGATTATCTTTCCAATCCATGTGTATAACTTTTATCATCTTCCTATCCTTTATAAATCTATAATTATGATAGACCATCTGCTAAAACAAATAACATTTATCCTTATGACTAACATCATAGTATACACTTAATACATTATAATATTTGAGATCAAGATTTGCCATTATTAAATATTGCATACATTCAATATCATACTTTGCTTAGAATATTATACACTTCTTACACATTAATACTTCCCTTATCAATATACCTTTTACTTGACTCATAATGATTAATCATTCTATATCACACAATATATCCTAGTATAATCAGTTAATAATTCAATATAGACCACTCTGAATGCATATCATTAATAATAATAAAAAAAAATTTTAGATTGCAAAACTTTTGCAATCGCCCCCCCCCCCTAAAATTAACTTCCCCAAAACACTCCACATTTGTTACCATGATGATGGGTGGCAGTTGCAACTTCTCTTCTCATTGTTTTCTTTCATTGTTTAAAATACAACATTTCAAGATAATAATAAAAATATCCATGACTAATAAAGATTTCCTAAATTCCTGAGCTCTCTTCGCTGTCTATTATAGGATCCTTAACTTCACTGTAGTGCACTTAAAATCTGAAACATTTAATTATTTTTACAGTACTCCTTTAAATACTAAATATTAGTCTATAATATTCATTATCCATGAGAAGCATATCATACTACTGGTTTTTACAGTATCAGTAGTAACTTTTAACTTTTATCAGTTCATCTTTTCTTATCTATTTTATAAGTCAGATATACTTATATCTATTGGTTTTGGTTTATTAAAATATCATAATTCATATTTCTCTTGGACATTCTTTAATGAAATAAATAATTCCTTCTTTGAAATTATCATAATCTTGAAACTCCTCATCAAAGATGCACATCCTTGAATAAAAGTAAAAGTTACTTTATTACTATTCATTTTAGTGTTACATAAAAAATTAATCATTCTAAGTAAAGTCTTTGGTAGTGTTCTGTTCTATCATGTCAGCCACTTGATGGCATTGATGCTAAGCAAAAATACATAGATATAATGTTCCCGGGCCAGCGATTCTATAGAACTATTGACTTTATTTTTGGAATAGGAAATAAAAGTAAATTATATTACGATTTCCATAAAATTAATAAAAATTCAAACAAAATATAAACATGTAAGCTGACTTTTTGGGACAGTAATTAATCAGAGAATGGCTTTTGTGTGTGTGTCTAAAAAATTACATTACTTTCTAATAGCAAATAATAATACATTAGAGATTTTTTTGGAAAGTAATTAAGCAGAGATGGATTTTTTTTGTGTGTGTGTATATATAAAAAGTTACATTCTTTTTTTAATAGAAAATAAGAGTACATTTTAGACTTTTTGGGACCTTAATTAATCAGACACTGTGTTTTGAAATCAAAGTCAATTATATTACAACTTCCACAAAATTTAACAAATTCAAACAAAATTTTACAATGAAAGGGATTTGTGTGTGTGTGTGTTCATAAAAAGTTAAATTATTTTTTAATAACAAATAATAATAAATATAGCAGAAAGTTATTTGGACAGTAATTAATCAGAGATGGAATTCTTTGAGTGTGTATGTGTGGATTGGAAAAATTACGGTACTTTTTGTAATAAAAAATAAAAGTAAATGTTACCCTTTTTTGGACAATAATTAATCAGACACTGCATTTGGGGGGGGTAAATTAGGTCGCAATTTGCCCACTAAAGTTAATAATTATAACAAAACTATTAAAATGAAAGCTGACTCTGGTGTCTGGCAATTGCCAATTTTCAGAGTTCAAAGCAGCCATCTTCCTTTTCTCGGATGTTTTCTCACAGATACGTTTTTTTCATTGGGATTTTAGAAATAGTGTTGTGCCACACCCTTAAATCCAATTTGTGAGGGTTATACAGTCCTGATGGTATAGTGATGACACTGTTAAAACTGTTAGAAGGTATCAGTAGGTCAGTTCACATGAAAAAAAAAGTTGGACGACACTGTTAAAATTGTTAGAAGGTGCCAATAGATCGATTCATATGACAAAAAACCATTGGACCTGAAAAGTTCAATTATTTAGACATGATGCAGTCAACACACCCTCACATGATACTGTAGCAAAAATAGACAACCCAGCATTATGATAAAGTGCGTAACACAAGCAACTACGGCAGCCAATAAAGGCATTTTTCTGTGCTTTTAGCATAGAAAAAAGCCATCGCGATAGCCAGAAGTCCAAGTAAATGGGCTCTTTCTGTGTTTTATTGTAGAAAGAAGGCTATCTGCTTGGCTGCAGCCACAGAAATGGCATATTTCTGCAATTTAGCTAGAATTTAGCTAGAAATAGCACCATCAAGTGGCTGACATGATAGAATAGAACACTACCAATTCTTTCATTATTATTAAAAGTACATATTATTTATTCATATTTAGTTTTAACTTTATTTCAGCATATCATTCTATTCAATATAATTCTTTTAAAAAAAAAATAAGTTCATAATTACTATTAGATAGTTAGCTGAAAAGTTCTATAGAGTGTTTTACCAATTTTATAACAACTTCATTTTAAATAAATACAGGTTCCTTAGTAAATTAATTATTAGACTCATTAAAATGAAAGAGACAACAAAACATTACTTGCAAACTCTTGGAATTTGTTGATAATCTCTTTTCCATTTTCTCCTGAAAAAAATGCTTCTGTTTCTTTAAACTTCCAATACCAACTATGGTCTGATTATAATTTAAATTGGATTATCTCCCGATGAAAAATTTTCAATTTACTCCATTATCCCTTTATAATCCTTTTAAAATGTTTTTTATATAATTATTCAACCTACTGAAATTAACTTTTAACTTATTTAAAATAAAACAGACACAAGTTTATTAGTACTTACTGTTTAATCAATTCCTCCAAATTTTCACTGCTCTTACCTTTTATATTGAAGACGGTATGATGTCAGACCTTTAATGAAATCCATTTCATTGGTCATCAACTTTAAATCAACTAGACATTTTTCACATAAATTAATTTTGTCTATATCTTTAAACAATATTAAGTTAATAAAATATTTAAACATTTACCAATAAGTATAATTACTTTTAAATTTAAATACAATTATAAATTTTATTCTTTGTTATAATTATTTATTTAAACCAAAAATAAAATTATTACTATTTAAAAATTGTAATATTAAATATTTAATATCCTTAATTGGAATAAAATATTATTTTCAACAAGAAAGTGAAATACATTTATTATTCTTGTTCAATAAGGCTCTGCAAGCATACCCACACACACACACTTTTAAAGAGCCACTGTAATAAACATTAAATAGATATTCTTATTATAACTATTATAAAGTTTGATGAATATTATACATTGTGACAATATAATTTAAATATGCTTATAACTATTAAGTATAGGGGATTTGAACTCAGATTTTCAAGCACCCTTCAACTATCCACACTATCTCATACAACTGATACACATGACAACACACATGTAGAAAAGATAAATAATCACCAATATACATATTTCATGCTAAACCAGCACTCATCAATTGGTCCAGATTATCATCTCTCACACATATATATAATCAGTGCATCAGCATGGGATTTGAGTTTTCATCATCAGATTTTCAATGATATGGATGGCTGAAAAGTTGGAGGTTGGAGTGGATTGAAACCTGTCCATTAAAGTATGAAGATGTGCTATGTGTGGGAGATGATAATCTGGACCAACTGATGAGTGCTGGTTTAGCATAAAATACGTATATTGGTGATTATAAATCTTTTCTACATGTGTGTGGTCATGTGCATCAGTTGTATGAGATAGTGTGGATAGTTGAAGGGTGCTTGAAAATCTGAGTTTAAATCCCCTATACTTACAATTAAGCTCCCAGGTTTGTGAAGAGTGCCTGGTTTTCAAATATTTATAACTATTAAATAAAATTACAATTAAAATAACTTTTTAAAATATGTATGACTATTATAAAGGGTGTCTGTTGATTAAAAATCTTATGTTTATATAATATAAATTAAGCTTTTAACACACTATATAAATGAAAAATTACTATTAATACCATAGTGTACTTCATAAATTTAAAATTTTGACCATTATGCAAAATATAAATCCTTCTTTGAAACAGTTAGCAAAGTAAAAGGTTACAATGTATAGTTCAAATTTTGATTAGTAAGATCAAACAATTAAAGTAACCTGATGATTTAGCTTTTGTTTTTTCTTAACAACACCATTTTTAGGGAATAGAGTAACATAATTCTAATAATATATAAAACTGCTATTGATAAAGGTAATAAATTACTAATACTATATGAACAGATTGCAATAAAAGCTTTAAAAAATAATGATAAAACAATATAAAAATAATACTACAAATGCAGTAGAAAGAGAGTCATCAAGCAATGATAATTAAAACTTAGAATAAAAGTGTTAATTTATAAAACAAATATAATTAATTAAAATAAAGTATTTATAAAAAGGTTTGTTGAATTACATATTTTTAAATATTTTTATAATTATTAATCTTCAAGATTTCAAATAAGTATTTAAAAGAAGTAAAACAGTGCTTTCATGTCATGGATAACAATTTTTTTTTAAAAAAAAACTCTAATTATAAATTTATTTAAACGCACATTGGTTACGTAAGTAATATTCATTAAGGCTGTAGCCTCAAGCACATGCATATAAAATGCGATCGTAGGGACCTCTACAGGTCTTAAACCACAAGCTTACTCTTTGGAAGAAAAGAGGAAAACCCTCTTTACTTCAACCTACTTTCTATTTAAATAGGTGAAGCTGAAGCGGTTCGATCTCAGAGTGTGAAGCTATTCAATACTTCACTAATTAAGTCCACATTTCTTATTACAAAAAAAAACTTAAACTGATTAATACTTATATAAGGCTAAAACCTTAGTACATGCGCCTTGAGTGCTTAATTTTAGCAAGAGAGACCTCTACAAATAATAACGCAAGATTCGACTGGTTAAAGAAACTAGATATATTCTCTTAAAAATGAATTACTCAATTTTTGCACATCAGCAGTAGCACAAGCACATAAATATGCACCTGATTTTTTCAGTAAAAATTTCACATTTTAATTGAAAAATTATAATTAAAAATCTATAAAGAATATTATCTGTAATAGTAAGAAGAAGAAAAAAGAATATAATTATATTCCTTTTTTTTTTTCATTCTACAATTTTTTTAAATGCAAAAATACGATAAATATAAAACAATCGGTACTTCAATGATTTTACTGTTTATTGTGTTATGGAAAAATACACATCACAAGAATAGAAATGATTTACCCTTTTAAATTAAAAGTTTTTTTTATAAAATTACCTGACCGTAGGCGAAAATTGTACCATTATAACCATCAATGACACTGAAATAAACAAATATATAACATATTCTGCATTAAAAAACAAATTGATATAATTTTCTTCCTTATTTAGGAGGAAATTATTTAAATGATATAAATTATTACTCCCTATATATATATACACAGTGTATCCCTAGTGAAAAAGTGACTGGTTATCTCTCCAAACATCCTGAAATATAATCTCTATATGAACCTGTGTTCATATAGTGATACAATTTGCTATTCATCACTAAAATTTTAAGGTGCTAGCATATCAGAATCACGCATTACGACATAAAATGCGATAGCGCATCTCATAACTTGAGAATTATCTTCAATGCCCTTCACCCCAATTGGGAAATCTTATAAATACATTAAACATTCTTATGACTCATGACTTCACAGCTGTATACGGTTTAAATCCATTTCAGTAATAGATTTGTGGAAGTTAAAGCAAAATCAAATGTTAGAGTATTGTTCTATTGTGCCTTAAGATACAAAACACACTGCCCCATTACACATCATAATTCAAAATCTAGACATGCTAGCATTATAAGATTTTTGTGTTGCTACATAACACATAATGATATAGATGTGGCATCATTGGCAGTTTGGAATGAGAATCCATCGTCAGTCACTTTTCCATTGGAACACAAGATATTAAAAGTATATTTTTGGAACAGTATGCAAGGTTGATGCAGATTATCACAGCAATATCACTGTAAATTTTTATTCATAATTTGATCTTTGATAATGTGTAAGGTAGCTAGATTTATAAATCTGCACAAAACGTATGTTTATTGTATCAAACATATATTTACAAAAGATAAGCAAATTTAAATGTAATATACATATTTTCTTCATGACAGACAAAACTAAATTATGGTCTTTATTATTAGAAGGTGGTAAAATTGTCAGCCAATACATCAATTGACAACCTAAAGCAGAGGTATTATGAATCTCTTGGTTACAGATTTAACTGTCATATGATGATGACCTTTTATCTAGATATTTATTATTTTCAAGTGAAGGAAGATTGCATCAAATGGAAGAATTGTCCAATTGAAAATCTTTGGGAAATAAGAAGAAAAAAGAATTGATTTAAAAAATGGAAGTACTATAGAATCACAAGCATCAAAATTTTAGTGGAATGGCATTTATTACAGATAAAAAATGGAAGAACAACATTATTAATATTGGTGGTACATCACCGTGATAAGTTATTTAATGCAATAGAATATGCAAATACAGATAATTTAAATTAGAAGTCCCAACTAGTTCTTATTCTGATGACGTAAAGAATTTTTTTTATATATAAATGAAAAGAATTCATTTGATTACAATGGATAACATTTTAGAATTGTCAAAGAAGACTTAGATGATAGAATAAAATATTGAATGAAAAATAAAAGAGCCACAGGTAAATTTGGTTGTTGTAATGGAAATAAAAAAGAATGCAGATTTATGTAATATTCAGAAAAATTGTATATTATGGATTCCTTCTTTTGAGAAAAATTGATATAGAAGAATCCAAATGATTGCACAACAAAATTGGATTATATTTTGACTATCGGAAAATGTCTATTTCAAGACTGCGGTATTCTTAATTGATTTAATACAAGAAATGATCACCAATTAGTGAGATATAAAATATATGCTAATGCTAATCCAGTGACTAAAATGATTGAGAAAGACAGTACTAACAGTTGATATCCCTAATCTTCAGAAACACTCCAGTGAATTAAAATTAAAACATGCAAACAATTTTAAAACTTTAGCTGACCATAATGATGTTTCAGATAAGTGATATCAATAGGAAAAAGACTAAAAGCTTATACATAGATAGCTTGGACAAAAAAGGTGTGATTCATAAGAAAATTCTCAATTGACACAGTGTATGAAGAAAGGAAGGACAATGAAAATATTTTTAAACGATTCATAAAGATGATCGGAACATTTGAAATTCTTTAAAATAATCTGAAGAGTTAATGATAAAAAATATATATCTGTGAATTGACAAGGAATTTTATAGAAGAGAATAAAAGTTTCAAAGAATAAAAAAAAATCTTAGTATAAAAACATAAGACATTTCAGCAATAAGAAAGACACTATTGCTAAAAAGAAAGATGCACCATGAAATGTGTGCAAGTTCTACAAACAAAGGACAAAAATACAAAGTAATATACAATTACAATAACTTCCAAATAAAAAGATAAGACATGCAATTAAATAACTGAAACTGAGAAAAACTCAAAAAAATAATGGTATTACTGATATCTTAAAACAAACAGGTGAAGAAATAGAAAAATTGTTGGCTAAACTAAAATGTCTAGTCAAGCGTTGGTGGTCGAGAGGTCAGCATGGCTGCCTTTCAAGCAATTGTCCCGGGTTAGCGGGTTCACTTCCCAGCGATGCTATGAAACATGAGAAGAAAAAAAACTAAAATGTCTTAATAATAAAGATTTTCCAGCTGATTAGAAGTAAGGAATAACTATATTTAAAAAGAGTAACCTTATATATATATATATATATATATATATATATATATATATATTAGGTCTATACAAGATCTTTAATAAAATTATTACAACTCATTTATAGAAAACTTCGAACTCAAATTAATCAAAAAACAATGTGGATTTAAAAGTAATTCTGTCATACAAGATAATTAAAAATATTAAGAAAAATTACAGAAAGAACCAATGAATATGAACTACAATTTATAGATTATAAAAAGGCATTTGATTCTGTAAAAATGTCTGCAATATTTAAATTTTTCATTCATCAAAATATAGACCTAGTATATTGTCATATTCAGATAAACATTTATCAAAATGCAATAACAACGATTATATTACACAATATCACTAAAAAAATGACTACTGACAAACAGGTACAATAAAGTGATTGTATTTATAGCAGGTATATCAGAAATATTGTGTCTGTTAAAGGAATGAAAATATATGAAGATTATTTAAATCATCTGAATTTTGCAGATGATATGATATTTTCATAAATAATGCAGGATCACATGATCACCATTTCTTATGCATACTTATAACTGTTGTTAAAACAGACAAAACTCACTATATGTATTGCCACACCCAGCAAGCTAGAGTAATCAATGGATGCCAGAAGGCTTGTGCATAAAATCCCCATCTAGGGCCTACTCATCCAATATCCACAGACTAGTTTCTGGCTTATGGCCTTTGTCAGTGAGGAGCCTTGGATCTGAGATCACTGCACCTAGATCTTAGGATCTAATGCAACCCTCCAGCAACCACCTTTTATCACCACTTTATTACAAAACTATGAGTCTTAAATTTTGCACAAGCTTTCTGGCATCCATTGATGACTCTAGCTTGCTGTGTGTGGCAATATGTATAGTGAGTTTTGCCTCTTTTAAATAATGCAGGAAATGTTGCAAAAGTATAAAATGAAAGCAATAATATAGGGCTACAAATAATAAAAATACTAATGCTCAATAGTTTTTCATAGAAGAAAATAAAGATTGATGACTATGAATTAGAATAAATTAACAACTACAAATACTATGAAGTCAAGTTATTAAGATATATAAAAATATAATGGATAAAATTAATCATAGAATTAAACTTGGTTAGAATACTTTTGATGGAAACAATCTTGTATTAGAGAGAAATATGCCTATAATGAAAAAAAAATTAATAGTTGTTTCCATGGATCTCTGATTTGGATGCTTAACAGAAGAGCAATACAGGAACTTCAGACAAACATAGAAATATGGAGATATTTAGGTTGGAAGCAACAAGGAGGGAGAATGAATAGGTATTATTGGTATCGCTAACAGCCTAAAATGTAGCTAGTCTTGGCATATTGCTAGAAAAGTTAATAATAGATGGACAATTGGAATCTTAAATTGGATTCCAAGAGAATGTAAAAAACTTAGAAGAATATCATATGTGAGATGGGTAAATAGAAAAAAAACTTTGTTGAAGCAATATGGGAAAAAATATGGGTTCGTGAAACAGGATTAAACTGGGAAAGATCTTCATCCTGCAAATGATTGATAATGGATAAAATGATGATGAAATGACATAAATTCTATTTTGTTTAATTTGTAATAGTTTGTGATCTGTGTAAAATTTTAAATGGTTGAATGCAACTTTGACAAAGTAATTTTTTCTACCCGCTCATAGCCAATTCTATAAAGATGGTAAAATAAGTCAATTGGCCTCTGGTAAGACGCAGTAAGTTTGGGCTATATTTATTTGATACGTATTCTGCTACTCCAAGTCAATATTTTAAAATTTCAAACATCCTAACAAACTCGCATGTTAAACTGTACAAAACTAAGACTAAACCAGCGATTATATACTTAATTTTAATGTACTTTTTAAGATAATTACGGATATCTTTGATCTTTTGTCAATCATATATATCGAAATTAAAATATCGTATGATTCTTTTAACTTACATTTAAGCAATATTTGATAACAGTAATCTCATTTTTTAAACTTAAAATCAAATAATAAATCTTGCATATCACACAATATGTAGATTTTATAGTACAAACCATTATTTCATCAAAAAATACTAACAGTTAATTTATAATTAAAGTTATTAAAAATACAGTTGCAACTTAATGTGACACATATATAGTTAGACAACCAAGTTGATTTGGTTCTTAAGATGCTAGAGAAATCACATGAGGCTCTGCTCTGATTCATACATGTTCATATTTTAAACAAAATTAAAACTGACCTGTCAAGCATTGGTGGTCAAGAGGTCAGTGACGGCTACTTTACAAGCAGTTGTCCCGGGTTAGCGGATTCACTTCCCAGCTGATGCTATGACACATGAGAAAAAAAACTGACCTTACTTCAAAAAACACCTGTTATAATTCATAATTTTGCATGAGTACTTATCTTCAACCTTTAGATACAAGTTGTTTAAGACAATATCTTCTAAAATCACCCATGAACAATAAATATGTTCACAGATGCAAAATGTAAATTTTAATAATGTTTCTCAACTTATAGATTCCATCATAACATTTGCAATTTAATTAAAAGAATGACTCTCTCTTCTTTTCAGGTCAATAATGTTTCGTTATATTAGAAGATCATTAGATGTGACAATTTTGGAGTTACGTGCAGTGATCCAGAATCGGAACTGTGCTTTAGATAACTGGAACTTGCATTTTGAGAGGTACATGTAACTCTTCAGTGTGTAATCCTCTATCCAAATGACTTAACATATGTGATTAAATGTTTAACTAAAAGAAAACTTTTCATCATACAAATATTCTGATTTTTTTTTTTTTTCAAATCTCTTAAGTCAATGCATCAATCAGCCAAATCTATTTTCTCTGTACCAAATTCTTTATAATCTTGACTGAGTTTTCTCATGTAAGATGTGAACAATAAATGCAGGTTTCTATGCAATTTCTTCAAGGTATTGCAATAGTTTCAAGTTTCTGGATCCATATTACTAATCTCTCCTTATCTATTCCATAGTACCAGTTTTGTGACATAACTTCTATACAGACCCATGTTAGAGGCTTTTATTGTTTTAATTACTGTTTGGTTATGCCTTTTTTTACAATTAGATTACATATTCCAGATAATTTTTATAATGTAATTTACTATCAGAATAATCAGATTACTCAAATAATCACATCTAAAAGACCCTAAAGTTGGCCTTTAAGAAAATATCATTTGATATAAATAATCTACTTTAATATTTGCTTGAAGTTTGAGGTAAATCTTTTAGGGCACTGCCACAATTCTACTTGTATCTCAGGAAATCATTAAAAAATGTTATATTATGTCTTCTTTACATTTTATCTTTGCTGAGAAATTTTTGATCACTATAAATGAATTCTGATTAAGTACTTAACATAAAGATATTCCAGTTACTAGTACTCTATTATGGATTAGAAGATTATGAATAGGTAGCTTCTATAACAGAGAAATAACATGTAAATGGTGTTATTTCTTTAATAAGGCTTTCTTAGCAAATTCAAGTACCACAAATATACTGTTTGGATTTCACAGGGGTTTTTTTTTATTGGTGATATTATCCCATTAATACCAATAGCAATGCATCTTACTGATAATAAAGAAAATTCTCTAAGCATTCAAAATCTTAGACATTAAAACTTATCTTTTGGCTAAACAATTTAATATCACTACATATCCGATATTAATTTTTTTTAAAAAAAATGTTTTTAATCATCTCATATACACTACAATGTAACTTTTATATAATTCCTTTTTTATTTTGCTTACAGTTTTGACTGTCTTCAAAACTGTAAGCAAAATAAAGAAGGAATTATATAAAAGTTGCATTGTACTGTATATAATATTTACTAAGGCAATAAACCTAAAGCATGTGTGGTTAAAAATGCGAAGGTAGGGACCTCTAAAGGTCTTAACCACAAGCTTACGCATTGTAATGTATATGAGATGATAAATATTTTTAATATATATGAGGAGAAATGCAAAAAAGTAAAGAGGATATAAGAATAATAAATTTCTAGGAAGAAGAAGAAATGTTAATTTTTTCCCCGATTTATTTTGGGACTTGAAATGTTTCTTCTAAGTTATAATATCTTGGATAACTATTTATCATTTACTGCCTTGCTCGGTTTCCTTTTGAAGAAGATTGCTGGGGCAATCGAAACTGTCAAGAGGGTGGTAAATAAGGCATTGTGAAACAGTAATAAAGTGCATAGATGATTTAATATTATATTATTATATTCACATTAAGCTTAAACTGTCCATCTATTATCATCTCTTACAGTAATATGATCTGCCTATCATAAATTCATTTTTAATAAATAAATAAAGTAGTGTTAACATAAGTACATCTTGAAAACAATAATTCATTCAATATATCAACAACAAAAAAGTATGTATACATATTTATTTTATTTCATAAAAAAATCAATACCATATTTAATAATCTTTATTCTTTTATTTTATTTAATCTGTTATTCTGATCTGTACAGTCTGGCATTTATTTATAAGTGCATAGATCATCATCATCACTTGCAATTATTACCAATTCACTGTAAAATGATCTCTCCAAGTTTAATTCAGTTTTTCTGATCTCTAGCCTCTCTTCTCCACAACATATCAGTAAACTTCCTTATTTCATTCATCTACCTTACATGAGATCTCTTTCTAGATCTTTTACAATCTCTTGGAATCCATTTAAGACTTCAATTATACATCTATTATCACTTCTTTTAGCAGTATATCCTGCCCAGCACAAATTCAGTTTTAATAAATAAATTAATAAAGTAGTGTTATATAAAGAAGGGAATAAACCTTCAGTCATGCATCCTTTATGAACTTACCCACACTCACCCATAAGCATCCGTTTAAAAACTATACATAGACCACTTATGCTTACGGCTTATTGTTATATAAGCCAATTTTTGCTCATCCTGCTGAAATCAGGGCTTTAACCTATTGTGTGCCTGAATTATAACTTGGCAAATGAATACTACAAACTTATTCATTCTATGGCAGGAGAGAGATAAAATCTCATTTTTAACCACCTGCAATTAAAAATATTAAATTTTGAATCTACTGTAATAAGTAGTTAATTTATGTAGTGCTGACTACATATGGGAAGTAAACATTTGGTTGTATGCTCTTCACAAATTTAGATGCACTGACCCATAAGCATCAGTTTAAAACGCATAAATGGACCACTTACGCATTAAGATTATCATTATATAAGCCAACCTTTGCTTTCCAAACTGAAATCTAGGCTTTAACCTATTGTACGCTTGAATTATAACTTGACAAATGAATTATATAAACTTATTCATTCTGTAGCAGAGATAATAAAATGTTGAAAATACTAATTCATAAAAAAATATATCAATATATATATATAAATCTATTTTAAATCATACGCAAAATATTTTATTTAATAAAAAGACCAATATCACATTTAATTTTTTGCTTTATTTTATTTAATTTCCTATTTTGACTTGTGTAGAATAGCAGAACTGAGCGCAAAAGGTTCTTGGATTAAAGCCCAATATCTCGTCTTCGAACATGGTATGATGTCTCAAGAAACTTAACTATTTGATTATTTATTCTATGTGTACAAGGTCCAGTGACAAAATCAGGTACATGTATCAAAAATATTGATATATCTACATCATATTTTTGTGGTGATTCATCTTCGAACTTGGGATATGCATTCTGAAATAAATACAAGGAATTTTAAAACTCTCAAATTCAAAAAATAGCTTGCGCTGATTTTTATGACATGTTTTTGTTATTGCTCTCCTATTTGCGAGATATAAGTCACGAAGATAATTTGAAGCCCAAAACATACCTTCAGTGCAGCCCCATTTCAGTCTCTAAATTTGTTCTATGATATCAGTGATATCCATTTGTTCTCTCATCCACAACCCATATATGTTTACTAAGATTAAACTTCCTAAAGAAAATAATACATTAAGATTACTAATTGATATTTTAGTAATTTTATTTTTTATAAAAGATATTAAATAACCTCCAACACTACCATGCATTGACAAATAACCCCTCAAAAGCATTTCATGCTGGAGCAGCATTCATCAGTTGACACAGGTCACCTTGGAGGGGTAATTTGTCTTTTATGGGGTCCTTATTTGTATGTTTCCAAAAGAATGTGTAGTAGTGTGGAGTTTATTTAACATTGAGCTTCAGTTTGCCACATTCTCAAAGCATATCAAGTTTCTCTCAAAATCTTGGGAAACTTTGACTTATAATCCTTAACTATCGATCCATAAATGAGCAGTAGTTATATGATTACATCAGAAATATTACTTGTTATGTAACTATTTTGTTTGTTGTGACTTAAAACTTTATTGCTACAACTGAATTGGTTTAAAAAATCTCGTTTTTTATAGCAAAAGAAACAAAAAATTAATATAACATATTGCCTTAGAGAAGATTTAACACAATACATATAAAAACATAATACACTCTATGTGGTAATTTTATTAGTTGAATAAGTAGGGGGAGGAGATAATTGACTAAATTGGCTAAAGATTGGTGGATTGATATCTAATAGAAAAGAATACAAAAGTCTTATTTTGATACTCAAGCATCATGACCTTTCACATGATAGATCATGTGATTATTTGCATTTTAGCACAGAAAACATAAACTGACGGACTCATAAAGGAAAGACTCATGGACAGATCTCTAGCTGAAGAAAGTAAAACAATCTGATTAACTGAATAGAAATGGTGTATTCAGCTCACCACTTTGATGCATGAACCATGATCATGTGACAATAATTGAAATATTTAATAAGCAAATAAAGTTTTTAGTTAAAGTAAAGGTACAAGTGGGAAACCTAATCCACAATACCATAAGAAGCTGGCTATGGTTTCATCCAGTAAAGCAGAAGATAATATTGGAGTGACTTCTGTGACATCAGTTGAGAAGTTCTGGTAATCAGTAGAATCTGAATCATGGATCTATTATTAAATTAATTCTAATGAGCAACACAAATGGATTTATCAACGGCCTAATCTGTTATTTTAATGGAGGACAACAGTAGATGAACAGTTTCCAGGATTTTTTCCTTCACTTTTCTGCATGTCTCCAATACTGTTTACTCTGTTTATTCTGTGCTATTAGTCAGTCATGACAGTCTTGGTTATCTTCTTCTATTCATTTTCAATGTGTCCACTATTAGTCAGTCATGACAGTCTTGGTTATCTTCTTCTATTAATTTTCAATGTGTCCACTATTAGTCAGTCATGACAGTCTTGGTTATCTTCTTCTATTAATTTTCAATGTGTCCACTATTAGTCAGTCATGACAGTCTTGGTTATCTTCTTCTATTCATTTTCAATGTGTCCACTTGTCTGACAACATATCCAGAATGCCTTTTCCAGAAGTTATCTTTGTACATCCATCTTCAATGAAATCTATTCATTAGTTCTTTCAGCTGTCAAATGTACCCAGGCAATCTTCAATATCATTTCATTTCAAAAGCAATGCCCATGCCTCATATCCATACATTGCAATGGATCATATCATAATCTTCAATAGCCTAATCATTATATTTACGCCTTTATTTTTCTATATGATCACTAATTTCGTAAACGTCTTTGATGACAACAATAATTGTGTCTTTAGCTCTGCATGAAAATCCCCACCTTGATTAAGTCTGAAGCCTAGATAATCAAACTTTGAAACCTGATTCAGTCTCATATCCTCCAATATCATCTCTACTGTCTCTGTTTAATCATTATACCCTTGTCTTCTTCACCCTTTTATAAGTATTAAAATTGTCAATAAATTACTAAAAAAAGAAAATAACTATGGGCATTATTTAGAACGGACTTGTATACCATAAACATAAAATTTTTTAAAATTACTTGTGCATGTTCTATTATTTAATAAACAATGCCATTACTATTTATTTTTCAAAAACTTTTTAAAAATAGAAGTCCTTTTTTCTTTTACAACTTATTCAGAAGTTTTAAGCATTAATTATGAAGTAATAGTTATTTATTTTTCAATAATAGAAACCGTTTATTAAAAGAATGTGTAATATATAAATAAACTGTTCAGTTTCAATTAGTCGCCATGAATCTGGTATGCAGTACTGAAACCGCTTCATGAATTAGTATTTATTAAAAAAAATTTTTACTCTGTGTAGTATTTATATATGTGTTGGATATTTCCATGTGTAATATGTAAATAATTCATTTTTAATAATAACTTTCTTTTACATTATTTTACTGTATAATTGGAATAGGATACATACAATTTAAACAGGATGAAATGTTGGAATAGAAAAACCGGTACTGATCTATATGGCTACCTATATTCAATTTTATCCTTGTTTCTCTCTTTACATCATGAAATAATTCTGGGACAACTAATTGATAAATTGAAGATTCAATGTACTTTACAACTCCTAAAATTTAGATTTATAAATATTTAAAAAATACAACAGAAAACTAAAAGATAAAAAAGAAGTTTTCCCACATATTGCCTTAAATACTGTACATTTTTGGAATTAATTTAAAAATAAACATTGTGTTCTGCACTGATATTCATTAAAATGTTTTCATTTGAAAAAGAAATGTAAACATTATACTTGGAATTGTTCATTTAAATTGTTTTATTATTATTTTTTCTTTAGTTTTTAAAAAAGTCAAAATACACTTCATTGCAGTTCTTCATTTAGATTTTGGGTCATCAATCCTTTCTTATAAAATCTTTAATTTTTTTTTTTTTTTTTTTTTTTATACAATGCTTAACATTCATCAACATAGACAGTTTCGATTGCCCCTGCAATCTTCTTCAGAACTATAAATATATACACATATATATAAATATAAATTACACAACTATATATAAATTATATACAAATTATATAAATCCTATAAAATCCATATATATATATATATTCATAAAAATATACAAAAATATTTATCACCTGTATATCCCCTCAAATACATGAACATTAATAAAATAATTGAAATCTTTTAACACCTTAATTTTAATCTTTTTTTATATATTTAATATACTTTCATGCTATTATTTTATATTTTTCAAATATATTTATTTCAATTATTTTTATATTAACTTATCTTTATAACTTTATCTTCTATTTCCATAATTTATATTTAATTATTACTTTTATATGTTAACATTATCATATTTATTTATATACCTATTCTTACTTATTCCATTTTTTTATCTTATATCCTCTTAAATTTTTATTTTTACTTTGTATATCCCTATATATATCTCATATTTTTAAAACTTAACCTTTAAACTTTTTATCATATTTTATAATTTAAAATCTATTACATAAACTATTCTGAAATTATTATAAACAGAAAAACATGTTTAATTCCTATTTATTTTATTTTTTATTATATTAATAATCTTAATTAATTCTAACATTTAATTCTTAATTTTACCTTTTAAACTTCTTTATTTTTTACGTTTCTGCTCTATTTCAGTTAAACCGTTTTTTATTTTTTTATATTTTTCATACATTAGCTCCCTCTATTGCATTTTTTACCTATTAATTTTTTATTTTTATTTTAATTTTATTCTTTTATTTTTATTATATTAATTTTTATATTAAAATTCTCCTCAATCCGAAATCATTGTTCATTTTTGGTTTAATATTATTTATATAAATAGCTTCTTTAATCTTTCTTTCCCTCCTACTTTCTGTAAAATGTAACATTCTAATACATTCTTTATTAAACTCATGTCCTGTCTCCAATCTGTGCATATATATTGGTGAATTTTTATCATATTTATGCTGTATCAATCTCCTATAAATTGAGTTCTTAGTTTCTCCAACATAATTCATTACCTCTTTATTTTTAATTTTACAATCTCTACAATTAATTTCATAAACTCCATTAACTTTATTATATTCTGTTTTATTTAAACACTCATATTTATTCTCTAATATTCCTATTATATTTTTTCTTTTTTTATTAACTATTTTTAGTTTTAATACTTCATTAAACTTTTTATTAATTTTGTTTATAATTCTATTCAAATTCTTAACTATATAATTATTTCCTGTTTTTAAACCTATATAAGCTGTTTCTTTTTTAGTTATCTCTTTATCTCTATCTCTTTCTTTATATTTATCCTTCATCTTTTTTTCTATCTTTTTAATATTATTATCCACAAACTTTTCTGGATATTCATAATTCCTTAATTCTTCTTTAATTAACTTTTTTTGTTTATTATATTCATCTTCATCTGAACAATAATTTATTGCTCTATAAATTCTAGAATATATTGTACTTCTTTTATATTTTATATCTATATTTGAAAACCAATTAGCAATATTATATTTATTATTCTTCTTATATATTGATGTCTCCACCTTACAATTTCCTTCCTTATAATATTTCTTTAATTCTATATCTAAATATACTATTCTATTATTTTCTTCCTTTTCTACAGTAAATTTAATTCCTTCATCTATTTTATTGACTTCTTCAATAAATAAATCTATTTGCCTCTGTGACTTGTTAAATATTAATAAGTAATCATCAACGTATCTTCTAATAAATATTGGTGCATTACCACTTCTCAACATTATCTTTTCTAATTCTTCCATATAAATTGTACTTAAAACCCCACTTAAGGCTCCCCCTATTAACAAACCTTTCTTCTGCTTATAAAATTCTTTTTTTTTTTTTTTTTTTTTTTTTTAATTTTTTTTTTTAAGCATTTTATAAAAAAAAAAAAAAAAAAAAAAAATTAAAGATTTTATAAGAAAGGATTGATTAATTAATTAAGGCAATGCAATAAAGAAACAAATTAAAATTTTGGGTCATCCATAAAGTTAAGACTGAATTTAGAGCAATTTTGAACATGTCCATCCACATCATGGCTGCCAAACTTCTCGTCCATATGAAATGGCAGTACCTTTTGTTTATTTTTATGAAATAAAAGGAAAACTATCGAACAGGGTCAATCCAAATAAATAAGAAATGTTTCACTTTAATCTTCTTTTAATTTATTGTTGTTTCAAAGCCAGTTAGCTCATTTTTATTTCAATTGTTTTATTTATAATTTGTATTGAATGTAGCTAACAACTATTGTTTCCATAAAAGTCAACAATACTTCCAATTGGACCATGTCCACCACCACTGCCTCACTTTTCAAAAAACAAATAAAGAAAAAAATTTAAATTTTAAAGACAAATAAAAAGAATAAAAATTCTCAACAAATATGTCAATTACAAATAAGAAGAGATTTTTGAAAGCTTATAAATTAATTTTTAAGTCAATATTAGGTAGTATTACGAGAAATCAAAATAAATCTTGAAAATTTAAAATTGATTGTATTTTTCCTCCTCTCTCCCATTCTCCTACCTTTTCCCATTTTCTCAAAGCTAAATAAGAAATTGAAAGGCAACTAATATTATAAGTTAAATGAAAAAAAAAAAGACTTGTTAATCAAAAATAATAAGACTTTTTAGGTTACACATTAAATTTATGTATTATGTATTAATAGTATTACGTAATAACCAATGAATTTTATTAGTGCAGTGTCAGATTATAATTCTACTATTTAGAAGGTAATAACCCTCCTCACTAGTGTTATATATTGCTATGTGTGTGTGTATTCATATATACACGCAATAATAATGTAACTATTATAAATGAATACAAGTATGTGTGTGTATGCTTATTAACAGATACAAGCAATAATAATGTAACTACGACAAATATTCAAGTATGTGCGTGTATGCTAAAAGCATCACAATAACGATTAAGGTTGGTCAGAGATAACCAAACTGACCACTTTGTACCTCGTGTCATGGGATGACCAATGGAAATAGAGAGTATTACATCCAGGACAGCCGGAACAAACAAGGTCAGACTTGTTAGGTGAAGTTGAGGGATGGATGCATTTTCCTGAGTGCATGGACACTACTTCACTTTCAGCTCGTCTAGACCTAGGGACCATTACAGGTCATATAGACTTTATTATTATTTATTGTAAGCCTGCGGGCCTGTAAGACTAGAGTTGTATAATAATGTATTAGTCAGTTTATCTTTGTAATAATTGTATTATATATCGATCCTTGTATGTGTATTTATGTATATAAACCTATTAACTCCACTACCATGTTCGTGTGTTTTATTATATAATTACTTGTCGCTGATGAGTGCGATAAATCTCACTCGAACCTCGACTATATATATATCCGACTAGTACTGGATATTGCACTGGTGCAGTCGTGACAGTTCAATTTGAATCTTAGCAGTCTGCTGACAACCAAATAAGTAAGGCAGAATTATTGAAGTAGCGAACGAACCAACGGTATTAAACGAGTTAGTTATATAAATTGCTTAAAATGCAATTGACAATTTCCGAGTTTGACGTCAGAGAGGCAAATGAGTGGCCCCTGTATGTTCAACAGATTGAAAATTACTGTTTCATTAACAGAGTAGAGGAAGATGCGTATAAAACAGCGACATTATTATGTTTTGCAGGAAAAGGGTCATACAAATAGCTAACAGATTAGCAGAACCCAACACTCCTGAAAAATTAACTTACAATGAGTTAAAAGATCGTTTGTCAAATTATTTTAATCCTCGCCTGTCCAGGCATATCGCCAGACTTCATTTTCGAAATCGCCATCAAGGCAGAAATGAAAATACGCAGGATCATGACTCAGCCCTACACGAACTGGATTCATATTTTAAAGAAGCACTACTGGAACAATTCCTATGTGGAATGAATAGTGACAGTTTGAGGCAGCAGTTACTGGCTGATGAAGACATAAATTATCGTGAAGCTATCAAACACAGTATCGCTCACGAAATAGTAGTAGAGCAAGCAAAAGAATTTGCTGTGAAAAAAGGCATTGAAAGCAATCAAACAGAAATATTTGGTGTTGAAAAACTCAACAAAGAGTCTTCCGATAACAAAATTATTAAACAGACAAATAAAAGTCGAACAAAGTGCTATTGTTGTGGAAAACTAGGTCATATATCTAAAGATTGCTATTTCAAACACAATCTATGTAGACTGTGTAAAAAAATAGGTCACATGGCGAGAATGTGTGAAAATAGAACAGTTGACCAAGTTAACGGAAATAATATACAAAGTATTAATAAAACTAAATGTAATATTGTTATAAATAACATTATAAATCAAGCACAGAAATTTTTTGACTACTGTGAAAGTTTACGGAAAACCCCTGTCAATGGAAATAGACAGCGGTAGCAGCATTTCTTTAATATCCGTAGACGACTGGAATTCGATCAGGGCGGAAATAAGAGAGCCCCCTAGGCTTAGAAATACTAAGCTTAGAGCATTGGACGTAAATGGTAAAGAAATAAAAATTAAGGGTGTAGTCCAAGCTCAAATTACTAGTAATAAAGGCAACATTTCAGTCTTGCCGCTATATATTGTACACACCCCCATAAACCCTCTCATTGGTTGTAACTGATTTACAGAACTCGGAATTGAAATCTCATTGGTCAAAAAAATTGACAGTGAAAAAGACAAAAGATCGTTTCCCTAAACTTTTTAATGGCAAACCAGGAATGAATAAAACTAAACCTGTGTCAATGGAAATGTCACCAGAGGCCATGCCAATAATTTGCAGACCTCGAAAGGTCCCTTTCGCACAAAAAGAAAAAGTAGCAAAAGAAATAAATGAGCTAGTGAAGAACGGCGTTCTAGAACCGACAGAGGAGACAGGGTGGGCGACTCTGCAGGTCGTGATCACCAAACCTAATGGACAGATACGATTGTGTGGCGATTATCGCATAACTGTCAACAAATCTCTAAATAAACACGCCTACCCCATCCCAAACTCCAGAGAAATATTAGCATCACTGCAAAAATCAAAATATTTTGCTAAATTAGATTTAGATGCGGCCTTCCATCAAATTCCAGTAACAAATAAGGCTGCCGAAATTCTAATACTGACTACTCATGTGGGTCTACTTAAATGCAAATGCCTCCCATTTGGCATAGCGTCTGCTCCCAGTATATTCCAAGTAAAAATTGAAACTCTGCTTACTGGATGCGAGGGTGTTATCCCTTATTTTGACGACATATTAATTATGGCAAGATCAGAAAATGAATTGCATAGTCGTCCAACTACTGTCTGTCAAAGGCTAGAAGAGTTTGGAGCGAAATTAAATACACAAAAATGCATATGGAAGGCCACTGAATTAAAGTTTTTAGGGCACATAGTCTCTAGCTCTGGAACAAGGCCATCTCCCGAAAAGGTCAAAGCAGTGTCAGAAGCTAGAAGGCCTAGTAACGTAAAACAAGTGCAGGCTTTTTTGGGTTTGGTAAACTATTTTGAGAACTTCCTAGAGGGCAAAGCTCACATAGCCAAACCATTATACGAGCTACTGAAAAAGAATCAGAAATGGAAGTGGGAAGCAACACAAGAAAGGGCTTTTCAAAATACTAAAGCTTTACTCGTATCAAACAAATTACTGGTACACTATAATAGCGATCTTGAGATAACACTAATGACTGATGCATCAGAATATGGAGTGGGGACAGTAATATGTCACCCAGCTCAATCTGGGGAACATCCTATAGCATACGCATCACGCACTTTGTCCAAAGCTGAAAAAAATTATAGTCAGCTGGACAAGGAAGCGCTAGCCATAATATTTGGAATTCGTAAATTCCACCAGTATTTATACGGTCGTTATTTCAAATCATGACAGACCACAAACTACTTCTGGGAATTTTAGGCATCAAACAAATTCCGGAACACCTCAGCCTGCGCATGTTGAGATTGATTAACATACTCTCTGGGTATGATTACAGTCTGGAATATAAAAAGGGAAAGACTATTGGTCATGCCGACGCATTATCCCGAATGCCTGACAACTCAGAGAACACTACAACCAAAATAAAAATCAATTACATTGATGCGCTTCAAAGCCAGACTCTTAATAACTGAAAAGTAGCAGCATGGACCAATGAAGACGCTGGCTACAAATGGCTGATGGAGAAAATTAGAAGAGGCTGGGCAGCACAACGTCCTCCGTTTTTGCACATAGAGCTATGGAAAGCTCATGAAAACCTATCAATATGTAAAGGTGGCATTCTTAAAGGCGATCAGGTCCTAATACCAAAAATAGGCAAATCGCACATAGTAAATTTATTACATGAAGGTCATCCAGGCATTGTCAGGGCAAAAGCGTTAGCCCGTAGTTATATATGGTGGCCGAGAATCAGCACTGATATAGAAACATTCATAAAAAAATGTTCTAGCTGTCAATCATGTGCAAAAGCACCCCCAGCAAAATATGAAGCATGGAAAGAAGCAGACAAACCTTGGCAGAGAATTCACATTGACCACTGCAGTCCAATCCATGGACAATTATTTCTGGTAGTGGTCGATGCCTACTCAGGATGGTCAGAATATAAAACAGTGAAAAAACACAAGTTCAGATGAGATGCTGGACAAGCTCATGGAAATTTTTTCATACCACGGGCTACCGGAAACCCTCGTATCTGATAATGGAACCGGTTTCACATCTAAAAAATTTGCCGAATTCATGCAGAAATAGGGAATTAAACACATCCTTACCCCTTACCATCCCCAATCAAATGGACTGCCAAGAAAGCGGTACAAAGCTTAAAGTCATCCATGAATAAATTGGAAAAAGGAAGACTCCAAGAGGCAGTTTTCATGGCGTTGCTATATCAGCATTCCACACCCACAGCTAAAATGGGCAGATCACCTGCAGAAAAATATTTAGGCTGGAAGTTACGTACAAAACTCTCAGCAATAATGCCGTTAAAAGAGCATCAAATGCCGATTACAGTAAACAACAAATTTTCACCTGATGAATGAGTCTGGGTGAAAAATAATTTAAATAAATCGTGGACTCAAGCATACGTTGTACACCATTTAAGTAAACAAGTGGTTGCTGTCTGTATGGCAGACGGCAAAATATTACATAAGCACATTAACCAATTGCGCAAGAGTGCAATAACAGAATGCACTCCACAATTGTTTAAAAGTAATGATGACAAAGAAAATGATACTCACTATGAAACTAAAAGTGAAACAGAAACCATTACTGCTGACAAAGAAAATCAAAATAGTGAAGAAAATGAAATAGTCACAGATGGTGAAACTAAATCACCCCCATGCATAAAGAGGAGAACAAAAATTCCCCTCCGCCTGCACGACTATGTGTTAAGTTCAGAGAAGAAGAAATGAAAAAAAAAAATCTTTTTTTTAAAAAAGTACGTCGCTGAACTTGGGGGAGTTATGCTATGTGTGTGTGTATTCACATATACACGCAATAATAATGTAACTATTATAAATGAAAGAAGTATTTGTGTGTATGCTTATTAACAGATACATGCAATAATAATGTAACTATGACAAATATTCAAGTATGTGTGTGTATGCTAAAAGCATCACAATAACGATTAAGGTTGGTCAGAGATAACCAAACTGACCACTTTGTACCACGTGTCATGGAATGACCAATGGAAATAGAGAGTGTTACATCCAGGATGGCGGGAACAAACAAGGTCAGACTTGTTAGGTGAAGTTGAGGGATGGATGCATTTTCCTGAGTGCACGGACACCACTTCACTTTCAGCTCATCTCGCGGAGAGGTCTACCTCCGAACGTACTAAGGTAGACCTAGGGACCATTACAGGTCGTATAGACTTTATTATTATTTATTGTAAGCCTGCGGGCCTGTAAGACTAGAGTTTATAATAATGTATTAGTCAGTTTATCTTTGTAATAATTGTATTATATATCGATCCTTGTATGTGTATTTATGTATATAAACCTATTAACTCCACTACCGTGTTCGTGTGTTTTATTATATAATTACTTGTTGCTGTTGAGTGCGATAAATCTCACTCAAACCTCGACCATATATATATCCGACTAGTACTGGATATTGCATATATAATATTAAATCAGCGAAGTTAAGTGGCAGGATACATTCATTCCTAACCACAAGATAAAAGACTTTGAGAAAATAAGAATGGTCGTCTTATTTCCAAACCTAAATTCAAATATATTCACCAATATTAAGTGTCTTGAAATGAGAGTATAAATATATTAAATCATTCACTTTACATTTATTTCTTTTAATAATCTTATTAACACTTAGTATTATGGTAAATCTCTTTTCCAAATCAAAAGAATCTTACATTTATCAATTGGTCATGTCAGTATTCTTTCATGATGTGGAAACAGTGTTTAAAGATTCAACTAAAAATAAAATAAAATGTAGGTATCCAAGTAGATCAGTACCAAAAAACCCTTTTCAAAATATTCTCATAAAGCGTGCAATTATTCCCATAAATTTTTGACAAATTACATCTAATTTAGTGTATGAATAGCATGCTTCTCATAAAGAGATGTTTAAAAATTTGGTTGTAACACATAATTAATTTAAAGAGAAGTTACTTGTCAATCACTGGTCTTGCTACAAGCTCAAAAACATCTTCCTGATTAGCTTTTTGATCTAAAACTTTTTGAAACCTATTAAATATATAATGAAAATTATAAACAATAGCAACGAAATAATTTTAATTTATGTAATATATTTTAATAAAAATTAATATATTTTATAAATAAAATTAATAAACCATAGAATTATTTCTGCTAATTTCTTAACCGTCTTCAACAAAAAATGATTTAAATTGAAATATAGCAGAAGTAAATGTCATCACGTTTATTTCTACTATATTAGGATTTAAATCATTTCAGTTGAAGAAGGCTAACAAATTAGCTGAAAGTACTTCTTTTGTGTTTAGTCTGGATTATTCATATAAACACAAATGAGTATACATACGTTTAATAATAAATTTATTTGTAATATATAAATATAACATACACTTGATTTATAATATATTTACAATATTTATAGATTTAAGTAATGGTGGCTAGATTCCACCTGCTACTGTCAAGCAGGGTATAGCTACTACTTCTGTGAACTATTGAAGAAGGGACTGTATGTGCCCTTTTATATTTCTCTACCCACATCCAGATGTACTTGACAGCCTTACTTGTGAGTAGGTATGATAACTCTTCCAGCTGTATTTACAGACTGCCTCATGTCAGCTTTGATTCTGCCAGCTTCCAGTCCTAAACGTGAACTTGCCTCACTGCATTAACCATAAACTTAAATAGCTGTAGATTAGAGAAATGATCACTGTTGTTCAGGTTAGGAGGAGTTTCCTTCAACTGCATATGAAAAACTAGGCTGCTGTTATTCAGGTTAAACTGTTGTTCTCTGGAAAATGCATATCGTCTTTCAGGTTTGACAGTCGTTCTCTCCCTTACCTTCAAAAAGGCGGATTATTTATTGCCAGATCCCAACCTCAATGGAAACATTCAGATTGAGTTAGTGTTATTGCCTATTGGCCTGTTCTTGCTATTGGCTGTGCATTACCTTTATACATGCACATTGGTTAGCGGAAATAAATGCTTAATCCGTTCGTGATAAAGAAGGAATCTGGACTAGTCCATTATTTGAAGGTAAGGTGAGATATGACAAGAAGGTTAACAAATTAAATAAAAGTACTTCTATAGTCTATTAGAGTTATTTATAAAATATATTATTATCATTAAAACTCCTTATTTTTATCATAATATTTATTCCATAATGAACATTTTATTTCATTTAAATATAATTTATTTATATAAATCAATGAAAAATTGTTTGGTAGTGCTAAAAAGAAACCCTTAAATGTGCATTATTTATTTATTTAACATGCATTGGATTTTAAATTTACAATCTATCCATTAGAACAGCAAATTAAAACTAGCAAGATAGTTTTTCTAATTTTTTTTTTTAATTTAGACTAGTCTTTATTTTTTATTCATTCTAAATGACAATTATAATTTTGAAATATTTTACCTGTTTTATGAATAAAATAATAAATGAAAAATTTATATATTGGATTATTTCCATCAGCTAATATTAAGCATCGAACAGTCTTTAGAAAAATTTAACTTTATTTAAATATTCCAAACACATGTAACTGTTAGTTATAGCACACAGGTCATATGCAGGACAGATAGACTAAAAAAGAGAAAGTGAAAGAGAAGCTGTGGTATATATTTAACATTTAGTTGTTATTTATAAACTATACACTAAATAAAGCATATAATCATAAAAAGCCTCCATGTGAACAAATAATAAGTTTAGAGAATGGGGCTTTAATAATAAAGAGGACAAACCACAGGTAAAGTGGAGAAATAGGAAGACTAATTGGTTTTACCCAGTTTATTCCACTGAAAGTGTAGAAAGGGGATCTAATTCTTAGTTTAAAGGCCTACCCAATCTTTATTATAAGTTCTATAAGCCTTCAAGGCTCAAAATGATAATTCAGATAAATACTGTAAATAGTAAACATTATATAGTTTTATATTGAAAATAAAAATTTTTATTTCATTGTGGAATTTTACTTATTTTATGCAACATTCAAGTCTCATCATATTAGCTACTATCATTTAATTAATGGGTTTTGAATTAAACATAACAAAATCTTATAATAAATAACTAAAATAACCAGTTGATCCACTTTTCAATTAATCATTCAGTTTTTAATTACAAGGAGCTTTGCTAGACATAGTTAGTATCAACGTTACATATAAAATTAAAATTTTCGATTGTTCACTAATTTTTTGCTAGAATTATTTGCAAACTTTCATTAGATCTGAAATTGGGAAATAGGTGAAAAGTGAGATATAATATTTTACCCATACAAACAAAAAGGCAGAGCAAATTAAATAAAAACCACGATTTTTATGCCATTTTGATCAGTAATGGAAGTACTAAAAAAATAAAAACGACCATGCTAGAAAAGTGCTTAGATTCAATAGAAGCATATACAAAAGATAGGGTGAGAAATTAAATTATGAAAAAAGACTGAATGTAAGTACTACATGTTCAAAATTACCTTCAAAGATTAAAGCGAGTTTTAAAAAAGGGGGAAACTATTTCCAGTACTTTCGTTCAGTAACAATTCTGTTTAGTTGAACTACTAACAGTAGCATTTCAAAACATAAGCAATATTCAGTAAGTAATTTGTATGTAGAATAAAAACGAGCACAAAATGGTTTTGAAACTTATCTTCCAATTGTTTGCACATATTAGATGGGCTCTATATATCAACATACCAACGTATCATGGTTATCAATTAATATTTTTTAAAAAATAAAAAAAACACCTTTTTTTGCCTTAATAAATAAAAATATATAATTATTATTAAAGAAGTCAATTAAAATTAGGAAAGTACAATTTTTAAATTCATTTTAAATATCATCTATAAATTTAAAAAAAGAATATATAATCTATAAATTTAAAAAATTCTTTTTATTAATATAAATATAGGAGATTTGAACTCAGACTTTCAAGCAACCTTCAACTATCCACACTATCTCATACTACTGATACACATGACAACACACATTTAGAAAAGATAAATAATCACCAATATATGTATTGTTTCAGGCTGAACTAGCACTCATCAGTTGATTTTATTAATACTGAAAGATAACATAATTCAAGAAAAAGACACAATAGTGAATAATACAAATATATTTAAATGTCAGCCTCTCAAATTACAAATAAAAACAAAAAGATTGTATGATAATTTGACTTTTTAAAAAAATTAATATATTATTATCCCTTTGTGATAAAATAATAAAAATATTAAATCTCACATTACAGAAAAGGAAGTGAATTGAATAGAAGGGACTACTATATATTATAATCGGACATTGGGGAAGCAGAGTACAATCAAATTTATTTGAGATATACAAAAATTATTTATTGATATCTTTCATAAGATTTCAATATTTAATGCTCTCTTTGTAATATAATGAATGATTAGTGGTATAAACAGCTTTATAATATTTTTAAAAAGGAGTCCCAAAAGTTCCACTTTGGCATCTTCTTTCCCATATTCAAAAACACAGTAAAGATCTCACGAGACACTTACACTTTATTATTTTAAGACAATGCTGATATATAGAAAATATCAAGTCATGGCCTATTTCATAATAGCATGGTGATTTATTACTCATATAAATAATCTAATCAGTGGAGATTCACATTAAATTATATATATTGGAAGTCTATAGAAATGAATATTTTGTGTTATGTTTGATGTGATCTCAGTTGAGCTCCCATATAGCTGACAAAATTAGATTTTATTGACAAAATATATCAGCTGACCTCCATGCAACTGATGATAATTTTATTGACAAATATATATATACTGTATGAGGTTTAGTTGATTTCATTAAACAATTCTTATATATAAGACCATGAGTTTCCATAAATTGCTATAGAAGATATAAATCAATGACAGTAATAGATTACATATTTCATCATCATCATTTAGATGGACTCTGCAATATGGTTTCTCTGACTGTCAATCTCTCTTCTCCACAATACAGCAGCAACCTTACTTATTTCATCCATCCATCACATGTAGTGTCTTTCCTTACAATTTATAATCTCTGGGATCTACTTAAAGACTTTGATTGTCATCCATTTATTATATATCTCTTCTAGGAATATGTCCATCTCAGCTCTATTTCAATTTCTTCATTCTTTCTAAGATGTCAATGATATTTCTTTGTTTTCTAAGCCATACATTTCATTTTTGATCTTTTCTAATTACTTTTAACACATATCTCTATATATTTTATTAAGTGATCTGAAGGTCTCTGAACGGCTTTTCTCTTTAATTATACAAATCTCAGATCCATAAATAAAAAGTGGTAAAAAAAAATATCTATTAAAAATCTTCCTTTCCAAACGTATAAGCATACATCTTTTCAATACTGTTATTTCTAACAAAAACAGACTGTCCAAGTTTATTCTATGAGTATTGTCATCCCTTATGTTTCCATCTCTATTAATCATCTGAACAATACAAAACATTTTTTTGTTTATAGGTTTTCAAACATTTTAATTGTAAATGCTTAATATAGATATATATAAATTCATTTGTGCTATAGTATATTTTAACAATTTCTTCTTTTATCTTTTTTCAAATTAAAAAAGATGTATGGAAAAAAATTAAAAAAATTCAATTTATGTCTTTGTAGAGAAAAACATAAGTTTACTACATATCAATATATTTCAGAGAGTAGTTGAAGATGAATAAAAATTTGGTTAATAAAGAATAAACTGAAAACATTTTTTAATTGGTTAATAAAGAATATCTGATAAAATGAAAATACACACAGAAAAGGTAGTTTTTTAATCCACTTAGTATGCTTTCAATATATATATATTGAAAGCATACTTGCTATTAAAAGGTGTGAAGGTTGCCTTGACAGCAGTTAGAGATATTGGTTGCTATATTTACTGTGAATGTTTAGGTGGTTACTGGTTGGAAACTAATTAATAATATATAGTTTTATACCACTTAGTATGCTTTCAATATATATATATTACTATATCATATTCATGGCATATAATGTTCTTTATATCACGCCACTGTAGCCATGAATATGATATAGTAAAAATATATTGAAAGCATGCAAAACAGTAATAAATATTATTTAAAAAAACTTTTTCTGTGTGTATTTCAGGAACAATTTAATAAACCACTAAACATCACATGGTCACCATTTCTTATGCTTGCTCATAACCCTTATTAAAACAAGCAAAACTCTCCATACAGTAATGCCACTCAGTGCAAGCCAAAGTAATCAATGGATGCCAGAAGGCTTGTACATAAAATCCCTATCTAATGCCTACTCATTCAATATCCCCAGACTAGTTTCTAGCTTGTAGATTTTGTCAGTGATAAGCCTTGGGCACAGCACCTAGATTTTAGGATTTAATACAACTCTCCAGCAGCCACCTTTAATCTCTACTTAACTACAAAACTATGAAAATAAAATTGAAAACACAATATTTTCAATCCAAGCTCATTAGTTTATATGGTAGGTCTGAACTCAGTTGAGTATCCATATATTTTGGTGTCTTTGGTTCTTTAATAACCATAGCCACCACTATCCTATTAGGCAGGATTGGTATTAAACAACTAAACATCGCAAGATCACCATTTCTTATGCCTGCTCATAACTGTTATTAAAGCAGGGAAAACTTTCCCTACAGTAGTGCAACTCAGTGCAAGCCAGAGTAATAAATTGATGCCAGAAGGCTTGTGCATAAAATCCCTACCTAATGCCCACTCATCCAATATCCCCAGACTAGTTTCTAGCTTGTGGCTTTCATCAGTGAGAAGCCTTGAAAATATTAATATTCTCATAGTTTTGTACTTAAATAGAGATAAAAGGTGGCTGCTGGAGAGTTGCATTAAATCCTAAAATCTAGATGCAGGGTTCTCAGATCCAATGCTCCTCAATGATGAAAGCTACAAGCTCGAAAACTAATCTGGGGATATTAGATTAGTAGACATTAGATAGGGATTTTATGCACAAGCCTTCTGGCATCCATTGATTATTCTGGCTTGCACTAAATGGCACTACTGTATGGAAAGTTTCGCCTGTTTTAATAACAGTTATGAACAAGCATAAGAAATGGTCATGTTATGTTTAGTGTTTTAATATCAATCCTGCCTAATAGCATAGTGGTGGCTATAGTTATTTAAGAACGAAAGGCACCAAAATGCATAGGTACTGAACTGAATTCAGACCTATATGATTATATAAGCTAATGAGCTTGGATTGAAAATATTGTTGTATTTTCAAGGTGGCTGGCTGCTGGAGGGTTGCGTTAAATCCTAAGATCTAGGTGCAGTCCTCTCAGATCCAAGGCTCCTCACTGATGAAAGCCACAAGCTAGAAACTAGTCTAAAAATATTGGATGAGTAAGCATAGGAATTTAATGCACAAGCCTTCTGTTATCCATTGATTACTCTGGCTTGCACTGAGTGGCACTACTCTATGGAGAGTTTTGCCTGTTTTAATAACAATTTTATAAGGAATAAAATATAAAATATTAAATATATATATATATATTTTAAATAATGCAATAAAAAATAAAAGAATCCTCCTCTCGGTTAATTTGTATTTCTTGGAAAATATCAGTGATCTTAAAAATATAGACTTGTTAAAAAACAATATAATAGTAATATCATTTATGTTCTTTATTACTTTTTACAATCCACTATTGACAGTTTCGATTGCTCCAGCAATGCTCTTCAGAACGTGAACTTTGCACAGTTCAATTCTGAAGAAGATTGCTGGGGCCAAACCCTTCAATAGTGGTTTGTAAAAGCATTGTAAAAAGTAATAAAGAACATAAATGATATTAATAGTATATGGATTTGGCAATGCAATAAGAAAGGTAAAATTATAAAACCATTGGAAATTGCAGGAATATTTCAGAAAAGCATTTGAGGCATTTTTTTATTTCTATGATTTATATGAATCTCAAATGCCTTTTGAAAATGACAATATTCCTGTAATTTCCAATTGTTGTATAATAAGTCTACATTCTTAAGATCTTTGATATTTTTCAAGAATGGAAAATTGACTTTGAGGCAGATTTCTTTATTATTTATTTACTTTACAGTCGGCTGTTTACATAAAAACATTATTTTAAAAAAAAATGTTAACATTATTATTTTTTCTTTTTAGTTATAAATAAAACATATAATTTCAATTTAAATAAAATAATTTTCTTCATCAGTCTCTTCTAATCATCTTTTTTATTATGTTTCTTGTTTTCACCACAAGGAAATGCCTGTTGTCAACAATTTTGACAGTTGTATTTCTTCATTTTGATTTGGGAAATGAAAAAAAAAACATATATTTCTCTAATTGTTTTTCTTATACATTTATCATTTTTCTCACAAAATATTTATGGAATATTAATTATTTCAGATGAGTAATTCAGATTTTAGTAGAAAATATTTACTTTTAATTAATTAATTAAATCAGTATTAACAAAATCTTACTCTACAAATATAATTTCTGTAGGCTCAATTGTTAAGGATTTTTCCTGGGAAGAGAAAAGATGGGAAGTTGTAGAGAGGATGATATTTTTTGCCATTATTAAAAATTCAAAAATGTGGACATTCAGACAGAAACACTGACAGGGCAGGTTAATATAAAAGCATTTAATAAATGGAAAATATTTTTTTAAATAACAACTTAGAATATTAATCTTTTAATTTATAAATTAATAACACTGCACTGAATTTAATTTGCCTTGTAAGATTTTTATTGGATTTTAGATTTCATTGTTATTACTTTTTTTAAATAGTAGATTCACCATATATGTAATTTTCAGCATTAAAAATTTTACTCACAAAATATATTTTGTCAAAAATAAATAAATTTGCTTTTGATAGAAGATTTTATCTGAAAATTAAAAAAAAATGATATAATCTTAATGAATTTGACAGTTTTCAATGATTTTTTTGCAACATTTTTGGATACTGCACACTATTGTTGTCAAAGACAACGTAATGTTCACATGAGAGCTCAATTCATAACTATTATTGTTTTAGTAATATATATTAAAATTAAACAACTTTAAAAGTCAATTAGTAATTTGTATTTTTAATTAGAAAATCATTATAAACAAAACATGTTTTCTGTGAACAATGATCAGAACATCTCTTCACCTCCTTAGAATATCAATAGAGAAGACATTACCATATTATATTTTTAATGACAAAATCATTGCAAACAACAAAATATATATTGTTCACTGTGATCAATGGTCAGAACAGCCCCCCCCCCATTCCTTAAAAGAGCAATAGTGAGTTATAATGAGCTAAGTAGTTTCCACCACACAAAAAATCTACATACCCACCAATCAGGCAATATTGTATGATTAAATGGGTTGGCTATGAACCTACTATATGAAAAAAAATAAACTTAATTATTTAGAACCTTAAGCAATTTTTCATCTTATCTGATAGAGATTCAACTCCAGATTCTCAGAGGGTAAATGCTTTATTACTGCATACAAGACCTCTATCTGAAGTGCAGTATATATTTGTCACTATGTCTGGACTTTTATTTTTATGGTAGCAAACTTTCTATGCCGTAGAACCACACAGTGCAAGCCTTTAGTAATCAATGGATGGAAGAAAGTTTGCACATAAAATCCGTATCTAGTGCCTACTCATCCAATATATTGTGAAAAACAAGAACAAAATTAAGGAATATGTTAAAAATTGTGAAAATTTTTCTTCAAATATTGTTTCAAAAAGATATGGCAGAGTAATTGATAAAATGGAGAAATCTTTGGCTTTATAGATTGAGGATCAACATCAAAAAGGCATCCCAGTGACTTTATCAATTATTCAAGCTAAGGCTCTTAGTTTATGAAGATTGGAAGAAAAGATTGTTTCAAAAAGATATGGCAGAGTAATTGATAAAATGGAGAAATCTTTGGCTTTATAGATTGAGGATCAACATCAAAAAGGCATCCCAGTGAGTTTATCAATTATTCAAGCTAAGGCTCTTAGTTTATGAAGATTGGAAGAAAGAATTAAAAGGTGACTCAACTGTTGAATTTGTAGCAAGAAATGGCTGGTTTCACAAATTTAAAATGAGATATTATTTACATAATATCAAATGTACTGGGAAAGGTGCTAGTGCAGATAAGAAAGCTGTCAGTGAATTTATTTCCACTTTCTTTAATATTATTAAAGGGTGTAGTTCTATTAGGCTGTTCATGCTACTTAATGGCATTGTTTCTATGCAAATATACAAAAATATGCCATTTACGTGACCACTCACTGAACTTATGGCCTGTTTTGTGTTGTGCACTTTATGCAAATGCTCACAATTCACACTGAGATACCATATCATCTAAAGGTTGCTGGACTTCAACTTCCCATAACTATTGAAATATGCATTCCAAAGTAATTAACTTACAACTTACCTAACATAATATTACCTACTAATAATTATAACCCTGTCACCACACTTCTGTACATAGCTTGGAAGCTGTGAACAATTCAGAAAGGGTAAGACAAAGCACAATTTCACTGACCTCCTGTGAAAAAGTCACATTTTTCATGACAACACCTGTGAGACAAATAAAATGGCTGACACCAAAAGCAAGCATTTAAAATTGTGGCAATTGCTGGCTGCAGAAGGGGCTGTGGTGATCTTTTTTCCAGGAGAACAGAATACTACCAACTGTGAAGAAGTTTGTGTTTGGTGAACTGATGTCACTGCACCCTTCCTATTCCAAAAGCTACCACTTAAAATGCCAGTTGTGTCCCTGTTGGCAAAGGTGTTCTATTCGAAAAGAGACCTGGTTGGATGGCTCCAGAATCTCTTTCTTGAAAGCCTTATGGCTCTTAAATGTGTGTTGTAATTTGATGCAAATTGTTATTATTGTTAATTTATGAAGTCAAACAACTTATTTCCATTAATTATATAAAATAAAATACATCACTAAATAAAATAAATGAATGCCATATGGTTATGATTTTCATCTTTAATGTTATTAAATTTATTTATTAAATTTATTCTTATAATAAATCATGGCTAGATAATTAAAAAACCAGCCAACCCAGTAATGTTATATTTGTGTGTGTTTTGTCTACAAACAACACCATCAAGCAGCCTCAACAGGCTAATAGAACAGTACCCATTAAAGATGGTGCTTATTTTCCATGCCTAATCTTCAATGTAGATGAGACAGGATTATTTTGGAAAAAGATGTCGGCATATATATATTTAGCAAAGGAAGAATCAGTTATACCTGGGCATAAACCTTCTAAAAACAGATTAACATTGCTTCTTGGAGATAATTTAGCTAGTGATTTTAAATTGAAGCCAATGCTAATTTATCAGACAAAAATTCCTAGAGCATTGAAAGGTTTAGATAAAAGAATACTTCCAGTCATTTGGAAATCGAATACTAAAGTCTGGCTACTGCACAGCTTTTTCAAGATTGGTTCTCACATCATGTTGTGCCTTCTGTTAGACAATATTGTAGTGAGAATAATTTACCATTTAAAACACTATTGTTCTTAGACAATTTCTCCTGGACATTCAAAATCCCTGCAAAATTTATATCCAGAAGTTAATGTTGTATTTATCCCTCCCAATACCACAAGTGAAATACAACCTATGGACCAAACTGTGATAGCTACTTTTAAGTGGTATTATATGAGTAGATTAATGACGCAAGCAACCAAGACAATTGACAAGAAAGGTGGACCTACATTAAGAGATTTTTGGAAAAGTTATAATATATGGAATGCAATAAATATTATTGGGGATGTATGGGCTGAAAAAAGAGAGCCAATAATGAAAGGTGGTTGGAAAAATGAACAATGCTTCCATGATCAATGAAAAAATTCCTGAAGATATCAAAATTGAGATAGTCAATATAATAGATGAATTAAATATAGATGTCACTGATGAAGAAATTGATGAATTAATGCAATCTCACTCAGAACTTCTGTCAAATGAAGACTTGATTAAACTACAAGAGATGAATGAAATACAAAATGAAAAAGAACCTGATACTGAACTTATTAAGAGTTTGAAAATCAAGAATATGAATGAAGCCTTCATGCATCTTGACAAATTTTTGACCATCATGGAAGAATGGGATCCCAATGGAAGGCATATATCTAAGACACAGAATGTTACAGAATTTTTTATCAAGAGAAGAAAAAGAATACAATTCAATTAACTCTTGATAAATTTGTAAATAAAACTCCAGCTCGCAATCAATAAAAAATGAATACTGTATTTTGAATACCCTTTTTGATGTTGTTTTTTTTACATATCTCTACTTTCAAACAATTTAAACTTCCAAACATCTATCAGGAAACAATTAAGTTTGTAACTAGGGGACTGCCTGTATAACAGAATTTCTGAACATAAAGGGGGGGGGAGATTGGAGATAATTTTGTTTAAAAAGTGGAAACTGTACTTCAACAGATAATTAATGGGATAATTAATGATGTTATGATATTCAGATAAACATAAGAAACTATTTATATTTAAGTGGGAATAATGGAATCAGAATAGATATGGCAGTATAAGACGTAGACAAAACGGGATTTTTATATACAGTATTGTTAAAAGTCTAGAGGAGATATCATGTATTGAGGTGGATGGATAAGAAAGTTTTGCTGATAAGATATGGAAAAAAGGAAGCTACTGGTAGAAAAAGACTGGATTAAACTCAGAAAGATTACATTCCTGCAGTTGACTGGTTAAAAATGATGATGATAAAAGTTATTGCACAAAAAAATATTTATATTGGTCTATTATGTGTATATATTATGTGTAGATCTGGATAAACATTTTTTTTTAAAAAAGGCAAAAAAAAAAAAGAGGCAAGTCATAAAATTCAAATTGTGACCATGAGTCAGCCGATTAATTCCCTCTGCCTATTGGGATAATGCCAGTAATATTTTAATATCCTCCTATACCAGATAATATTTCATTCACAATGGGAATTGCAAATGAAAACAATTATTTAACGTCAACTATCATTATCAAAAAAAGAAAAAACTTGATGGTGATCCGAAAACATCTGCTAGGGAAAGGTTATTTAAAAAAAAAAAAATCTGCCAATAAACTATAAAAAAAAGGCAAGCAATAATACGAATTTTAAAATTAAAAAAATAAAATATTTAAAAAATCACAAACAAAGGTTCTGCTAAAATTATTTAATTTTCTTCTATAATAAATTATACAATTCTTCAATTATATATAAAAAGCATAAATTACAAATATAATTTACCTAATATTTTAATTAATATATTTAAATTAAAAAAAAAAGAATGATCTTTCAACCATCAGCGATTTATTTTCTCCTGAAGTGATCTTTGCGTTAAAGTTCATAAATAATCAATTTTTTTTTTTTTTTTTTGCGATTACTAACCTGCATGCTAAGATTATTAATTTTTTCATGATATAATAAAAGAGGTTTTTGCGCACGTAATATGGTCGAGTCCTTTTCGTGATATATACACATAGGTATTGTAACAAAGCTTAATATGGACTACCATGCTCTATGCCTATAAAAATTACTGTTATCATATATGGTTAGAATAAAACTTGAACGTGAGTAGTGAAAAGTAGATATAGTTGAATGCATGTGCAAAAGATTATTATAAGTAGCCGTGAAGAAGACAAAACGCTATTGATGCACCATCAATTAAACAAATTCAGACATATATGCTGCTATCTTCCGTCTGAACAGCTGTGGCCACAGGCAAAGGTAGATAAATGTCACATAAAACATAAAAACGCCCAGAACAAAGTAATCTATATATTTATACTTCAAGCCAATAAATTGAATACATATACACTACAAATAATAATTGAACCTGTTACTAAATATCACATACAGCGATAACTTTCTAACCTTATGATTTCATAAAATAACATCTGCATGGGATCTTCTGTACTTTATCTGGGAGTCAAATGTCACAGTAAAATAAAAACACCCAGAACAAGATAATCTATACATTTTTACTTCAAGCCAATAAATTGAATACATATATACTACAAATAATAATTAGACCCCTTTGTTAAATATCACATATGTATTAATCCAGCGATAACTTTCTAACCTTATGATCTCGTAAAATAACATCTGCATAAGGATCTTCTGTACTTTATCTGGAACTTTCATTATAAGAATCCTGAGGTGGATATATATATAGACCAAACAGGCCAGTCCTAGATATCTATTTACATCTCCAGAGTGTATATAGACTGAGAATATGTCAACTAATCCTCCTATCAACTGACTGCATCACTGGTCAGGTGGTTTGTGCATCTTTTAATAGTGTTTTCATTCTTTGGAGTAATTTTATATCCTGAGAATGTTTTCAATTGGTACAATCTTGAAACAATTAATATTAAGATCTTTTTATTAAAGTAATTTGCAGACCTGTATTAAATTTGTAGGTGCTTACTATATTTATTTTCCTTTAATATATATAAGCACTACAAAGGCTTTAATCTTTATAAAGTAAATCACCGCACTGATCTCCAATTTAAATATCAGTGATAGAGATTTTAATAAATTTCTTCTAGTTTACATTTAACATCTACATTACTATCCGGAACCAAAATATCTGTTTGAAGGTTTGTGTTGATGGTATTTTGGTAGCAAATATATGTTGGACTATTTCCATCAACTAAAATTAAATCAAGAATGTCTTTACAAAAATTTAAAACTTTATTTATTTCAATTACATTCACCTGTTAATAATAGCTCACAGGTTAGAATATACCCATTTTGAGTGGTATTATCCTGCTTTCTTCATCGTGTATTGCTGGCTTTACCAGTGACAGTATTAGCATGGATATCGAATGTGGGCATTTAGATTATGAATATGAATTTTTTTAAGAAAAGTATCTACCCAATTAAGCCATTCTGTCAAGGGCAACAGTCTGTAAGAATTTCATATATTTATCTATGTGGTTCCTCCTGGTTTTTTCACTTTTCCCTAAGAGCAAATTTAATTTGTGGTTTCCAGATCATTATATATTGTCAGACTAGATTGACTTATAGGATTATTTGCCATTATTATGTGAGAAGCTTTTTTGACTTATCTTCTTTGTGCCTTTTCTTCTCTGACCAATATTTTTGTATTTCCCCCAATCAAACATGAAAATTGAAAGAACTGACATAATGGTAGGCTTTGACATCAAACGTTTATTTACAAATGTAGCATGTGGTGCAGCTTTGTCTACTGTAAAAAAGATTAAATGATGATAACAGCTTAAAAATAAGAACATCTCTTCTTATTCATAGTATCATTCTACATAGCAATAAGATACTTTCAATACAACATTAATTTCTTGCAACAAAATCAACTAATGGCTAAGGGTTCACCACTGTGACCCCTAATTAGCAATATTTACATAAAATAAGTTGAAACCATAGCTATAAATGCTACCCCATATCCGTATAAAGAATGATTTTGCTATGTTGATGATGTATGGTCACACAGTGAATCACCATTACAAACATTCTGGACACACATCAACAACATATCTCTTTCAATTAAATTCATGATATAATCCTATCAAGAACAAAAACTGACATTCTTAGATGTCCTTGTAACATTGCACCCTCATGATAAAATCAAAACTAACATTTACAGAAAACCCATATATACAGCAAAATACTTAGTAACAGGAAATTATACTATAAACAATGGAATAGAACACAAGAAGTTTATTCAGAAACCAAAAAAAATATCTAAATATAACAAACCATGATGAAGAATGGTTATCCATCAGCTGTCATTAATTAAGAAAACTTTAAATAGACAACAAAAAGAAACCTCAAAAGGGAAAACAATTATTGGTAGTATACCCATATATAGCAAAAACAGCAGACAAAATTTACTATGGAAAAAGAAAATATTAATATTACTGAATATATATTTAGCTCTCCTTGGAATTTAAGAACTCATTCATAATCTGTGCCATTAACAAGTAAATGATTGTCCAATTGATTAGAAAGTTGAAGACTTTCTCAAATCATTTTTTTTCTGTGAAACGAACAGGTGCCACTTCTGTTTAATTATCTTTTTCTAAATCTTCTACAGTATCTAAATTTATTGCCAAACCTTTCTCCAACAGGCATTTAAAGTATGTAAAATATAATGTATGGATATAAAATGGGGAAATCCTGATTTTAAGTGAAATATGAACTTCTTTATCACATAAAAGAAAACCACATAAAAAGATATTAAGAAGAAACATGAATCACATAACTTCAAAATCGCATTAAAAAAATCAGCACAAAAAGAGACTTGGGTGTACCATTAAGTAATAAAAATTAATGATCACATAAGAAGTTGTTGTTACCTATGGCAGATGTTCACATAGGAAATGAATTCTAACCAATACTCATGCATGAAATATTTGGTGATCTAAGTATTTTATTAATATCATCACCATCATCGTTGTCAACCATTATCAATCCACTGCAGAATGACGGACTCTCCAAGTTCAATCCATCTTCTCTGATCTTTACTTCTCTTCTCCACATGATCACTGTACAGTTTCTTATTTCATCCATCTTTGTGGTCTCTTTCTGGGTCTTTTACAAACTTGTGGAATCCAGTTTAAAATTTCAATTGTCCATCTATTATCATCTCTTCTAGAAATGTCCAGTCTGACTCCACTTCAGTCTTTTAATTATTTCAATGATGTCAATAAAATCCTATTGTTTTCTTACCCATATATTGTGTTTTCAATCTCTTACTGTTACTCCTAACTCTCCATACTTCTTTGAATGATTTGAAGTCTCTGTATTGCTCTTCTATTAAGTGTCCAAGTCTCAGATCAATAAGTAAGAACTGATAAAACACATTTATTAAAAATTTTCCTTTTTAAACTGATAGACATATTTCTTTTGTATTATAGGCATATTTCCTTTCAGTATTAAGTTATTTCTACCAAAAGCACTCCAACCAAATTTAATTCTATGATTAATTTCATTCAATATGTTTCCAACTGTAGTAATAATATATGTAAAGACGTATAAAAAGGACTTACTATTATATATTTGAATCATCCATAAACATTGTAAAAGAATGTTTTCGTTTATTTTTATTTGAGTAATAGTTTTTTTTTGTTGTTGTTGTTGATGTTGCTAATTATTAGTTTATTTTGATATGTTTAAATAAACAAACATCAAATGACCCTCTGTTCTATGACATGAAAAGATAATCAAGCTTACACCAGATGTAAATAGATGGTAAATTACTAACTACTATCTGAATGAAGGTGAAATTATGATTTTTGAAATCATTGTTTATAATAAAATAATAATGACTGACTTTGAAGTAGAAAAATTATTTTAATAATCTATTAAGAACGCTCTTGTTTAATTTAATTACAAATGATAACGAAATGTATATTAATAATTTTTATTAATCATTCATTGGAATAGAGATTATCCACTTGAATGATATTTCTGTAGTGCAATTTTCACTATCTCCATTCTGACTATATCATTCTCAAGTAAGGCAGAGAATAGAGTAGTGTGAATGGAATAGTGAAAATTGCACTACAGAAATATTATTCATCAAGTGGATAATCTCTAGTCTGATGAATGACTAAGAAATATTATTAATATACTTTCATTAACTGAGTTGTGCCAAAGTTGTGAAGAATGCAAGTTTGATGCTTATCTATTGAACTGTAATAATTGGCTATCTACGTATACTGAACAATGATAAAAGATATATGCAAGAGATTGTGATCTGGGCCAACTGATGAGTGCTGATTTAGCATGAAATGTGCATTTTGATGATCATATAATTTTTTTCAGTCTGTGGTTATGGTATTAAAAGCAAGGAGAAACCTGTTCCAGTCTTGCGTGAGTGGTGTAGTAAAAATTACACTACAAAAATCTTATCCATAAAGTGAATAATCTCTAATATTATTAATGATTAATAAAAATTATTAATATAATCTCATTAAGTGGTTTATGTCAGAGTTGTGAGGGAACTGTAGTAAACGACTATCTATATATAATGAACAATGATAAAGATATGTGTAAGAGATTGTGTTCTGGGTCAATTGATGAGTGCTGGTTCAGTATGAAATGTGCATCTTGGGTGTAAATCCATCTATTTCATATGTCTATAGTCATATGTTTATGGTTACACCCTTCCACAAAGTGTTAAAAGTGAACAGAAACCAATCCCTATTTTTGTGTGAGAAAGGTGCAGTAAAAATTACACTACAGAAATATTATTCCTTAATAAGCAAATGTAACTCATAATATTTCAAACACTTTTATAATATTAATACTTAATTATTTTCATTATAAAAATCTATAAACTAAGTAATTATCATACTTAAAATTGAATACATCCTTCTTGTGGTGAGGAACCCCTTCTTGGGAAATTTGGTTAGTTCCAATCATCAATTTGTTACAACCGTCTTCTAACAATTCAATTTCATAAGCCTGTTAAGAAAATATATATATATACTGTATAGTTAAAAAAGAGATTCATTATTATGTCTAAGTAAATAAAAAAATTGCCTTTAATTAAATACCCCACTGCATGGCAACAGCTCCGCATAGAAAAAGAAAAAAGCCTTGTAATCAGATTTGCTATTTCCGGATAGTGAGAACTTAAGAGTTTTTTTTTCTATCTTTGTTTTATTTTTTGTTAAGAATAATTAACACTGGATGAAAAAAAATATTCCTAAACCTAATTCAAATTTGGGGAAAAAAATCAAATTTATCCCACATTTAAATCTGTATAAGCAAGATAAATAAAGTTTTATTATTGCGCCATGAGCCCCTTCATCATCATTAATTTCTTAAGGCAATGCCTTCTCCCTGCAGTGATTCTTTTTATACTCGTGTAGGAACTGTGTCCATTTTCTCTGCTTACATTTTAAAAATAAGATTTCCTCAACCTAAATAAAACAAAGTCATACATCACATGACCCAATTTTATAAGCTTATAAATATGAAATAGTGGTGCTAATTTCTCTAACACACCACAAAAGAAAACATTTAAAAATCTCTATCTAGAAATTATCTCCAATTCTCAAATCACTGGTTTAATGCTTTGGCAATCCTCAGTGATGAGCTAGGGTCTTTCAGACACTCATTATTTTTTATTTACAAGCTTATAAAATTGGATCATGTGATATATGACCTGAAAGTTTGTGATGATGGTATATTATTAGGTGTGATATTTTGGACTATTTTGATCATCTGTGAGTGAATGTTGAATGTATAAAAAAATTTAAACTTTATTTAAACTTTTCAAATACAAACTTGTTAGTAATAACATAAAATTACTAACCTGTGTTGTCTAATTGTGTGTTATTAGTAACAAGATGTTTGTATTTGAAAAGTTTAAATAAAGTTTAAAATTTCCTATACATTCAACATTCATTCATAGATGATGGAAATAGTCCAACATATCACATCTAATGTGATGTATGACTGTTTTATTTACTATTTATAGTACTATATTATAAAATATATTATATTATAGAACTATATTATAAAATAGTTGAAACGTTGATGTGTAGTTTTATTTTTATAATAGCCATATAGTTTTTAAAAAGAAATTTGGTGTATTCATTTATTATATATACTTATGGTTTTGCTCTTAGGTCTTAAACGATGTTATATTGCTAAGGCTATTAATATATGTTTTGGATGAAGATTCCTCAGCCCCATATAACTATTAATTGGATAGCTGGGTTTGAAGATATATAGGTGTCTGAAATTTTCAGATTTTCTGTTAAATAGTTAACTTTCAGATATATGCTGGTTTTGAGTTGGTATTTTTAGATCAAGTGTCTGAAATCACTCTGGAGCCTCACTGAGGATTGCCCAAGCATGAAACCAGTGGTCTGAGGATTGGGGATATCTAGATAGAGATTTTTAAATGCTTTCTTTTGTGGCATTTATCAATAAAGCTTGTTAGAGCAATTAGCACACTGCTCAATATCTTTGACCTAACTCCTCAATCTCCTTCCCAAAACTTTATCCTCCAAAACATTTTGTAGAAATAATATCATGTCTCAAAATGTGCCTCTCTCTCCAATCAACTCTAAATATCATGACTTTAATAAATACAAAGGCAACTATTATTTACATCAATGGCAAAGTAAACAGATTCTATTATTAAAAACATACTGATAATATTACTGTGTTTAACATATTTAATTAATGCAATTAAAACACTTTAATCACAGTAAATACACTGCTTTTAAGTCAAAGCATAGACAACAATAATGACTAATAGAGCAAATATGCAAAATGACAAATGTAAAACAAAACTATACTAATGTACATCCAATTTAACAGTATAAAGATTGTATGCCATTATATTCTTGGAAAATTTAAGTGATGACATATAGTTTATAGAGATATCTATCTTGAAGACAGTCCATTATATTATTCACAATTTTTTTTAAAAAACTATTGTATATATCACTTACATGAAATTAATTTATGTAAATAAGTCAATTATTTTATATAGCACGATGTTTTTTATAAACAATAATATCTAAACAGCATTAAACTGTTGCACGTGCGCTTTGGATTTTAAATATAAAATGAATGAATACTAACACTTCAACCACAGGCCATTCTATCTTTTCCAAAGACTTTATCATGTGGTTGAAGTGTTAGTATTCATTCATTTTATATTTAAAATCCAAAGCACATGTGCAACAGTTTAATGCTGTTTAGATATTATTATGAAATTAATTTGTAACTGGTGTTAATTGACTTTCGAATATTGAATCAATAAATCCATTTTCAATGATCGGTTACATTCCGCAGATTATAATAATAATGCTAAAATTGTGCCAACACACATATAATGTAAAGCTATATAAATGATAATTAACAATTTAACAAGGCTTAGTGCTTTCGAGAAAGTATATTTATCATAATCATAACCTTTTATGACACACTCATCTTTTGGATATAGCCAAACATGATTCTTTGCGATTAATGGTGAAAGAGTCTTCCCCCATGAAGAAAACCTCCTTTACCTTACGTTTAATATCATGCCTCTCAGTACAAACCAATTATTCAACTATGAGTTTGAACTCATGTCCGGCTACTTTTTGATGTTGTATAAATATTGAACTCCATTCCGGTATGCGACTTATTGTTCCTATACTTATGCTGTGACAATCTAGTAGCTATGGTGGCTTTGGTTCCATCATAGTATGAGGTTTTACAGCCATTGTGAGGGCACGCAATGTTATACACGGCCTGTGGAGTTTGATCAGGAGTTATGATGTCTTTATGTCTTTAGTGTTATTAATGAGCCTATTAGTCGAGAGAGGTGTGTGAAAGCTCAAATGAAACTCTGTAGAGAAAGTCCTGTAGAACATCTTTTGCAAAGAGGGCCCATAAGATAACAACAGCATTTTGTACATACATAATGATTTCTGTGAGTGAATCATACAGGCTATGATTATGAGAAATATACTTTCTCGAAAGCACTAAGCCTTTTTGAGTTGTTATTTATCATTTATATAGCTTTACATTATATGTGTGTTGGCACTATTTCATTATTATAATTTGATAAGCATAAAATAGAAATCTAGGATTTATTCCACAAATTGTTTATAAAAAAAAATGCAACTTCAACATGAAACAATTTGGGGATTAAAAGTAAATCTCAATTCCCTAACAAAATAATCATAGAAGCATTCCACAAATACCAAAATAGACCTCTTCATCCAAGCTTTTTAATTCCTTGCCTAATAACTAATATGAAATAAGTTAATGCATATACAATAGAATTCCAATTAACTCATTCCTCCATATAAACAGAGGGTTGTTGGATAACAGAACTGATTTATAAACTATCAGCTCTTTGGTGCCTATAATTTTCTTGATTGATATTTATCTTCAAGATATTGCCTTCTTTTTATTTTAAGAATTTCAGTTCACAAATATTTTCTTACAATTGCATATTGGTATTTTCTAAACCACTGTTCTAATGCCAAATGTTTAAATTTATAGTGAATTCTTTTGCATCTTTCTACAAGATTTTATAAATGTTTGAGACACATTTAAAGATCAGCCTTTCAAACTGTTATGCATGCGCTTTTTACGAGTGTTAATAATAAATGAATACTTTCACTCCCAACACAAGATATAGTATTTTTAAAAGAATAAAATGAAACCACTTATTCTTTCAGACCCAAATGCTTATATATGGACAAATCTTAAGTACTGGAAGTGAAAGCGTGAGGATAGACTACTCACTTTAAATTACTGTTTCATTTTATTCTTTCAAAAATACTATATCTCGTGTTGGGAGTGAAAGTATTCATTTATTATTAACACTCATAAAAAGTGCATGCATAACAGTTTAAAAGGCTGATCTTTAAATGTATCACAATTATAAACATAGCGCTATAAAAATAAATGCTTATTTACAAATGTTTGAGGTAACAAAATGTCAACTTCTAAGAAATTATTACTTTTTTCTACATATAATAACACAAACATTCCAAAAAAGGTGTTTTGATTTTGCATGAGGTATCGCTATAAGAAGTTTAACACAAAGTTAATGTAATTTTTCATTTTCCATTGTCCTTTTCCTGATTTCTCTGTCCAATATACATATATAAGAAAATAATAGAGTAAATCACTCTTTCTCAGATCATGAATAAATAAGAATCTGTTAGACAAACAATCAAGAATAAAATGGATCCACTTATCCTTTAAGCTTTTGATATTTATAAACCTACACCTGTTAATATTGATTAAAATTAGAGTAAACTCAATATATTAGCCAGATGAAAACATGGCATTAATAATTATTAAACTGATAATCCATTATACAAGGAAGGAGATTAAATCTCACTTTTAATGATCTTGTTTTAATAATTAAACAGAAGTTAATAATTGTAAATATTAAAATAACATAACTCAATGTATATATAAAAAATGGAATAAACCACTATCCCCTCAGGCTATAAAAAGTAATATCCTGCTGAGAAAGAATCTAAAATAGAATGGATTCATCTATTTTTCAACTTTGATGTATGTAAAATCCATAAACAAACTTTTATTTTATAACCTTTTCATGGACATATCACTTTCTCTTAATAAAAGTTTTTAATTAATTACATGAGCCCATACCTCCTTATCCAGATAATACATGATCTAAATCTTTTTATTCTGACATATTTCGGATATTTATTTGTATAACATATCTATAGGAAATGTTATGCATTTCCTAATAACGACTGAAAACATACCCATATTGATTTTGTAAATACTGTTATTCAAAATAGGCTTTGAAATGGGTTAGCTTCTATATTTTTTCCAAATGGATTTCACATTATAAATATTCATAAAAAGTTTTCTAATATCTGAGGTATGCTTAAATGCCTCAATATATATAACCTCGTGGAATACAAAGCACAAGCTAGACCTCATTATATATGTAGCAAACATGTTTTTGATAATGAATCTTCTCTTCAACTAACCTCTGAAAAATACTATTAACTTTTGGAAGTCTACCAAAAGCATTGCAAATGTTTAAAGTGCTGTACTCGATACAGAATAAACTTCTAAAGAATTATCTTCTTCGCCTTTATTCTCTTGTAATCAATCTACTCTTAGAGTTTTGAAATCGACTTTACCCAGATTGATCATTCTTGGATTTGCTGAGAAATACTTTTAAATTTTTTTTATCTCAAACTCAATAATGATTATATTGGCAGTAATACGACTGATTTCATACTTGTAAGGTAAATGACTTTGCATATTTTAAATAGATCAAGGTTCCTTTCTACATACACTTAGGTCTTTATTTAAATTCAGCATAGAAATATCCTTTAATTTATATTACTCATACTATTTCAACCATGGCTAAATTACTTATACATTCTGCAAACAAAATTTTAGTATGGCATCTTGTCATGTACATGTACAGACAAAAAAAAGTTCCCCTTGGGCATTTTACTACAAAACATTTATTAATTCTTAAGTAAACTTGTATTTACAATCAGTTTTACTTCAAGACATGGTTCTGAATTTAAACACAGCAAGATATAAAACTCTGCTAATTCTTGATAGAGATTTAAATACTTCATCATGAAAACTTATAAAGGATCCAAATATGAAGGAAGAATTCAAATTACCTTGAAATTATGTTTAATACCATACTGCATTATATATATATATATATATATATATATATATATATATATATATATATATATATAAATAAATGCAAAAACATGTGTTAATGAAGTTTAACTTAATGGGCTTAGCTAGCTTTCAACTGGTGTCAGTCATAGACAGAACAGTCTTTTAAGTGGGGAGAGAATGTATATACATTGTTCATGCTAATTTACATTTAATTTACATGTTGCATTACGATGGGTGAGTAGGCCATATTTTGGAAAGGGAACACAGGATTTCCTTTTATTAATGCATATGTCTTAAGAGATGTGCTTCCTTAATTTTTCACTTGTGTCATTGCAATCAGTGTAAACAATGTTGATAGAGGAGGGAACAAAAGTGTGGCCAGTTGTGGGGAACTGTTGGGAAAAAAATTGAACAAGTATTGGAATTGGTTTTAGCTTTGTGGCAGAGATAAAGGTGTTGAGAGGTTGGCCTGAGGTTCACTGTAGTAAGTAGATAGAGTAATGGCATTTGATTTTGTACATGATCTGTAAGTCGAGATCAGCTGAAAAACTATTGTTAAGTAAGCATTGTAGAAAACAAGAGGTGAATACAGCTATATGATGGGTGGGAGTGATAATTTTAGAGATGCAGTGGCTTAGGGAAAGAAAATCCAAGGCCTCAAGTTAGTGATGGGGGACGGGTGTTGTATTTTGTGATAAGTTTTTTTTAATGGTTCATAGATCTGGATCCCTATATCCCATACTGTGCAATTCTCATGCATATGCACTGATATTATCTTTGCTATGTGATCCAAACTTATATAAATGGAGATTACGAAGTAGAAATGCTTTGAGTCAGCTAATATGTGGAAGTGCACTGTTTGCAAGTTGGGGCAAATAAAACAATGTGTGTATGGGTTTAATAATCATTTGATAGTTCAATGTGTGGTTGTGTTGTATACTGAGATCATGGTATTGAATTCCATTCAAATTACCAGTTAGAATAAGGGATGTGGTACACGTGAGGTCTTGTTGAATTCGGAAGATTAACAAAGATATAGCAAAGAAGGGTTTGAGACACAGCATGCAAGTATAATCCTTTCTTTGGTATGATTCAGGAAAATGCTTGAGATGATGCTGTTAGTTGGCAATCTCATGGGCTAGCTGTCATCCATTTTATAGTGGGCATTGTCAAAAGAGGCCATGATGTCATTATAGATCAATGTTAAACATTCAATTTGAGATAAAGCTCATATTACCATCATCATATATACATATACAATATCTTTCAGTACTCAAGATCATACTTTTCTACAAAGAATTTATTAATTCCTTATGTAAACTTTTATTCTTAGTTAGTTTTATTTCAAGGCATAGTATAAACATGGTAAGTTTTAAAACTGGACTGATTCTTATTAACAGATTTGAATTCAGAAGACATATAAAGAACTCAATTACAAAGCATTCATCTGTTGATCTGGATCATCTCCCACTCATATATATATATATAATCAGTGCTCTATATTAAGATAGCAAAGCCTTCCCATTAAAGTTTGAAGATTTGATATATTAATATAAAGTGAGTACTGATTATATGTGTGGTAGATGATGATCCGGTCTAACTGATGAATGCTGATTCGACATGAAATACATATATTGAAGATCATTCATCTTTTCACATGTGGTCATGTATATACATTGCGTAAGATAGAGTGGATGACAAGGAGGCTTAAAAATCTGGGTTCAAACCCCTTCTAAATATAAGGTAAATAATGTCCACTGGGTGGTTTGCCATATAAAGGTTTGCCATGTGATTGTAAAAGATGAGACCTCTTGATAAAGTTGCTATAGGAAATGAAAACCTGTTTTAACAAATTAGATAAATTTTTATTTATTTTTAAGTTATCTATTTCAGTTTTCTTTTAGTGATTATTATTTTAAATATATAACTAAATATAAAATTCAGGTTTGTTAGATATGTGATTGCAATAAAGAAGTATCTCACAATAATGGCTACTCCTATAATGGTGAATTGCTAAATCATCACTTTTAAATTAAAACCAAAAATAAATATCCCACAACAGTGCCATTCTGGTTCTATTGCCTGCTGTAAATTTGAAAAATCAGTGTTATATTTAGTGCTTATTAATTTTCTATCAGTACAATCTCATCTATATTTCCAGAATAGCTTTTGGTTTAAAACTTTCTAGATCTGGAAAAAACCAGATATACAAGAACCCAGCTTCAAAACTCCTCGTTGATGAAGAAATTAAGTCAAAAACTGAAGATACTGATAGGACAGTACTGTAGGGAATTTAATAAGCATTAAATTTAGCATCCATTGATTATTCAAGCTGACAATAGATGGCAGCGCTGGATTGGAATAGTTAGCACTTTTAAATTCTGCACCTTTATTATTTTTTGGCAGCTTTTCAACCATATATGCTCATTATCTACATTGGGCACTTTTTCCCTCTTTAGGGCTTCATCTTGTTCATCTAATTCCATTACTTATAATTTTGCATTTTTGTTATATATTTGAGCATATTTACATTACCTAAATAGCATTGGCATCTGGTGGGCTTATAAGAACTCTTATAATGACTGAAAATGTGGCACGTCCTTCACCATTTATATAATACCAGGTATTTTTTAAATATAGTATAGTCAAATTACTATTTATAAATAATTCGTTTTTAAAAATTTGAATACTGCCCATGATTTAAAGGATTAATACGCTTTCTATTTTGCTAGGTAGGGATTTATGCACAAACTTTCCTGCATCCATTGATTACAATGGCTTGCCCGGAGTGGTGCTGGAAATATTTTCCTCTGTGTAAAGTTCTGTATCAATGATATATTTAATAGCTATGTATTATATAATTTAAAAGCTTGCTCTATGAGTTTGTCACAGTAGTGGAATAATGTGCAATGGTTCTTGGACTCTTTGCTGTTACAGTAAGAAAAAGTTTCTATTTGCCATGTTGCAGTCCTCAACTTATTACAGTTCTTTAGTATCACATGATGTTCTGAGCAACTAACTAATCTTTTATTACTATTATTTCCATCTTCAAAGTATTAGATCCAGCACTCTTATTAATTCTAACAATACTAGCTAAAACTGCAATGCAGGAAAACTCAACTATCATGCCAATCAACACTCACCCACTATTCCAATCAAAAAAAAAAAAAATAGGACTTAGGAATTTGTGGATGAGAAACAGCATAGAGACATCCCTTAATTAAATTATCCCTAGATACTGGTCATTAATAATATTACATTTATCTAAGTGATAATGACTAGATTTAATAATCAATAAAAGACAATTAAACTATGATTATTAATTGAAAAAAAAACAGGATGGATGATAGATTTGTAGTGACCCACTCTGCCTGATATATATATTTACAAATGCAAAACTAATGCCTCTACTTGATAACTAGACTTCAACTTATGATGAACTCACGATTAATTAGAAAGCGAATTATAAAATCATATAACACATATATAAACATTATCTCTAGCAGTATTAGCAATCTTCAGTTTTCCAAAATGCTATAAAAAAATTTCAATACAACTAAATATTGAAGATATATCTAAATGAAAAATGCAGATACAATGCAGAGTAATGTCATAGAATCAAGATGAAGTAATCACATTTGAGAAAACTTATTATTTCTTTAATATATTGCATAATTTTTAACCTTTGGCTCTATGTTAGTTTTTGACTAAATGCGTACTAAATGTAGTTTGGATATCTTCATTTTAATTCATCATCTTGCAGTCATTTGTTAATAAGTACAGCCATTCTAATTCCAGAAAAAAATATATACAAAAATATAAAAAACAAAATACTAAATGCAAAAAAAAAAAAATATTGGAGTTAGAATTGCTGTGCATGTAATTGAAGAATGAAAATCCCTAGCTGCCCAAACAAAGTCTTTTTGTCACAGTTGATGCAATTTGAGGATATTCACAGGCATAAGACTCTTGACAACTAAGCCCTATAATAAATCCAGCAAATAATGATAGCAAAATAAAAACAATGTTTCAAACCATTAATTAAAGCAAGAGACCTTTGAGAGAGCCCAAATGATATTGCAATTACAATTTGCATTTGGCACATATTATAATATTTACCAATCTCCCAGATCATCTTTTCAGTATCCCAAATGTTTTATATTCATAAATAGCTTCTATTTTCACGGTAACCTTGGGGATACACAATTGAGAATAAAACAGATCCTCAATTTCTAGAAGAAATGGTATTAAACAACATGCACATCCTTTATGATGCCAGCTGAAAAAGAACTTTTCATTCGGAAAGACATAAAGACAACCCAGTTTATATCTTATTTCTACAAAACAATGGTTTATCATTACCTGCTGATATACTAATATTGGGTCATTCTCAAAGCCAACACAAACTCTCTCATAAATTGAAAGCAATCCAATTCTAGTATAGATTTTAAGAATGGCTGAGTGGATCTTGAAAGGAATAATAATAGAATCCTACACATCCCTTTTTGCTGTGAAAAATTTAACAAGCTCATAAAGCAGCTGTCAAAGAGTCAGTTCCTTGAAGATAATAAAAGAAATTAATTCCAGGGCTTGAAACAAATCATCAAAAGGCCTAATCCCTACAGTCCCTGTTAATAAGTTTGTGAATACATAGAGACTAAACTCTCCATACAGTAGTGTCACTCAGTGCAAGCCAGAGTAATTAATGGATGCAAGAAGATTTGTGCATGAAATCCCTATCTAGTGGCTAATCATCCAATATCCCCAGACTAGTTTCTAGGTTGGAATTTTCATCAGTGAGAAGCCTTGGATCTGTATAAACAGCTTGTGTAGCATGAAGAATGGTGATTATGTGATGTTTAGTCATTTAAAGATTGTCAAATCTTACATACCAAACATCTTTAGCCTAAGATTGGTAGAATCAATCAAAACATCATTAGAGTAGAAGTATAAATTTCTCTTACAATATTCCTCTAACATAAATCTAATAAAACTATGAGGCATTCATGAACTAAACTGATCATTGACTAACTTAAACTAGGAATGACTCAAGAGTAGAACTTAAATCTAATAAAACTAATAGGCATTAGTGAACTAAACTGATTGCTGACTGACTTAAACTAGGAATGACTCGAGAGCAGATAATATACTCCCAGAGGTTTTAAAAATGGAGAACCTAAAGTAATATCACTAGCAAAATTATTCATCAACATCATTCATTCAGAAATTCTTCCAAAAATGTGTCATGAAAGCAAAACTATATCGGTGTTAAAACTTATTAAACCTAATGATCCAAAAAAAGGGTCGTTAAAATCATTATTAAATGTTTCTTACAAAGTCCAAGAAAGGATGATCTTTTAGAAAAATTAACTGTTAAAAACTCTCTCTCTTTAAAACACAGTGAATTTAGGTCACAATAAATTTGCTGTGAAGAAGTTCTATTTTTAACTACTCACTATGAAAAGTGCTTTTAAAATAAACTAAAGATTGATGTTAACTTTACTGATCTCATCTCAGTTTATGACTCTAAATGGAGAAAATGGTCTAAGCACTTCTCAAGTTTTTAGATGCGCTGAAACTATCAATGAGCTCAAAAAATGTTGTCCAACAGAATTATTTGAGTGGTTTTAAATAATAATAAAAGCAAATATATCATTTCATAGAATCATAAGTCACAGCATGGAGTACACTTACTTACTTTATCTAATGTATTTGCTAATAAGCTTCCAGAAACATAATTCAAAAAATGTATCTATGCTAATAGTAATGACTTTGTGAAAGAGACCTTTTCTCGGAAATAGAAAGCTTATTTAAGGTTGAAGCATTAACAGTAATCCCTAAACGACAGATATTTCGTAAAATGACTTTTTTTACAACAGATTGAGTATGTCTATTGCATAATATTTGGGAGTAATCTTGGGCTAAATGTAATATCTTCATTTTTCAAAGATTATATCTAAAATACTGAAATTCCTAGAAATAACTTATTTTAAAAAGCTGACTGGCACTATTTGGCATTCTTGTGAAAATATTTAACTGTTTTCTTAGCACTAAAATATTTTACTGTTGAATACTGCAGTCCTGTTTAGAGAAAAGATACTTATACTGAATTCCTGAATATACAAGTAAATACTGTTATAAGAAACATTATGGCACATTCAGATACACTTCCTTGCAGATTTCCATTCTTTCACTTATTCCTTCTCCAAATATCTGCAGGTAAACAACATTATGGAAAATCTATTAAGCGGGTTAGATTTGTCATCATGTCAAAATAGTTTTAGCGACCGAGCCATGCCTCAAATCAAGGTCTCCTTTCTGGATGTCCAATCAATAAACTATTCAAATAACTGAAAAAGTTTGGTGAAGAAGTAAGCCTTTTGAAAATTTCCAATTTTTTCAGAACCAATAATAAAGGTAGTCAAATTGATCATAAGACTTGTCGCCTGTTCATAACTTCTCACGCTCACTGTTCGTATGTGGCTTGTATAGTCGTGGACACACGTGATTATTAAACCCATAATTGATGGCTGACCAATATAATTGGGATACCCAAAAGAAACTGGAATTTTGTAATAAAAAATTGGGTATTTATTTTAGATGTTTCAAATTGTATCTCCCTCAAACTACTGTCCATTAGGTGCAATGCATCACTCTAAATGTGTTTCCACTTTTTAAAAATAATCCTGAAACTCTTGCAATGTAATGCCTATTAACATCTCTCTTTTTTTTTCTACATCACTTCCAAGTCCACAAAACTTTTTTTGAGGCGTTTTTTATTTGGGGAATATAAAGAAATTGTATGGAATGAAATTGGGTGAATATGACTCATGAATAAGCTGGGTAATGCTGTTTTTAATTAAAAATTGTGCTGGCATATCTTGTTGAATCTCACACATCCCACTTTGCCATAAATTGGAATGTTTTATTTTCCATAACATGCAAATATTTCAGAATGTGTAAAATAACTTAATATTATGAATGAATTCTGAGTGAAGAATGTCGTCTGCATCAAACAAAGATCAGAACAATTAAACATTGGACTTCATTCACCATGCTTTTCCGAGAAGTGGTGAATTTGACATTTCCATTAAACTACTTGTAAATTTATGTTTTCCCTAGTGCAACTCGTTTGTAAACAGTTTCAAGCATTATAACTGTTTTTCCTGTGCCATTTTTCCTAACGAAGCACAAAATTTCACCTAGACCCAACTTTTCAGCCATTACAAAAATCACCAAATAAGCAATATGTATTTAACAAAAACATTTACTATGCAAAACCATGACTTCTCTTGATAACAGTAAGTCTACAGACTAATGTGATTTTGATGTAATATGGCTACTCCTTTAAGGAAGTCAGGAATCTCTGAGCCACTGATACCAAAAAAACCTGTTAGCCAACTTAACCTTACCTTTCCATTCCCCACCCTAAGTTTTTTCCCCATTTTCTTCTCTATTCTGCTCCATCCCATTTTCCACAACATCATCTTTGTCCACACTATGGCATTTATATCTAAATCCCCCCTTTATCTTTTTCCAAACCCAGCATAAAAACCAAGAACCCACTTTCTGTATAATCACTTTGTTTATATTTATTATCCCACAACTTCATTTGTATCCTTTCTTCATGTAAGCATTTACATTCAATTAGCAGATGTTTAATAATTTCCATGCCGTCCTCACATAACCTGCAGACTACATCACCAACATTTCACCATTCCTTGTTGCTAATGATCCTATTTGAGCCTTAAACAGTAAATTACTTTTCTCGCTATTATCATATATTAACTCACAACCAATATTCTGTTTATGTCTACATATATTTAAACTCTTTTTACTCTCCATACCAGTTCTCCAATTCTCCATCTCTCCAACTCCCTATTTTTTATTAATGCATCTATTCTTCTATTCTATTCTCCTCCTAGCATAACTATCCCACCTTTTGTACAAGTATACTGACATAAATTCTTTATCCAGATCTTTTGTCTACTGTACTACCTTTCTCATCCATCTTGTTGCCTGTCCTTTACTCATAACCTAATTAAATACTATTTTGGCTATTCTCTTACTATCTATAAATTGAAATCTATGAAACCTTTTCATTTTTCTTCTTGCATCTCTCATATAAAGACTTGACCATCCCATTTCTTCTTCTATTGCCTCCTTTTCCAACCACACATCTGTATCTAATGCATGTCTTCCTACTTTTTTGTAATTATTCTAAGTAAGCTAATACCCATTTACTAACACATAAGACATCATTACCATAAGTTAACCCTGATACTGCCATTGCCTTCCATACAATTCTTGCTACATATATTTATTATTTGAAAACACTTAATTTCTTTATCAGTCCTTTTCTTTTCTTCATTTATCAATTTTTTTCTCCCATTCAGCCAAGCAATTTCTGTGATTACTTAAAATGATTCCCAAATAATTATACTTATTCACCACAATTAACTTCATAGCCCTCAATAAAAATTCTTTCTCTTCTCCTTCCCCAGTTATCATCATTATTTTTGATTTTTTTTCATTAAATTTAATCCCCATTTCTTTACTCAACTTTGTGAACATCTTCCGCATAACTTCCATATCTTCTCTATTGTATGTGCACAAGATATCATCAACAAATAAAAGACCTGATAATGTATACATTCCCTTGCCACCTATTAATGGTATCTCTACCCCTCTTCATACTTTTTCTATTGCTCTCTTCATTTCTCTCAAATATAACAAAAACAAAATAGGTGATCTATGGGGTCTTTAAAGAAATTTTTTTTAATATTTTATACAGTCTGTCGAACCCCAATATGTAATCTGCTATTAACTTTTATTGAGTAATTTTATTATTATTTTAGTTATTTAATAAATTTGATATATATGTAATTATATTTGGCTGCCTTTCTACAATCTCACATCTATTTTAGTCGTATAGAATATCCTTACCTTAATCCCACACCATTTTTACCCTGTAACTGATTTTATATTTCCTAATTGATGTGATATGATGTGCTATGCCCAGAAAAACCTGTTATCTATATTATCTTTTCTTTCCATTCCCCACCCTAATTTTTTCCCATATTCTTCTCTATCCTGCTTCATCCCATTTCCACATCATATGTCCAAGATGAATCTGCTTTTACCTTACGTACATGACATTTTTGAAGCACTTTTATTTAAGTCAAAAATTCTGCTTGTTTGTTTAAGAATAATTTTGTAATCAAAAATTAATATACATCTATAAAATGTATTTCATTCAAATTTTGCATGTGTAATAAATGGGTGAAACTACACTATGACAGTAAAACATTTCAGGTTGTTCTCCCTGGTTTCTTTGCTGTAGAGGAACAGACTGAATTTCAAATGTTGATATCAGTTCCGTATGTTTTCAGAGATGCATGTGATAAGACAATAAATATATTTTTTTGTAAAAACACACAAAAAAAGCGTAGACTAAAAAGTTATAATGATAAATTAAAATTGTAATAAAAACAAACCTCTATTTCTCTTAATTGCAAAATTCCCTTTTTAAAAAAATGTATAACATTTTATTTTCTCTTGATTGTAAAAGTCGATTTTTTAAAAAATACTTTCTTCATAAACAAAACAATATTGTAAATGACCTTTAACTATCCTATATTCTAACAGATTTTTTTGTTCTCACTAGATTTAAGCTTTCAACTTTCAAGTTGATATTAAACCATTATTATTTATCAGACTATAATAAATTTGACCTCATTTGATAGATATTTTTGTTTAGAAATTAAATAAATTTAAAAAAATCACATTTGATTTTCAGAATTATTTTAAAAATTAGATTTTAATCTAAGAAAAATGGCTGTCATGTCATCAAATTTCAGATGGAGCTGATTCAATTTGCAAAATGAATGAAATTTTCTTTGTTTGATTTTTTTTTAAAAAATCTGAACGAATTATTTTTAATATCTACTAAATTTATCAATTTATGCTTTAAAAGTTTAAAATATTTTCATAATTTTTATGACATTGCTAAATATTATATCAATCTTCTGAGTGACCTCATTTCTAGACAGATGTGTTTCCTGCGACCATAATCTCTATAGTAACAATATTCAGAATATATTCTATGTTTAAAAATAAAACATTTTTGTAAATAATAATTATGTAATAACATTGATTTTTGATTTCTAATAATTATTACACAAGTACAATTCAAATATAATCATAACCTTTCCAAAAAATCAAGTTTTTAGACCATCATATTTTCTCAAAGTAATCTCACAAAGTTTGAGATCACGAAATATATAATGGTTACACATCACTGCAGAACTTGAGATGCAATGACAGACCACATATTTGATTTTCCCACCATCCTTTGAATTTTTTTGAAATTAAAATATTAGAAAATAAATATACATGAATTTTAAAGCTGTAAAAAAAAACATTTCACAAAAGTTTCAGCAGGGGTGTGTGGAAATTTAACTTTTAGAAATCTCAGACGAAGTTTAACCATCTCGCTATAAGACCCAGTCAATGCACATGATTTTCCTTTCAAATATTAATCAGATTACAGCATAGTTTTAACCTCTTTTAAATTTAGAATGTTCAAATACAAAAAAATTAAAAATTATACATAAAAAAAAAATTTCATAATAAACACATTTATTTACTATGGACTAAAAAGTCAGAAAATTGTTTTTTTCCAACCACAATTGGCATTTTTATATTCAACTTGAAATAAAAGTGTGGGATGTTCAGAAATTAATTAATTCAATCACTACTTTTTATAAGCAATTGAATTAAATAATTTCTGGACACCCCATGCTTTTATTTCAAGTTAAATATAAAAACTTATTTTTTGGATTTTTAATCCACAATAAATAAAAGCATTTATTAAGTAATAACTTGTACATTTATGCTTTACGCTTGTCCAAATCATGATAATATTAAATAGTGCTATCACACTTATAACGTAAAGCTGTATAATTAATATCAATTAGTCAATTAAAATGGCTGAGCACTTTCGAGAAACTGTACTTCTCATAATCATAGTCAGTTGTGACTCGTTCATTGAAATTATTCTATAAGTATAATATGCACACTCTACATACTAACCCAGAATGGATTTCAATTTTTGCACATCAAAAGGTATCAGGACAAGACGCATCTGCAAAATTGGTTTGTATAGAGAGGCATGATGTTAAGCGTAAGGTAAAGGAGGCTTACTTCATAGCAGAGGACTCCTTCGCCATTAATCGTAAAGAAGCATGTTTTTCTATATCAAAAAAATGGTCTAATTGACTAATTTGCATAGAGTTTGCATATTATACTTAAAGAATGAATTCAATGAACGAGTCACAACTGGCTATGATTATGAGAAGTACAGTTTCTCAAAAGCACTCAGCCATTTTAATTGACTAATTGATATTAATTATACATCTTTATGTTATAAGTGTGATAACACTATTTAATATTATCAAAAGCATTTATTATAAAATATTTTGTATATATAATATTATACACTTTTATTTAATTCACTGCTTTTTTTTGTCTGTATTTCTGAATTAATTTTTGTCACAATTTTCACTCATTTCAAATTTCCAATCCAGTTGAAACTTTGCAAATATATATATCCCAAAGGACGATACAATTTTTTAGAGTTTGTAAATAATTTTAGCAGAAGTTAGCAAAAAATTTAAAAACATAGATGCTAGCACTGTCTACTAACATTCATTTTTTCACCAACACTAACCTATTCATCGAATAAAACTGACCTTTTTTTGTAACTGAAGAGTGACTTGTGAATTGCTGCAGTAATGTTTGTGTGTCCCATACTTTTGTTTGCAACAACAACAAAAATTTTTTTTTTTTACTTTATAATGTGATAAAAATATTTCTTTAATTTCATTTTTTTATTGTACAGTAAAAATGGACAACTCCTTTATAAGTAAGATACTTTGAAGTCTTATCTTAAATAAAGTAATTTCTCACTTACTGTATGAATTATTGTCTGCCCCAAATGTAACAATTGAGTATTATGATCAAAGGATAACAATTATTATCAATGAGAGTATGCCATGGCTTGCCATCTTCTTAAACAATTTATTCCAGTATTTAAATTTTAAGTTACATTTTTTTTTAAAAATGATTACCAAATAAAAACTGAGATTATAAACAACTGACTTTTTTTCTTTAAATAAATTAATAATATATAAAGAAAACATATTAAGCTATAACAAGATTATATTCAAAAATAATATTAAGCAATTATGAATTGTATTAAGTGACTTGAAGTTTTAAATCTAATTTTTAAAAAATGCTTTAATTCATATAAAAGCACTAAAAAGTAGAAACATTTTTTTTCCAGCTTTCATAAATAAAAGCATTATAATAATTTATGTCAGATTCCCAAAAATACATCAAATAAATTTGCATATGGTGTAGATGCTATGAGTGTCATAAGAGATTCAAAGGATGGGCGTGAAAATGTGATGGATGATTCCAGAAACAGACAGCCAAAAACAACAATGACTGTCATTAATATTAACAAAATGGAAATAGAATGTGGTCCAACAGATGACTAAGTGTGAGACTGATAGCTGAAGTATTGCAGTTTAATCGGGAAACAGGCTAATTTTAAATAAAAAATTGCAAATGAGAAAGATTTCTGTGAAGTTTGCACCATGGATCTTGAGAGATGAACAGACATGGCAGCTGTTTGATGTTGCAACCAATCTTTCTTCATATATATATATTTGCTTCTTTCAGTAATTATGGGTGATAAAATTTGGTGCTTCCAGTATGACCTAGAAACAAAACATCAGAGCATGCAGTAGAAATCCCTGGATTCACTGCATCCTAAAAAGATATGCATGTTGCATTCACACTTTAATACCATGCTAGTTGGTACTTTGATTACAAGGGAATAGTCCACCAAAAATTTATTAAACAGGGACAACAATCAACCAACAATGTTATTTAAAAGTACTTAAGAGATTATGAGATTTTGATCAAAGAAAAAGACCTGAAATGTGGCCTACCAAGTGAATAATGATTATCATAGCAATATGGCAAGTCATAGTGTGCTTATTGTGAGAGACTTTTGGGCCAAAAAATCAATTACAAAACTAGACCATCCTGTCTATTCACCTGACTTATCTCCCTGTGAATTTTGGTTATTTCCAGAATTAAAAATGTACTGAAAGGGATGAAGATTTTCTATTATAACTGACATCCAACAGAATGTGAGACAGCTGTTCAACTGTAATCCTGACAATGAGTTCCAGGGTGTGTTTCCAGAAATGGGAATGCCATTTTAATTGGCGTATAAGTGCACAATGGGACTACTTTGAAGGTGACAGTAGCCATTAGTGTACACTTCTACATGTATATTTTATAAAGGTGCATTCCAGGAATTAAACTGTCCTATCTCATATATATAATTTATTCCAGTTTGTCTAGTTAGCCTGGTGACCAATAAAGACTGAAGTGAATTAAATAAGTTGTTAATGAAAACAGGATATAACAAAAACTTCTATATCTTCCTAACAAATTATTAAAGCTTAAAAATTCCTAAATTCAAAAAAAAAAAAAAATTATTCCCTTTATGAAAAAAATGAGATGTTATACTATTAACAAGATTAGCACCACCTGGTGGCAAACACCTTACCATAAAATATAGATTCTGATCGCAAGCATTTCCTCTGGCTGTGGCAATGTCCTGTCAATTGATCGGGCAATTAAAGAAGGAATCTATGCAACTATCAGGCTAGCGGCATGCCTACTACATGCCTTATGGATCACCAGGTGCCAGCATATCTTCAGACAAGGACATAGTGATCCTTGGATAACTTTTAAAACAATAATAACAAGCATGAAGAACAGAGATCGACTCCTTGTTCCAGAGCATCTCTTTGTAAACACATGGGCACAGATTATCATTTGTGACGATGAGACGACATCTCAGACTACTGCAGGAAATGTTATGACAATACCACACAAATTGGTTGCAAAACTTTGAACTTCTATATGAAACTATTATAATTATCAAATGTAGCTACCTGACACTGTAAATTTTTTCTTAATAAAAAAAAAAAATAAGCAAAGTACAAATTTCTACAATAAAATGAAAAGCTCTATGGGGCATAAAAAAAATCTGGGCAGAATGACCCAAAAGGTATCTGTATGATATTGGGGAAGTCATACTACGAGTTACAACAGCCCAAAAGCATACTTCAAATTTTATTATCCAATCACTTTAGACCAAAAACCATTTTTGAGCAAGTTAGCAATAACATAACCAGTAAATTATTATACAGTAAAAAAATTGTATAATCTGAAATCACTGTACAAGTTAATTAAAAGAAAAAAGATAATTGTCAAATAGGGCAAGAGTTCAAATAAATAAAATGCACAATTTAACAAATTTCCATATGTTCAATGTAGCAACTCAAAGCGGGAAATTTTGGTAGTGGTCATTTTTTTAATTATCTTACATGTGGACAAAGACAAAATATCCTACTTTTATGCATTCACTAATATATCTGTGTGGATGATTCTTATTAATCACAATACATAGAACAGTCACACAAAGACTAGCAGTTTGCTATTCATCATTTCAATTCTGTATAAAGGATTATAAACAAATCTAATATACCAAATAAAATTTCTTGGTGTTATCTTTTTAAAGATCAGGATACACTTACAATTTCTTAATGCTATAGAAGTTTTAATTTCATTAATAATTATTATACTATACAATTTTTTTTAAAACTCATTTTCATTAGGCAGCTTTCTTATATCAATGCATCTATTCACCGGCTTTTTTTTTATCTGACAAATAGATTGGCACTGATAAAAGAAAGTGAGCATTATTTTCAAGTTATTTAAAAAATTCTTTGGGACTCTGACTAAATCATTATAATAATGCTTTTAGTTGTGAAAATAAATTTATTTTTGATTTTTTTAGTGTATGTATGGATTGTCAAAATCAATTTTACAAGTAATCATTCATTTTTCAATTACAAGGGGAGCTATGAGACACTGCTAGCTTCAATGTTGCATATAAATTTAAAACTTTTAATTTGTCACTAATTTTTGTGTTAAAATTATTCGCAAACTCTAAAAAAATATATTTAGGAATACATGTGGGCAAAATTTCAACTAGACTGGAAATATGAGAAATGAATGAAAATTAAATTCCAAGATGGCACAGCAAGTTAAATAAAAATGTATAAAGATTAATGATGCTGTTATAACTGATTTAAATAAATAATCATAGGATCAATTGCTGATGAAAACAAAATATTTGAGCATGAATACAACTGTTCCTTAATTAAAGTGAGCTTGGACCAGGAACCTTTACATCTTGATTGTCATTCTTAGTGCTGCACCAAACTGTGATTTTTCTAACTTTTTTCCTTGTTCAATTATTTGCAAGTCAATGCTAGCACGCACATGTCAATATTGATTGCCAAGGCACAAGTCTGGATTTAATCTTTACTGCATATTATTACATTACCGAGTAACTAAGAGCTTGCCAATACTTGAGTCAGGAACTGTCATTGGGAGGCCTCAGCTGGTGGATGCAAGACCTTTACATCATGGAGTCTGCAATATAGCTGTAAGATTAATAGTCAGATTAAAACAACAATCAATTATTTTTCTTTTTATAGTATTAGGCGTTCCTTATCATAAATCCTATGGATCCATCGAACATGACATCACTGATCCTAATGTCCAGATGTTTTCCTTTCTGGCCCATGCATGACTTGGTGCTTGCATTGGTCAATCTTTAATTTTTTATGTCTTTCTTCTAACCTTACAATCATATAAGTGCTCCAAGGGCTAGTTTGTTTTACATTCAATTATATTTCAATCATTTCCATTCACTATTTGACATTTGTTTCTATTTTCTTTTATATTACTTAAAACAAAAATATTAATCTATCTTTAGATCCTTATATTTTTCTACAAAAAAGTACTTTTAAATACTTCTTTTTTTAAGTTTTCCATTTGTGTGATAATATATATTAAACATAACTCTTTTAATTTTCTTTTAGTTTTTAATAAATCAATTTTATTTAAGATTTATTTTCTCCTTTATTTTAATTTTAAAATAATGTAACGGCATTACAATATATATATTTCAAAAACAACACCTATTGTTATGCACTTCTCACAATGCTTTATAAACAGTTTTGACTAGAAAAAGTCTTCTGTGAGAAATTTTAAAATTTTTCCAACATCTAGTACTACTAGTTTGAAAATATTAAGTTAGAAGAATTTTCAAATATGTTAAGAAGACTGAGAGTCATTCAAAATAATCAATAAAACATTGGTAAAACTGCATATTGAGAAGTGGGGTTTCTTCATAAAGTTTTAGCAGAAACAATGCTGTAAGAGTGAACGAAGTTTTCCAGAAATTATCCAGAAAATGTATATATATATAAAACTAACTTTCAGAGTGTATCGATTCAATTCTTTTGATTACTTTTAATAGATAATTTAATTCTAAAAAGAAAAATAAATGTTCTACCTTTTTTTTTTCATATTGGTTGCTGTGAAAAGCTAAATGTTTATGTATAGATCATTAAAATAATGAAGAGTTTTTGAGGACAATTGTAAAACATCTGTCCACCACAACTACGAAAGTATTCAAATTCTAATAGATAAACTTGAAAAACGTTTTCAGGTTCCGGTCAGGCTTATAATTTTCTTTTCCGTAGCCAGATTGCAGCCAATCTAGCCTTTGCATCAAGTATTGGTTTTAAAGGTGCCTAACTAATAATCTTAATTAAAAGGTGACACAAAACATGGGGGGGGGGGTGAACTTTTTCAAATCTGCAACTGGCAAACTTGATAAGTTATGCCTTCCTTTTCGCTGTTTGATTACAAAAACGATTTTATAGAAACTTACTTTACAGATCATGTGATCACCATTTCTTACGCCTGCCCGACCTGTTAAAACAGGAAAATGTCTCCATACAGTAGTAACACTCAGTGCAAGCCAGAGTAACCGATGGATGCAAGAAGGTTTGTGCATAAAATCCCTATCTAGTGCCTATTGAATAAAATCCCTATCTAGTGCATATTGGATGAGTAGGCACTAGATAGGGATTTTATACACAAACCTTCTTGCATCCACTGATTCCTACGGCTTGCACTGAGTAGCACTACTGTAGGAGATTTTTGCCTATTTAAAACCAATATTACTGGTTACACAAGCATAAGAAATGATGGTTATGTGATGTTTATTACTGGTTAATGTTACTTGAAAAAGACTAGAAAAAAGTCTGGACAAAATTTACATATTCTTTACATGTCAATTTATTGACATTAGTCTCAATGTTTGATATAGATTAAATGTTCTTAGCTGTATAATTATAGTGATAAGAAATACACTTTTAATTAGTTAGTGCAATTTCATAATAAAGTTTTCAGCATTCTTATCTTCTTAAAACATATACTGAAAATTAAATATGAATATAATTAAAATAAATAAAGGTCAAATTTACAATAAATGATTCATAAAGCAACTTTATTTTATAAGGCATTTTCACAATAATGATTAAAAACAAAATTAAGTTTATATGTTAGTATATGAATGTTATTAGCAGTGGTAGAGTGGCCGACTTGAGAGCTAAAGGTGCTACGGATCGCAGCCTAGCTTTGCCACTTCTGATGCTTGAACATCTTATGAACTCCTGAATAATAAACCATTCAATTACCATGTTCTTTCTGAGTTCCCAGCATGCTTTGCGGCAGTGGCAGAGTCTGGAGCTCAAAGTCCATGGATCACAGCCCAGCTATGTCACTTCTGATACCCCTGAACAATAAATTTATTCAATTACCATAGTGGCAGACTCTGAAGCTCGGGGTCTGTGATTTGCAGCGCAACTGTCACCTCTATTACTCAAACTTCTTATGAACTCCTGAATAATAAACCATTCAATTATTATATTCTTTCTGAATTCCCAGGGTGCTTTGCGGCAATGGAAATTTGGTAAACTCTGGAGCTCAATGTCCATGAGTCGCAACTCAGCTCTGTGACTTCTGATGCTTAAACTTCCTATAATCTCCTGACTAATAAATCAGTCAATTACTACATTTTTCCTTGTTCCCAGCATGCTTTGCTGTAGTAATAGAGTGGCGGACTCTAAAGATCAAGGTCCATGGATCACAGCTCAATTCTATTAACTCTATTGTTCAAACTTCTTATCAAACCATTCAATTACTACATTCTTTCTGATTTACCAGCATGCTTTGCTGCAATGGAAGAGTGGTGAATTCTGGAGGTCAATATCCATGAATCGCAGTCCAGCCCTGTCACTTCTGATGCTTGAACTTCTTATAAACTGAATAATAAATCATTCAATTACTATATTATTTCTGAGTTCCCAACATGCTTTGGTGCAGTGATAGAGTGACAGACTCTGGAACTCAAGGTTCATGAATTGCAGCCTAGCATTATCACTTCTGATGCTAGAACTTCTTATGAATCCCTGTATAATAAACCATTCAAGTCCTATATTCTTTCTAATTTCCCAGCATGCTTTGCTTCTCTGGAGCTCAATTACTATATTCTTTCTGAGTTCCCAGCATGCTTTGGTGCAGTGATAGAGTGGCAGACTCTGGAACTCAAGGTCCATGAATTGCAGCTTAGCATTATCACTTCTGATGCTAGAACTTCTTATGAATCCCTGTATAATAAACCATTCAATTCCTATATTCTTTCTAATTTCCCAGCATGCTTTGCTGCTCTGGAGCTCAATTACTATATTCTTTCTGAGTTCCCAGCATGCTTTGATGCAGTGATAGAGAGGCAGACTCTGGAACTCAAAGTCCATGGATTGCAGCCTAGCACTATCACTTCTTATGAATTCCTGTATAATAAACCATTCAATTCCTATATTCTTTCTCACTTCCCAGCATGCTTTGCTGCTCTGGAGCTCAATTACTATATTGTTTCTGAGTTCCCAGACTCTGGAGGTCAAGGTCCATGGATTGCAGCCCAGCTCTGGCACTTGTAATGCATGAACTCATTGGGCACCTAAACTTGCAATAAATGGTATTACTATGTAATGTTCATTTATTTACATTTTCTCTATTTATTTATTTATTTGATGTGATGCGCCGTGACTTCTCCTTAAACAGAGTCAGGAATCGCTCAGCAACTATGCCTAGAGAATTTATTTGCATAAATTACATGTGCGCCACCTGGCTTTAAGCATCAGGAAATATACTAACACAATATTTAAAACAATATTTTATTCGATATAATAATGTAACCATTTCACAGACCCATTTATAATGCTAGACTAAATCGCAGAGAACCTAAGTTACTCCCGATGAATGATGATAGTCCATGCAATCTTACATAAACAAAATACTAAATCAGGTAATAATAATTTATTTGCAAGTGTACTTATTAACTGATGCATAATTTTTTAAATAAAATTAACAAATCATGTAAAGTAATTTATTTATAAAGTATAATCATTAAACCATGTATTTCTTTAACAAAGTCCTTTAATTTTTATACATGATAGCATCAATATATTCATAGATAATTTAACGCATGCATGGTACCTTTAACCCTGATTTCAATAAACTTAAATATAATCTACGCATGTATTAACTCACAAATATAACATTTCTTTGACTCACACATCTTCAAGTACTTACACATACATATCTAGACATCAATGCTATCATTATTACAATAATCATAAGGAATGGTCTTCTTTAGATTCTATTCCTAACCATAACCACTTATGTAATAATAAGTATAAAGAGATAACCTTTTGGTACTAACCCTATCTGAATAAACCTTCTATATCATAATTATAAAGTGGCCTTTTGGTCCTAAACCTAATTTAATACAATTTATATAAGGATGACTTATTCTGAGATTGATCCCTAACTTATTAAACTGATAGAAATGTATTCTCCCATATGGATGCGAACATATGTAAGCTATTAAACATTGAACAAACAAAAATTCATCTACATAAAATTCAATTTTCAGTAATCAAATATAAGTTTAACTACGAACAAATTAGACTAATGGAAACAATTATATCATGAACTATGGTTATTTGTGACGAAGATAATTTTTGCGTGCACTGCATTTACATGATTATCTAATTAATAACTTATATAAAATTCATAAGCTTAGCATACATATAGGATACACAATAATTTTTCTTTTACTTTTTAAAAAATAATTTTAGCAAGCAAAGAGAAGTTATTACAAATTCATTTCTTTCTTCGTTTTTTTGTAAACTAATAGTTTTTTTAAAATAATATCCAGATAATAAGCATTATTTACAAATTCAGATTAGTTAAAATAAAGTACAAATCAGACTTAAAACATAAAAGACTCACCAAAACAAAATAATTATCATTTACTTCTTTTCTGAAAAATATTAAACTCATTGGTTCTTGTCGGTTAGACAGGCCAGTCGCTTGGTGGTGTTCTTTCACTGCAAATGCACAGAAATATGCCATTTAGGTGGCCGCTGCCAGCTATCTTATAGCCAGGGCAGATGTTTGGTGGTATCGTTTCTCTGCAAAAGCACAGAAATATGCCGTTATTTGCTTGATTTCCATTCAAATGGACAGAAACCAATGGTAATAATATAGTCTTGCAATTTCTAGCTGTGATTTAAATAAGCCTATTCTTTATTTCAGCATGTGTTACTCAAATATCATTCAAAAGTGTTCCAGATTAGATCTAGCTAATTGTTAGTAGGATTCTTACATTTATTCCCAAAACATAAGGGATTCTACAGCTCAAGGTCCATGGATTGCAGACCAGTTTTATCACTTCTGATGCTTGAATTTCTTATGAAGTCCTGAATAATAAACCATTCAATGATTAAATTCTTTTCAAGTTCCCAGCATGCTTAATGGTAAAGTGACAAATTCTAAAGCTCAGGACCCAAGGATGGCAGCCCAGGACTGTCATGTCTGAAGCTTGAACTGATTATGAACTCCTGAATGAAATTCAATTATTACGAAATCCTAGCATGCTTTGCTGCAATGGAAAATTGGCAGAACTCTGGTGTTCAAACTCCATGAATCATAGCCCAGATCTAGCATCTTCAGGGTTTGAACTTCTTACGAACTCCTGAGTAATAAATTATTTTGATTTTTTTTACTAAGAGCCATCAAATCAATGTTATTTCCTGAGGTAATAGGAATAGCATTCATCTGTTTAGTTTTTGAAACTACTCAAAGACATTTGTTAGTGTGATGTTAAGAGTCCATTTTATTGCTTTTTGTCGTCCTTTCTTCACCATCAGCATTTTCAAGTATTACATATTTTTTACTAAATTGCCCATAACTAAAGCAAAATAATTTCAACTTAGCCATTTATGCTTCAATTAAGAGTTCAGATTATATCATTTTTCAAAAGCATCAATGTTTTTTAAAATTTTCTTCAGCGTTCAATTTTGACATCCATAGAAAGTAATAGAAAACACTATAACTTTAATAATTCTAGTCTACAATGTTAAAAATATATTCCTACATCTAAAAAACTTTTCCAGGTTTTTCACTGTAAATAAGCTCAGTTCTAGCATGAGATGAAATCTCAACTGCTGGATTCTCTGCTGTGGATAACTGATTCAAGAAAGTAAAAACTATCAACCACTTCTTGCTTTGAATCTCAATTTTGAAATCAGTTACTATTTTATTATCATATACAATTTCATCACCATCATTTTCAATCATTATCAATCCACTGTAGCATGATGATCTCCCCATGTTTAATCCATCTTATCTGATTTCTAACTTCTCTTTTCCACATCATGCTATTTTCCTAATTTCATGTATCTAGCTCGCATGTGGTCTCTTTCTAGGTCTTTTACAATCTATTGAAATCCGATTTAAGATTTCAACTGTTCATCTATCATCATCCCTTCTACCAATATATCCAACCCAACTCCACTTAAGTCTTTTAATTCTTTCAATGATGTCAGTAACACCTGTTTGTTGTTCACCCATGTATTTCATTTTCGATCTCTTCTTGTTTCTCTCCATAATTCAATGAGTGATCTGAAGAATCTGTATTATTTTTCTGTTAATTAACCATGTCTCAGATACATAATATCACCTTAAATTCAATATTCAATAATCTAAAGATCCAAGTTTGATTTCCATGCTAGTATTATCACTGCTCAGGTCAACATCTAAAGAAGAAAAAATAATAATACCACTACAAATGTGATTATATACCAACCTGTGGCTGTTACTAACTGTTGAAGGTATTTTAAAAGTTTAAATAAAGTTTGATTTTTTTTAAAAACGTTTTAACAATTTATATTAGATAATGGAAGTAGTCCAACCTATAAATGCCACCGTGTCATTTTTTCAGACATACAATATATATCTATGTTCCTGTCATTGTTTCTTTTAAGACATATGTTGTATATTGTCAGAGAAAGTTTACAAATACTTGTTTTTATACTCAAAAACACTAAATATCATCTACAGATTATTTTCTAAATATTATTTTCATAAGAAATCTATGAATGTAAGTACCAATACATAAATCCTCAGAAGTTAGAATATAAGCTAATAAACATCACATGATCACAATTTCTTATGCTTGCTTATAACTGTTATTAAAACAGGCAAAACTCACTATACATATTGCCATACATAGCAAGCTAGAGTAATCAAGGGATGTCAGAAGGCTTGTGCATAAATTCCCCATCTAGTGCCTACTCATCCAATATCCACAGACTAGTTTCTGGTTTGTGGCCTTCGTTAGCGAGGAGTCTTGGATCTGAAAGAACTGCACCTAGATCTTGAGATCTAACGCAACCCTCTAGCAGCCACCTTTTATCTCCACTTAACTACAAAACTATGAGTCTTAAAATTGAAAACACCTTAATATTTTCAATCCAAGCTCATTAGCTTATATAGTCATATAGGTCTGAATTCAGTTCAGTACCTATACATTTTGGTGTCTTCGCCTGTTTTAATAAAGTTAGGATATAGTAATTTAGTCTAACTAGAAGAGTGCATACAGGGCATAAAATTTAAGATATGTAAGTGTAATAAGAACTCAAATAGAATATTAAAAATTGAATGGTTCTATTTTTTTCATTATAACGTATAATTATATATAACTTTAAGGTGTATAAAAATGAAGAAAGGTAAGCTGTAAAAATTTGATAAAATAGGTTATCAGCCATAGGCTCTAATATGTGATGATGGTATAATTATTGTCCTAGATTATAAATTATATGTGTGTAAAGCATCTCATAGTGTAATGGTATGTGCATTGACTTAACATGTCCCCCAACACTGGAGTTTGAATTCAGGTGGAACCTTTAGGTAGATAAAGTATATGACTTTTTTTACTTTACTAACTCAAGGTAAATCCAAATAGTCAGTAAACAGATACTTAGAAATTCTTAGGCAGAGGATAAAGGCAAAAAAAAAGAAAGAAAAAACTCTCATCAACTAGTTTTGTGAGCAGTTTTATCTTTTACTATTCCTCTATAGATTAAGAAATTGTGGTAGGCCTTTGCCCTACCTTGTATTTAGCTCTTTAATGCTGCTTTATGCCTTACATTTAAGTATGTATAAATTAATAAATTACATGCTAAAAATATTCTATGTGTAATTGTTTTAATATTACAATAATGGTGCAAATAAATAATAGTATATAATTTTATATAAAAGTATAAATAAATTTATACGACTCAATAATAAAACATCAATGCACCAATACTGATATACATAATTCAAGGAAAATCAATTTACATCTATTTCTCATCCATATAAATTCAGTTGATAATGATTATACCTAAGTAATTGAAAATCATATTGGTATGTGAGAGTTTTCAAATAAACCAAGATGGCAACCTGTATTTTTGAAAAATATAGTTTCGAGGGCCTATAATCTACCGAAGATGTGTTAGTTGCTAAATTAAAATAAAATTAAGAAATAAATTACTAAATTTAAAAAAAGGCATAAATTTCCATAAATTTCATTAAGAAGCTTTATTTCAATTTTTTTTTCTTTACTTATAATATGGGAAGCAAAGAGACAATCTTAACATTGGCGTACTTTGGTTCAATTCAGCTAGTTTCTTTTTGTCAGCAGTTTTTTTGGCAAATTGTCATAATGATAAAAATTTGGGACCTTCCTGTTACAGAATATGAGGCAGTTGACTGTTTCTAAAGATATGGGATCCTGCCCTTTGAGAATTCACCATTAATGGTCACGATTGCTCACAGCTGACATGAATAATGTGTAAATATTGAATTAATATTTATTTTTATTTTTCTATTAATAAGTTAATTTTTAAAAAAAAGAAAAATGTAAATATTGTTATTAATTTTCCACAATGATTTTTTTAAAAAAAAAATATCAGTAATGGAAAAATAAAATGTAATTATTAACTACTTGACAGTTCTAGCAGACACTTTTTGTAAACATTTTTTGAGCAGCCCCAAAACTGTAGATTTATCAAAAATGACATAAAGATCAAATGGGAAGTATGAACTCTTATCAACTGAACTTTTTTAAAATATAACTCTATAATAAGTATTTATATAACTAACAAGTAAACTCTTATCTAACCAGCAATAAGACTCTAAATCAGTTAACACTGTTTCTATTTATGTATTAAGTTTGTTAATCAATCATTTCCATTTTTCTTTTTAATTTCACTTTTTATTTTTGGTTATTATTTTGTTTGTTAATTAAATTATTAAATTTAAAATTGGGTGTAGATGGTTGCATAGAGTCATTAAGTTTGGTTAGGTTATGTGGGGTTAATTTCAGACTATCTGTTTCATAGTTGAATCGAGGCTGGTGGAGAGATGTATATGGTGTTTATTGGCTGCCATCTTGGTTTACTTGAAAACTCATAAGTACCATTACCATCATATAATTTTCAGCCATTATCAATTCACTGCAGAATATAAATATTTCCAAGATTAATTCAGTTTTTCCAATCCATAACCTCTCTTCTTCACATCAAATCAATAAGCATTCTTATTTCATATACCATTTCACATATCGTCTTCTTTTAAGTCTTTTACAATCTTTTGGGATCCATTTAAAAATTTGACAGCTCATTTATTACCATCTCTTTTAGCAATAGGTCCATCCCAGCTTCATTTTGGTTTGAGTTTATACTTTCGCCCAAGTATTTCTCTTTTGATCTCTTCTTGTTATTCTTTCTATATATTTCTTCATACTTCATTGAGTGATCTAAAGTCACTGAACTGCTTTTCTGTTAAATGTCCAAATCTCAGATCCATAAGTAACAATTGGTAGAACATATATATTAAAAACCTACCATTTTAAACACATGGACATATTTCCATTTAATATTGTTTCCTCAAAAGTAACCAAGTTTAGATCTATCAGTGTTTTTGTATAAAATTATATATTATTATTTATTTATCCCAATTGTAAAAAATAGTTTGTTATTATCCTGAAAAGAAACTGTTTAGTTCCACCACAAGGCCTTTAAAAGAAATAAGTTGAGCATATCCCAGTGTTATAAGTCTGCTTCTTATATAGTACGAAAATATGAATGAGCTGCAGTAGGTAATTATTAATATAGGTTAAAATATAAATAATAAAAATAATCACAAAATTAAACTGGGAGTTTATTCAGAAATAATTCAATATCAAAAGACATATGTCTTTGTGCCAAACAAAAAGGATTACTAAAGTCTACATGTGCTTATTTAGAGATCTTAAATTTGGACACTTAACAAAAGAGGAATGTAGACTGTAGACCATAACAGCAAGGTATTAAAATATATATATTAGGGCTGATAAAAATAAGGAGTGAAAAATGTCGCAGGCAATACTGAAATGAAATTGGGCAGGATATTTTGTTAGAATCAATGAAGTAGATGGATAACATAAGTTTAAACTGAATCCCAAGAGATTTTAGAAAACCATATATTAGATAGAAAGTCCGAGATAGAAAGTTTTGAGAAGTGTTTGTTTGAAGCTATGATCAAAACTACTGAAATAATCAAACATCTTCATTCAGCATAGGATCAATATATGGTTTAAAATGATTATGATTATATAACATCATTATTTTCAACTATTATCAATCCACTGCAGAATGAAGGTCTCTCTGATTTCTCTAACCTCTCTTCTCCATATCACCCCAGCACACTTCCTTATTTCATCCATCGATCTCACATTTTTCGAGATCTTTTACAATATCTTGGAATCCAGATCACTTATAGCAATATGTCCAATCCAAATCCGCTTGTCTTTTAATTTTTAATAATGCAAAGGATTTTCTAAACTATGTGATACAGCAAGAAGTTAGAGTAAATTGCATTAAGAACATGGCAATAACAAAATACCAGTGATGATGAACTGTTAACAGTTCCTGTATAGCTTGGTAAACCAGTGGAGAGTGAGTCTAGTACTCAAGATCCATGAATTGTGTCCATGCTCCATTACTGCTGATACTCAAATTTCTTACAAATTCCTGAGCAATAAACTATTAAATTATTATTAGTACTTGTCTCATTGACATTCACATATCTGCTAGTGTGGTCTGCTCTGAACGCAACGATGGCAAATGTAAAGTGCAAGAGGCCTGGCATATCGCCAGAGACAAATATGCAATTAACAAAAAAGACTCTTACACCCCCTTTCAATAAAATGGCTGACTTAAACAACTAATTTGCCATTCAAATATGCTAATTACATATTCTCATCTGCCATGACTAGTATAATTAATTAGTCGGAAATGGACAAATTTTCTAACTTTATAAATTTAAAGCATATCTCGCACATATTTATGCATATACTCTGTTTGTTATATTAATATATCATTCGGTTTTTTTTAAAAGACAGCCATTTTATTATATTTTCATATAGCTACATATAGAAAAAAAATAACATACAAATATTGAATAAAATAATAAAAGTATGATATATTAGCATTATGTTTTATAATATAAAACACAGAAATGATCAAAATAAATACCAAAATAACACTTTTTTTTTTATGAATACGAATCAAAATGATCGTAAAGAATATCTGCCAAAAAAGTAACATTAGTTTCAAAAACCTGTGAGAAGAAATATGTCAGAACTATCTAAAAGATTTAAAAGTATTGACCTGATTAACTGAAATGTTGAAATCCAAACCTGTTGAACTGTTTAATGCCACTCGATTACCTGTTCCATAAGTGATGATTGCATTAATTTAAAGCTCAGGGAATGAAACTTACAACCATATATGGTTAGAAATGAACTCTTTTTCATATATCAAAGCGTCGACCGGGAAGCGAACCCGGACCAGCTGCTTGGAAGGCAGCTATGCTAACCACTAGGCCACCAATGCTTGACAGAAATCAATTCTTATTCAAAAAAAAATTCAAAAATATTACAAAATGACTGGTCAAAAATCACAAAACTATAATAAAACAAAAACCGAAGAAAGATCACCACACATCTAAACACTTTAATATTTAAAATAAGCAAACATGACCACCATAAACAGGATATTTATGGTATATGTTATTTCAAAATAACTGGCTTGTGATATAATTGCTAAAACTAAGAAATATTAGTAGTGGCTGAAACAGGAACCATGTAGTATGCTGAGACAAATCATTGTTTACATTTTACCTAACCAAGGAAATTTTATATTTGATGATTACCAAAAAAAAGCCTATAAATTAAATTGCCTTCTTCCAACTATGAGATTATAATAATGGAATGATGATGATTTGGAAAGTCAAATCATGATCCTCTCAATTCCAGCCACTACTCTTCATAAATGTACTATAACTCAGATTACTGAAATATGTTGGGAATTCAATTCATCTTGTAATGCCAATTATTTCTAGACGATATTAGTTTGAAGAAATATTATATAGTTCTCCAATCACTTGATTCAAATATCATAAATCTCTATGGGTCATTTTAGAATGAATGAGTAACCAATATATTTCACTAACATCTTTTTGAAGTGTTTCTCCATTAAAAATAAATTATTATTTCTTTAGATCTTGTTCAAATATCTTTAATTTCATAATACACAAAATATAGGGCAGTTTTTGATGTAACTAGTAAACCTATAGTATTAATAAAAATATGGCTATTCTTAATGCTTGGCACAATTTATTCCCACATGATTAGATTATAAATTCTGTCTACCATTCATTAAAAAAAACATATTGCCTAATCTTATTTTGGTTATTTTTATCTATTTTCTGCACTTTTGGAAATTATGCACAAACTACTATCTAAAATATTATGTTTTCAATATCTATTTTTTTTTTACTGTATTAGCCATGATTTTATACACAGGGTATCCTAGTGAAAAGGTGACTGATATCCAAGCTGCCTACAGCACTATCTATGAATCGACAGATGTGTTATACACTCATATAATTTAGCTATTCACCACAAAAATTGTAAGATGCTAACATAACCTAACCATAAGTTATAGCACGAAATGAGTCAGTATATTTCATACATTCATACATTATCTTCAATGCCCTTTCTGCCATCACAAAATCTTGCAAACCATTTGAAAATATTCTCGAGATTCACGGCTAACTGTCATATGTAGTTTGAATCACAATGTTAACACATTGTTATATCATGAGTTAAAGTGCAAAACATACGATCACATTTTATATTTGGACTCATGATCCAAACACCAGTCATCTTTTCATAGAGATACATGTTAAAGTCGATAATCAACTAAAAATCAAAAGCTAATAGCTTTATTGTTCAAGAGTTCATAAAACGTTCGAGAGCCGGAATTGATCCTGGGACCTCCCGATCCTGAATCGGACATTCTACCAACTACGCTAAATTGCACGTACAAGACCTATAATGTTGGTCAATATTTAAAAATATTTCGACAGCAAATGTTAAAGATTATAATAATTAATAAAGTAAAAATTGTCTACTGATACGTTTTAAATAATAAAAATACAAAAATTTTAGCATACTCTTTGTAATCTCTTAAACATGAATGTTGTAAATCATATAAAAAAGAATTCACAGTCATATGAACTATAGCAAACAAACTATCTTGAATGTCTTTTGATTTTATTTATATATATTAAAAAAATTTCATTGATGAAGTAAATACAGTAAAATTTTAAATCCAATTTATTCAAATTACTTTGAACACTTTTTAACAAAAACCTTTTATTGTACATATATACACATACACCTTCGTTTCGACTGTTCTGAAGTCTTCCTCACAGCTATGATATAATGAACAAAATAAGTGTTTTATCCAATTTATCCAAATCATTTTGAACACTTTTTAGCAAAAATCTTTTATTATACACATACACCTACATTTCGATTGTCTTGCAGTCTTCTTCAGAGCTCTGAAGACTGCAGAAGTCAAAATGTATGTGTGAAGAAGATTGCAGGAGTCAAAACATAGGTGTATGCGTATATATGTACAATAAAAGGTTTTTGCTAAAAAGTGTTCAAAGTGATTTTGATAAATTGGATTTATAGCTTTGAAGAAGACTCCAGGACAGTTGAAACATAGGTGTATGTGTATATATGTACAATAAAAGATTTTTACTAAAAAATGTTCACAGTAATTTGGATAAATTGGATTTATATATATATTAAAAAAAAAGTGATTTCTGTAATACTTTTGAAAATTTTTAACTATTCTATATTGTATGTATGTTTATTTTACTTTCAATTACTTTTGAATCTCACTAGTGAGTATATCAACTTTGAGTTAAATAGCGAACAAAAGTTAATATCAGAAGTAAAAAAATCTTTAAGATGCCTAAAGATAAAACAATTTGATAAAAAGATGTATGAACTTGTATATCATCTCTGCTTTACTAGCTAACATTAGCATCACTTATAATTCCGAAAAAATTTCCTATTCAGTTACTAATCTATTTGGTATTGTCATACTATAGTTAGAAGTAATTGTGAACTTTTGAAAGTTACCGCCAAGTTAGTTTCTGGAAATATGCTTAAAATATTATTATTAATATTAAACATAAAATAATATACTGTACATCTAAGTAATCAATTTACAATTAGATTATGTTAATCTAGATTAATTTTACAATAGTTTTATGATTCGTATTATGCAGGACTTAATTAAAAATCTGTTGTCTGTTTTTTTAATGTGCGTGTGTGGAGGACCCTTCATCATTAGCACATGTATTTACATGTCACAGATACGTTTGCTTTAGAGTAAATACTAAAATGACATTGAAAACTAATGACGAAAATCACTTAATATCATTTATTTTAAATAAAAACAAATAGTTCTTTTAAGCTTATAATTCAATAAATTCACTTATCAGATTATTATATACATTGCGGAGTAGTTTTAAATATCCAAATTTATCATATCTAAATTTTTATTCACAAGAATTATAACTATGTTTCTGTGTGCAATCTTTATTGTTTTTAACATGTTTCAACACACACTTACCATAGGTTTTGAATTTGTAGGTTTTAAACGACAGTAAATTGGTACAGATAATTTAACCATTTCTTTTTTCTTTTTTTTTTTTTTTTTTTAGAACAAGTCTACAACGACACCTGCAATTGAAAAATAACAGCAAACAGCGCCATTTTGAAATAATGACGCAAAGTTGCTAATGACAACTCTTTTTCAATTGGTTAGCGAATGTTTCCGAAAATTTCTAGCGATTGTGTCCGAATAAATTACTGATGAACAGGCTGCCAAGAAAGCGGCCTAGTTTACCTTAATGTAGTGGATTTCATTGTTAAAGAAAATTATGTTTTTAAGGATATAAACGTAATCTGCTCGAGGGGTATGTATATCTTTAATGTGAATATATTATGATGTGGTTTTAATTATTTAATATATGAATGATGAAAACAGTTTATTTGAAAAACATCGATAATTTATAGACCGTTGTCTTCTCTCTGATGCAGACGTCATGTCATCTTTTTCTGCCTTATGCATGAATCATCAAAGTTATTTTCCCATTCACAGAAGTCACCATTTTAAAATTTTACCGTGGATTGTAATTAAGCGAATTAAGTAAAAATAGAAACCGTAATTTTGAATCGCATTAAACGTTCGATGAAAAAATATGATGGTAACTTACGTATCTAATATTACTCCTGTGTCTCGCTAGGTGTATATATATATATCCCTTTTTTAATTTGCTTTGTTCTTATTTTAAGATTTTAAAATATATATATAATGTTATTACACAAAGGTATACACTACACAAGCAAAATATTTTGGCACGCTTAAGTATATTAACTCCATTGTCTACGAATTAAATATTGCCACCGAGTGTGTGTATTCGCTTTACATTTCAATTAAAGAATATGCATTGAATGGGATTGATTTAATATTTAATCGTAATGGATATTATCTATATTGCTGTTTTACGAACGACTTGCAAATCATTCTTTGGGTCATGAAACAGCGTTGTACGTTAATGTAATTACTCTAGAAATTGTGGAAGGCTATTTAAATTGTGCAGCACGTGCCCATGTCTTTTATTTTTGGGTGGGGATGATTAGTGATTCTTAAATGTTATTTGATTTAATGTGTTATGCGGCTATTATTATTTTGAATAACTAAGAATAAATTCTCGTACTATATTTTTGCAATAAAAAAATTCGCAAGTAAAATAGTATTGTATTATTACAATTTTTTTATTATTGTATGAGTATGTGTGTGTGTATAAAACTGTCAGTTTGCGATTCATTTATATTTGCATGCAAAAATGTGTGCCATTGTGATCACATATGATAGCTTTGTATTTTTATTTATTGTATTGTATTTAAATGACGGCAAGTTGTAAATCTATAAAAAAAAAAACATTAAGCAAAGATAGACTTAGGAACTGGTGGGCCTGATTAATTTTTTTTTGCGGGGGGGGGGGTAGGCTTATAGCCAAAATGGGTAGAATTTTAAATATTTTAAGTTTATTAAAAATTTTTACATCTCTATGGTAAAACAATAATCAATCATAATGCGATATTGTAGCGCATTTGAGTTAAATTAAACCATAAGCACATATAATATACAAATATATACATCTAGTCAGGCATTGTTAGCCGAAAGGTCATCGCAGCAGACGGTTGTGGGTTCGCCTTCCGGCCGATGCTATGACATATGAAAATATATATATACATCTAAGTCTATAGTAAACAATCAAAATAGTGTAATTTCTTTTTAAAAGTTTGTTTAATCTCTCGTTCTTAAATATTAAATTTTAAAATTAATTCTTATTTAAGAAAACAAAAATCAAAGGTGTAAATATAAAGCATTGTTCGTAAACAAATTCTCTATGAGATTGTGAGGTCTTTATGAAAAATCGCTTAACTAATAAATTATGAATAAGTCATATTATTGTCTTTTATAATAAAAGGGGCAAAAACTATCATATTGCCTTCACTGGACATAATTTTGTCAAATTGCATGAACATTCTTTTTTTCCCCCATATGTCATAGCATCAGCCGGGACACGAACTCACAACCGTCTGCAACCAACTACTTGCTTGCAAGGCGGTTGCGATGACCTCTCGGCTTTGTGAATAATTTTTAATCAATTACAACTTTGAAAACTGCTTTTCTTTTGATGCCGTAGTCACTGGGATTATCAAAAAAATGTGAAGAGCAATAAATTCAGAAATAGATCTGTTGCTATAAACAAGGTATTAGGTATTTTCATAGGAGTTTGAACCTTTATTAGATGAATTGTCTTGGGAGTTTTCATTTTTTCATAAAGCATGTAAGTATGCTTTGTAGCCTTAACTTGTTCTCTAACCTGTGCCAGATTGACATATGATAATACTATGTTCGAATCTGCTGCACATATGCTTAGGATATTCATGAGCAGATCCTGAAAACTGCAGAAAAATTCAAATTTACTTGGATAGTTTTTCAAGTGTTCTAATAGATCCAAATATTTGCAGTGCTTTATCTATCACTACATCAAAACATTGTGCTTTAAATACTTTTTTAAATTTGAAAAAGATTTATCTTCAGATTCCTAGTAAATAGTTTCCTTTTTTTTACTTAAATATTTACTCCAAAATTTGAATATAAGATCAATATCTAGATCTTTGGTAAGTTTATTGGCACCAGTCAAAATTAAACCCTCCATACAGTAGCGCCATTCAATGCAAGCTAGGGTAATCAATTGATGCAAGAAGATTTGTGCATAAAATCCCCATCTAGTACCTAACCAATATTCCCAGACTAGTTTCTAGCTTGTGGCTTTCATCAGTGAGGAGCCTTGGATCTGAGAGCACTGCACCTAGATCTTAGGATCTTCTTGCATCCATTGATTATTCTGATTTGCACTGAGTGGCGCTACAGTATGGAGAGTTTAGCCTCCATGGAAACAGCTTGTGTAAGCAGCATAAAGAAGGGTGATCGTGTGACGTTTAGTGGTTTAACATCAGTCAAGGTCTCAGCAAAACAACTTCCTCTAAATGTCTTAACCACTTACAAAACTTTTGGAAACAAAATTTATTAGCGTGTTGTTTCCAAGATGAATTAAGATACAAAAACATGCTGTCGCATTTCATATATATATGAATTAGAATTCATGATCCAGAATGCAAATGCTTAAAATTTTTGTGGCAAATAGGTGAACTATATCATTACATAACATGTGTTGGTTCAAGATGGTACTGTGGGCAGTTTGGAGAGAGAACCAGTCAATAACTGGGACACATTATGTAATTCCAATATTTAATCTGAAATTATTGTTTGTTTTTTCTAATCGGTGTTCTTGTAAGTATTATAATTGGAAATGTAGCTAGTTATAATTAAAGATTCTTAGATTTAAAGTATGAAAGGAATTTATCAACGAAAATGATAAAAGTAACCACTAGTTAAAGTAGCCGCATTTCAAATCTGAAATTAAAATTCAAGCAATAGAGTTTGTTTTTTTAGATAAGAATTCTTTTGCAAAAAGTCTATATTGTTTTAAGAATAGATAATAATAAAAAATTTAGAAAGAAAAAAACAATTTTTGTATAGAACTTGAATCAAGGCTGATAATAAATAAATAAAAACCAAATAATTTTTTATTTGTTCTAATTTCTAAAAAAAAAAAATTTTTTTAAAAAGGAATGGAAAGTTTGATAAGATAATTAATTCTTCAAAAACGAGCAGAAAGAAAAGATTACATATATTATTTTAAAAAATAAACAAATAGGTTTATTGCTGTGGAAGTCATATGATGAAACTGGTTTGTTACTTACAAAATCGTGTCATGTAAATATTTGTTGCTTATGAAATTGTGATGTAAATGATTTGTTGATCAGATCATGTAATATTTGAGTACCAACAAGTTACTCTTAGATCCGGGAATCTTTAGCCCTGGAGTTCATTGTTCTTCCGTTATGCTAAACTATCATTTTCAACGATTATCGATCTATTGCAGGATGAGTCTCTCCAAGGTTAATCCATCTTCTCTAATCTCTAGTGTCTCTTTTCTACATCATCCTAACAAACTTTTTATTATTTCATCCATCCATGTCACATATGGTCTTTTTCTAGATCTTTTAAACTATACAATATCTTCATTTTTTTTAGAAAAGATAATAAAATTGACTACCCATACCTAGTTATACATGTATATGCATTTTTTTATGTATGCTTTACGTTATGGTAGTAGATCATGGGCTTTGCATTTGGAATTGGAACAAATATTGTAAATAAAACAAAGAAATATAGAAACAAATTACATTAGCAATAACAAAGAAGGATAGCATAAAGAAATGGATTGTAAATCAAGCTGAATAAATTATATCATTGAATTTAAAGAGGATTTTGATAAGAAGTATCCTCAGAAAAGAACTCATCTGTAATGGGATGGTGAAATCAAAAAGTTTGGTGAATTATTTTGGAGGAGTAATGTTTACACGAGTGCATCAGGGAGAAATATAGATCAGAAAGGTCTCGGTCTTTAATTTGAATCATTAATGGCCAATGGTTGTGAAATAATGAAAATATTTTATAATAATAATAAAATATACATTAATTCATAAAAATAAAATGGAAAGGGAAGTAAACAGTTAAAGGGCTAAAAGATGGCTTGAAATGAAAAGCAGATCATACTCTGTGTGATCCAGAGCAAATGGAACTGATTCTCCCAATTGCCTACAGTACCATCTTAGAACCAACATGTACGTTATATAGCAATATATTTTAGCTATTTACCACAAAATATTTTAAGTGTGAACATGTCTAGATTATGAGATGTGATGGTGTGTTTCGTAGTTTAGCTGATAGTCTTTAACATATTCTTACTGCTGTCATAAATTTTATTTACAACTTGAAATGTATGTTTTCACTGATGTATGCACTTTGAATCATAATAAATATTTCATTTAACAGTTAACAAAATTTAGTATTAGCATGTTGTTTTATTATGGATTAAAATACAAAACACGGTCACATTTTCTTATTGTAACTTGTGATCTTGACATGCTAACATTTTAAATTTTTTACAATGAATAGCTAAATTATGTCCCTACACAATACATGCATAGATTCAGAGATGGCATTTAAGGCAGTTTAGAGAGAGAACTTATCACCTTTTCATCGGAACACTCTGTGTATAGTATTAGTGTGTGTTACTCATGTATTCAAGTTTGTAAGTTTATAATGTTGCCATTTGTTTGCATTTCTATGCTGGATTATTTCATTCATCTAGATGAATTGTTAAATATCTTTTAAGAAAAATTTCCAACTTCATTTGTATTTTTCCACATACATTCAATGATTAATAGCACAACATTCAGATTAATGTATATATTAAATATATTCCAATATTGGTGACAATATATAGATAAGTATATTTGGAAAAGTGTCGATAAACTTTGAGCTTTTATACAGATATTTAACAATTCGACTAGATGATGAAAATATTCCAACATTTAACTACAAAGAATTCTAATTCATATATATATATAATTTGAAAAGACCTAGAAAGAGACCATGAGATGGATAGATGAAATAAGGAAGTGTGTTGGGATGATATGAAGAAAAGAGGCTAGTATCAGAGAAACTGGATTAGACTTGGAAAGATCTTCATCCTGCAGTGAGTCAGTAATGATTGAAAATGATGATGCTGAATTACAAAAAAATAATAATAGCCATTTCATTCACTCTTAATCAAAGAAAATGCTTCTTTAGATTTATTGCCATTTATTCTTAAATAATTTTAAATTTAATGATGAATGTATGAAATTTGGAGCCATTTTTAATAAAAATAAAAAAAATAGATTATTTAACCTCATGAAAATAAGACATCTTAAGCTGATTTGTTGCCGTATATGATCTGGTGCAATCATAGAATGGTAGACTCTGGAACTTAAGGTTTATGAATCATGTTGAACTCTGTCACTACCAGTCCTCAAACTTCTTACGAACTCCTGAACAATAAAGCCATTTGATTTAAAAAAAAAGATTGCAGTGAGTCAGAATGCCATAGCTATGCCAAGACCTGGTGTTTAAATCCTTGAAATTTTTTCATGTTATAGGCAGGCTTATGATTTTTTTCTTTTGCCCCATAGTCAAAATAACGAGCCACCTGCTATTACTTGCAAATGTGTATCTGGTAATTGTTACTTAAAGATAAAATCTCAGATTAATCTGCTGTTTAAATCTGAGTCTGTGTGAATCTTGGAAATTTTTTTTATGTCACAGGCAGGCTTCCGATCTTCTCTTTTAAGTAGCTCCCCCATAGCCAAAATAATGAACCATCTCCTGTTTGCAGATGTATATTTGGTGATTGTTATTTAAAGATAAAGTCTCAGATTAATCTGAACTGGTCAGATGAGTATTAATCTTTATCTGTAAAAGAATAATACGATACAATTTTAATGGCAATATGTCATTCTTCAAGGAACCCTGAGACCCCAGTTGATTTTTACTAAAAGCTTCTTCAATTAGTGTTAAAAATAAATTTTAAATGTAATGCAAATATTCTACATGTTTATATCAGTGCATATTTATGTGCCATAAAGTATTGCTATTCTAACAATGGGGGATTATATTTATCTATACAATATACTTCTTACGTTAATGGTAACGCTGCGTTTATATCGGAGCATTTGCAGTAATAACCATTATCTCATCCATAAATGATTTGGCTTGGGTAAGTGGTGATTTTTTTTTTTTTGCTGACCATTGGAGTGTTCAGATATTAATGCCCCCTGCAATGATTTGTTCTATAAAGAAATTAGATACTGGATTATAACCATAGACATGAAATAAATAAAAGGCATTTAACACCGATAATTTGTGCAGTTATCTTTCAGATAATATACATTTATGTATATGTATTTTATAATTTTTTAATTTAAATAAATTCTGTTTTATAACCTGCATGGTTTCATGCAGGGATAATGTGCAGAACTCTGGATTGTAAGCCCTTGGATTGATTCTTTGTCGGACATTTTCGACGCTCAAATTTTTTATGAACTCCCAGAGCCATTTGATTAATTTATTTTTTTCCCCAATTTTATATTATCCAAGAATTCAGATACTATGTGGACCAAAAAGTGTATTGTTAATCACGATCTATCATTTATGGCTTAATATTCATTAATAAAAAATAAAAATATAGACATCAAAACTGTGATTTTATTTTAGATTTAAATAAATAAAACATTGAAATAATAATTATATATAAGAACAAAAAACTTTCTATTGGGAGTCACTATGTTATTCTTTAGCCCTTGAACCCACTCCTTTACCATTAGTTTAGACTGCTCAGGGCAAGACATCAAAGAATAAGTCTTTGTAAAGTCAGAAGTTGGGTTCATACATTAATCAAAAATCAAATTTAATGTATAATCTTAAAATAAATTTAACTTAGTATTTTACACTTTAATTTTAAAGATATAGTTATGATTAATGTTTTCAAGGTGTCAAAAATTTCTTCTGTTCTATTTAATCTTTTCAAAAAATCTATCATAATGAATTTTTCATAATGTTTTGTTTAATATGTGATAGTTTCGACTGACTAGCAGACTTCTTCAGATATTTATAATAGCTTTCACTTATCCATTTTAAACTACAAGCCAATGTTAGCTTGTGATTTAAAGGAATGAAGAGAAAAATTACAAATATCTGAGACATTCGTTGTAGTTTAAAGGGCATAAGTTGAAAATATTGCAAATATCTAAAGAAGACTACAACTTGATCAAAACTGTTATATATTAAATGAAGCATTTTGTGGAAAATGCATTATGATAAGTATGTGCATGTGTTTTGTATGTAAATACATATTCAGTGTTTTCCTGAAGGTTTGTGATGATGGTGTTTTACTTGTATTTTTACATTGGACTATTTCCATCATCTAATATGAGTATTGAATGTATTACTAACAGTTGAATGTATTTGGAATATTTAAATAAAGTTAAATTTTTCTAAAGGCATTCAATACTCATATTAGATAATGTAAATAGTCCAATATAAAAATACAAGTATATATTCAGTTTAAATAAAATTTAGTGATTTAATATTTTAAATTGTAAACTATTAAATTAAATAGAGAGTTACATAAATTCTAATAATTCATAATATTAATAGGCAGTAAATGGGAAACTTTCACAATTGTTAATGGATGGAATAAAGATAATGGATGTAAAGTGACTAATGGAAGACCGTTATGCTCTCATTCCAAGGTGTTTTAGATTGGCCTATATAAATGAATTTAGGCATAAAGATAAGATGGCCGTTCTTATCTTTTCAAAGTTTCTATCTTGGGCTCTGGTTTGAGAGCATCCTTTGTATTCAGCAAAACATCGTTGAAATATTAAGGCAATATTATAGCGCATGTGTATAAGGTATAATTCATTTCTGATTAAAATTACTTACAAATGCTCCTCAGTATCTTAAATAGAGAGTTATTTAAATTATGTAAAGATTTTTGTTCATAAAGATATATCTAACTGCACTTGTCAATTAATTTTTGTTGTATAATTTTTAATTTTAATGCTGTGAAATATATCATTTTATTAATCTCATTTGTTAATTGTGTGTGCATGTGATTTAAAAATAGATAGAGTAGTTTGGCAAGTAATAACATGATCGGCCTTGATGCTGATTTGTCATTGCTTGCCACTTTCAATAAAATTTCTTTTAAGATCTCAATTTTAAACTTATAGGTGTGAACTTTATAAATGAACTTACTCGTTAATTAGTTGTAAAAAGAAGCTACTTCCTTAAGTTTCACTTTTAATTGAATATTTGAAATAAAAACCATCTTCATTATTTTCTACTTTTATCAATTTTAGTTTAATCCAGTTTTTCTGATCTGTAGTCTCTTCTTTGCACCACAACACAAACTTTCTTATTTCATCCATCCATCTCACATCTGGTTGCTTTTTAGGCCTTTTACAATTTCTTCTGATGAAGTTTAAAAGTCCACATTATTATCATCTTTTTTAGCAACAGTTCCATTTCATCTTTTTAGTTCTTTCAATGTTATTTTAATATTAAACAACCATTAAATTGATGATTTAATGCCCTTTTGATACAATAATGACATTCCTCATCACTTTTAATTAATTTATTTGATTTAATTGTACTTGTGAAGTATTTTAGTATTTTATTTTGAAATTAATAATAAGAATCTAATGACCCAGGTTCGAATCCCATGCTAGTACTGTCACTGGTAAGGCCAGCAACACCTGAAGAAGAGGGGATAATAATACCCCTCTAAATGTTGCGCATATACTAACCTGTTTGATGTGCTACTACTGACAGTTGAATGTATTTGGAATATGTAAATAAAGTTAATTTGTTTTAAAGACATTCAATGCGTATATTAGATGATGAAAATAGTCCAATATAAAAATACAACTATTATATTTATTGACTTTTATAAAATATCTTCTGATTAAAATTAAACCTTTTACAAAATCTTTTTGATGCATTTAATTCATTTTAATTTAATTAACATATGCATAAGATTATGCAAATTAGCAGAGACCAGCTATACAAGTTTGCAATATATTTAAGAATTAAATTCAGAATTTAATATGTTACATTTAATATTAGTAAAATATCAGTCATATGTCACATGACCTATATAGCTTGTATTACCAATATGTAATATATAAAGAACCTGCTAATAGCTCTAAACAAGCTTATTTTTTTTTATTTTTTTATGATAAATGCTGCAAGAAAAAATACCTGAAGCCTTTATGTATGATGGTTCCCATCCCCAGGCCGGTTTCAAGCTTATGACTCTCATCAGTGAGGAGTTAGGTCATTAGATTCAAAATATTAATTCAAGCCAAGCAATTACCTAATTATTAAATATTAAGAAAAAGATCCAAATCTTCAGACACCTACATGTCTTCAAACTCCGCTCTTTAACCAAAGAAACTATATGAGCCTGAACTAAATTCAGTGATCCCATATATTAGTAGGCTTAGCAATTTAATATAACCAAAGCCCTAATAGCAAAATTATAATATTAGTAAAATATCAGTCATATGTCACATGACCTATATAGCTTGTATTACCAATATGTAATATATGGTATTTTGCTAATTCTTTTTTTTTTTTTTTGCATGACTCTCAAAATAAATGATTCATTATATTTCTATATAGGAAACAGATCTTAATGGTTGATTGTGTTGTTGTGAATCTGCATTTCATTTTCCAAAACCTAGATAGTAAAATAGTAGTTACAACAATGTCAAATACCAAAACATCACACGATCACTTCACCATTTCCTATGCAAGTTGTTAACAACAGTAGCAAACTCTCCACACAGTAATATCTTCAAGACATAGTAATCCATGGATGCAAGCAGTTTGTGCATAAAATCCTATCCAGAGCCTACTCTGCTAGAGGGTTGCATTAGATCCTAAGAGGTAGCTGCAGTGTTCTCAGATTTAAGGCTTCTCATTGATGAAGGCTACAAGTTAGAAACTAGACTGGGGATATTGAATGAGTAGGTACTAAGTAGGGATTTTATGCACAAACTTTGTGTCCATTGATTACGAAGCCCTGCACTAGATGGTATTACTATATAAAGAGTTTGCTAATAAAAAAAAAATAAAGGCTATAGAGTTGACAAAGATTATGTTGTGGTAATGGGATGGAGCAGAATATGGAAAAAATTACATTGGGGAATGGAAGCTAAAGTGGCTAACAGGTTTCTCTGGGCATAGTTGCTGAGAAATTTCTGACTCCGTTTAAGGAGAAGTCACAGAGCACATCACATTACATGATATTGTTTAAAAATATGTCTATATTATTTTTAATCCGTTAGAGGCTTAGAGGATCAATCTTAATGAAAAATTGTTTATAATGTTAACTCATAGTATAAATTGATTTTTAAAAATAATTAATTAATTTTTGTAAAAAAAAGTTATTTTTATTTTTAAACTTATTATATTTTTTTAAATTTTTTTTTATTACAAAGTACTCACTTTTTTCTTTGCTAATTTTTAATCATCTAACTACATAAAAAATTTTCAAACAAAAATTGAAAATTAAAAAATAAATTTTCTTCATTTTTTGCTGTATTCTTGGTATTCCATGAGTTTATTTTTGATCGCATAATGCCATGAAAGAATATTTTGAAAGCGGAAGAAATATGAATTTAAAACATTTTTCTTAATTTTTGTTTTTTTATTTTTATATAGTTCCAGAAATTAGGAATGAAAAACGTTTTGATACTATTTTATATCACTAGATGGCACTACTATAAAGAATACTGAATCCACTATAAAATTAAAAATTTAATTTTTTTTTTACTTTGTAATTTCTAAAAAAAAAATGTTTTGTCATTGGAAATACATGGAAATGTAAAATTTCAACTAAATCGCAAATTAGGAAGGAGGTGAATATTGAGTTACAAGATATTATCCAGACAGACAGACAAAAAACAGATTAAGTTAAGTAAAAGCTTCACTCTCTCAAACCAAGACACTTCAGATTGGACTATATAAATCATAATTTAGGTTAAAGATAAGGCGGCAGCTCTTAACTTGTATTTGGGTTTTAGAGTTTTCCTGTACTCAACACAGCATTTTTTAGCTTATATAAATTAATACAGTGCTTATGTGAAAAGTTAAAAATCCTTTCTATTCAAAAATTTTATTAATTCATAAGAATAAATCAGTTTCTCTATGAACTCATTAAGTGTGTTACAACGTTACCTGCCAGATTTTGCAAGCAATTTTAAACTTACTTCAATGATTAGAAAATAATAATAGCAACTGCATGTGTATGTGTGGATTTTGTACATGCTGTTTATAGTTTAATAATGTTATATATGGAGCCTGCAAAACAAGCTCTTAACAAGCTTTGAGAATATCCTCAACCTCAGACCGGTTTCTGCATCTAGCATAGAGCCTGCAAAACAAGCTCTTAACAAGCTTTGAGAATATCCTCAACCTCAGACCGGTTTCTGCATCTAGCGTTGTCAGTGAGGTGCCAGGATACTCTTTAGATTAAAAATACTAGGACAAACCCAGCACTTTATCTAATGAATAACTATTGAGAAGAAAATCTGAAATTTTCAGACATCCATAGGTCTAAAAATCCAGCTATCTAACTCGAATTGCCATATGGGACTAAACTAAGTTCAGATACACCATATATTAATAGCTTTAGCAATATAAAATTGCCAAAGCCTTAATAGCAAAAAATAAAATGATAAAAAATCAAGTCAGGTGTCACATGACCTAATTTTAATAAAGCTCATATTTACAAATGTTATATATATAGAGCCTGCAAAACAAACTCTTAACAAGCTTTGAGAATATCCTCAACCCCAGACCGGTTTCTGCATCCAGCATTGTCAGTGAGGTGCCAGGATATTTATTAGATTAAAAATACTAGGACAAGCCCAGCACTCTATCTAATGTATAACTATTGAGAGGAAAATCTGAAATTTTCAGATTTTATATTGTTAAAGCTATTAATATATGATGTATCTGAACTTAGTTCAGTCCCATATGGCTATTCAAGTTAGATAGCTGGATTTTTAGACATATGGATGTCTGAAAATTTCAGATTTTTATTAGATAATGTGCTGGGCTTGTCCTAGTATTTTTAATCTAATAAATATCTTGGCACCTCACTGATGACGCTAGATGAAGAAACTGGTCTTGGGTTGAGGATATTCTCAAAGCTTGTTAAGAGCTTGTTTTGTAGGCTCTATATATAACATTTATAAATACAAACTTTATTAAAATTAGGTCATGTGACATCTGACTTGATTTTTTATCATTTTATAGTTTAATAAATGTCCCTTTTGTTTAGAAGAAGTAAAATCAATAGAATTATTTGTCTAAATTAGTAGCATTTAATAAGACTTAAAATTTTTCACTTATAGATGAATATGTGAACAGTTTTATTAATAACCGCCGAATGACTGAACTGTGCAAAGAACAATTAATTGATTATGATTTTGATTAAATTAATAAAAACAGATTACTTAAAATTCATATTGAAATGGCTATAGTTTTGCAAATAATATGGACATTAAAAGTCAAGGTATAGACTCTTCATTTACCAGTTTGGTTATAAAGTAGTTTCTTTCAAGAATTTCTGAAAAAGTATTAGTCATAGTTTTGTTTTCTTTAAGTTAAATAAAAGTTTCATGTGTATCATATTTGGTACATGTCTTTGGTCATATGTTTATGATTACAACCTCCACAAGGTGTTAAAAGCAAATAGAAACCCGTTCATACCTTGCGTAAGAGTGGTATGGTGAAAATTACTCTACAGAATTATTATTCATTAAGTGAATTATCTTTAGTCTAATGAATGACTAATAAAAAATATTAATATATTTTCATCAAGTGGTTTGTGTCAAATTTGCGAGAGCATTAAGTTTGACACTTAATAATTAAACTGTAGTAATTGGTTATCAATATATGCTGAACAATGATTAAGATATGTAATATAATTTTCTTCTTTTTCCTATGTATTGATTTCTACTTTTACATATCATACCATTTACATCTTTCTTAAACACTTTATCAATACTCTTTATTTATATCAAAACTAACAGTTTCGACTGTTCTGCAGTCATCATCAGAGCTTTGTACAATTCTGTTTATAGAGTTGGGTTTTTAGAAATAGGATTGTAAAGAGTTCTGATGATGACTGAAGGACAGTCGAAACTGTTAGTTTTGATATAAATAAAGAGTATTGGCAAAGTGTTTAAGAAAGGGTTAAATGGTATGATATATTAAGATATGTGTAAGAGATTATGGTCTGGGCCAACTGATGAATGCTGGTTTAGCATGAAATGCACAGCTTAGAGATTATACATCTTTTGCACATGTCTTTGGTCATATGTTTATGATTACACCCCTCCACAAGGTGTTAAATGGAATAAAAACCAGTTCCTTCCTTGTGTAAGAGTGTAGTGAAAATTTCACTACAGAATTAGTATTAATTAAACGCTTTATCTCTAGCTTAATGAATGACTAATAAAAATTAGTAATAAGTTTTATGTAACATTTAATTTGTTATTTTCTCTTTTGGGGAATATGTTACTTTCTTTGATTATACTGTGATTTTATCAAAAATTATGAAGTTATTATCAAATTCTTAGTTAAAAATTAAAATACAGCAATAATTTTATTGCATTTATAATTTTTAAAACTTGAATTTGCAATCTTAAAAACAATTTGGAGATAATATTCACAATATCAAACCATTCATCTTATGTATTATATATTATTGCTAAAAATTAGATTAAATAGCTAATGGAGGGATTTATTTTTAGGAGTTCATTAAAACTTTAATTCATGTTTTTTTTTCTTTCAAATAATATAAAATTTAAAAAAATTTGAAATATAGAAATTAAGTTTCCAAATAACATATGTGTAAGAGATTGTGATCTGGGCCAAATGACGAATGCTGTTTTAGCATGAAATGTGCATTATGGGGATCATATATCTTTTATGTCTTTGGTCTCATGTTTATGACCACACACCTCCATTAGGTGTTAAAAGTAGATAGAAATATGTATATATATATATATTTGATTATAATTAGAATACAGACATTGATTACTAATTTACATATATATATATTGAACAATGATAAAGATATGTGTAAGAGATTGTGATCTGGGCCAACTGATGATTACTGATTCAGCATGAAATATGAATCTTGAGGATCATGCATCTTTTTTCCATGCCTTTGGTCATATGTTTATGATGACACCCTTCCATAAGGTGTTACATGAGAGTAGGATAGTGAAAATTACTCTACAGAAATATTGAACATTTAAACATGATTTTAACATTTTAAAAAAAAATAAAAAATTCTTAACAAAAATTTATTAATTTTAGCAAATGCTTATATATCGATGTTTATTTAAAAATTCTAGCAAAAAAAATGGTTTGTGGTATCTCACATTTTTTAAGTTACTGGCTTTGAATGGTCATTAGTTTTGAACCTAAAACTATAACAACACTTATTTTATTATTTAATATTCAAGACTTAAATGATTTTAATATTACAATATGCATATTTATAACTAATTCATATAATGTTCACAGTTATTTATGTGGTCACTGGATCCATAAACTTTCCGAGCGCTAGTTATGTCAATGCACTATCCTCTATTATAAAATTGAACATCTCTGTATCATGTGACTTAGATAACTAGTACTTGGAAAAATTATTATGCAGAGATTTTATAATTACTAGCACTGCATTAATTAGTATTTACATATTTAAAATGATAATTTATCTGTAGAGGGCAGTGCAGTGATATGCAAAAAACAAAATGAAAATGTTCAGTAGATTGCAGTTTATGGATAAGAAAATATCCAAAATAGTATTTAATTGGGTTATGAGGAAAGGGTGGGCAACAAGATGGGTGAGAAAGGTGGTGCAGTATGCTGAAGATTTGAATAAAGAATTTATGTCAGTATACTTATACCAAAGGTAGGATGATTGTGCTAGGAGAATTGTTGAATGTAATAGTTGCAAGGAATGGGATAAAAGAATAGGTGCACTATGGAGAGTAAAAAAAGTTTAAATATATATAGAAGTAAACAGAATATTGGGAGAGTAAAAAAAGTTTAAATATATATAGAAGTAAACAGAATATTGGGTGCAAATTAATTTATGATAGAAAGTAGTTTACTGTTTAAGGCTTGGACAGGATCTTTAGCAATAAGGGAATATACACATAAATAAAAAAATGTGTGTGATTTAGTTTGCAAATTGTGAAAGGAATGCATAGAAAATATTAGACATGTCAAGCATTGGTGGCCTAGTGGTTAGCATAGCTGCCTTCCAAGCAGCTGGCCCAGGTTTGCTTCCCAGTCAACGCATTTGACATATGAAAAAAATAATATATTAGACATTTGTTAATTGAATGTAAATGTCTGCAAGCAGAAAGGATACAAGTAATGAAGTTGTGGAGAATAAATATAAACAAAATCATTATACAGAAAATGAGTTCTTGGTATTTATGCTGGGTTTGAAAAAAGATAAGGGGGATTTAGATGTAAAGGTCATGGAGTTGATAAAGATTATGTTGTGGAAATAGAATGGAGTAGGATAGAGAAGAATATGGGGAAAACTTAGGGTGGGGAACGGAAAGGGAAAGTAAAGTGACTAACAGGTTTTTCTGGGCATGGTAACTGAGAGATTCCTGACTCCGAAAAAGGAGAAGTCACAATGCATTTCATCTCATTTGGAATGTCTATCAATTCAATCATTATATATATATTTAGTTTTATGCACACACATCAGAAAGGATTCTTGTAACAATATTATAATCGTAAACTCACATATTTTTACCACCAAATTATTTTTTGCTGATTAAATTTTTTTAATAAATCAACTTGTTCACATGATCACCATTTTGCCTTTGTTTAAATCAACTTGTTATTAAACAGAGAAAACTTGTAGTCTTAAGAGCATGATAAATAAAATTTTCAGACTCTGATATTTATTATTTTTATTGTTTATTTATTTATAGTGTATATTTTCTTGTATTGAATTTTTTAATTATCTGGTGTTTGTAGTTATTCTCCATCTCCCAGTCACTTAAAATATTAAAATTATTGATCTTATGACAATTCAAATACATTTTTTCAATCATCATGAAGAACTGTGGAAAATTTCTTCTCAGAAATGTGTTGCTTTAAATATTTTTAAACCCCCCCCCCACATTTTATTAGTAATCAAGTCTTCTAGTGTTTGCTTATTTACAATTTATTTATAGGTGTTAAACGAAGTATGAAATCCAACATGTTATTGTATTTAAATTGATTTTTCCTTATCTGTATTATATTTTTAGACTATTTTATATTCCAGTTTATTTAAAGTTTCTAATTTTGATCATGTAAGTAATCCAAGAGCATTATTTCTAATTTAAGAGAACCCTATTACTTGCCTGGATAGCTACAATTATATATGGTGCTGAAGTATTTAAAAAAAAAAAAAACATTTACTGATGAAATTAAAATACATCTACTTTTATGTAAGTAGTTGATATAACTGAAACACAGGCTTATTATATACCTGTGTCTATATATGTAATATATAGGATATATGAGTACAGACTCTCACATGACCCACCACTCTCCACTCTATCTCATACTACTGATACACTTGAACACATATATGTCGAAAAGATAAATAATCACCAATATGTATTTTATGCTAAACCAGCAATCATCAGTTGGTACAGTTTACCATCTCTACACATATATGCTATAAGTGCTCAGATATATATTAAGATAGCCAATCGTCATACTTTAATGGATAGGCTTCAATCTACTCCGTACACCAACTCTTTAACCATCCATCCAATTGAAAATCTGATGATGGAATGCTCAAAGGCCATCCTGAGACAGAGATTTTTGTCACACCCATGTTGACCTAAAGTCAATCTGACCCCTCATGTACAGGACATAATCCATTTAATACATATACAAGGGATGGGCAAACATCTCTACTATGTAATAACTGAAACACAGGCTTATTATATACCTGTCTATATATGTAATATATAGGATATATGAGCACAGACTTTCACATGACGCACCATTCTCCACTCTATCTCATAATACTGATACACTTGAACACATATGTCGAAAAGATAAATAATCACCAATATACGTATTTCATGCTAAACCAGCAATCATCAGTTGGTCCAGATTACCATCTCTACATATATATGCTATAAGTGCTCAGATATATATTAAGATAGCCAATCTTCATACTTTAATGGACAGGCATCAATCTACTCCACACACCAACTCTTCAACCATACATTTAATTGAAAATCTGATGATGGAATGCTCAAAGGCCAAAATAACAAAATAATCCCCTCTAGGTTAATTTGCACTCTTGGAAAATATGAGAGATCTTAAGAATCTATACTTGTTATAAAACAATTGGAAATTGCAGAAATATTTTTGTTTTATTAAAAAAAAGTATTTGAGTCTCAAATAAATCATAAAAATGAAAAAGGCCTCAAATGCTTTTATGAAATGACAGTATTTCTGCAATTTACAATTGTTTTATAGCCAGTCCAGATTCTTAAGATCTCTGATATTTTCCAAGAATGGCTAATTAACTGAGAGGGGATTACTTTGTTATTTTGTACATTTTAGTCGGCTATTTACATAAAATCATTATTTTTAAAAAATCTTTTTTCTATATCATATATTTTTATTTTTTAGTTATATTTACAAATTATTTTAAAAAATGGTTAAAACTACAAAAAAACCTGACAAAAAATTATAATTTAATAATATGTGAAAATAAAAAATTTGCCCTCTAACAAACAAATTCTAAATTTAAATATCATGCGATTGTCTATTATATAAAATATATTTATGTATTGGCCCTTTAAATTAATTATGAGTTCAATTAATATTAACAAAATTTTATTCTACAAATGTAATATTTCCATTGGTTCAGTTGTTAAGGAGATTTTTTGGGAAGTGTAAGAATGTGACTTTGAGTTCTAAACATTAGTGGATTTTTTTTTTCATTGTTAATTCAAAAATGTGGCCATACTAACAGAAACACAGACAGAGCAAGTTAATATAAAAGCATTTAATAATTGTGGACATACTGACAAAAACACAGACAAAATGGGGACGTACTGTTTATTATCTTTTCATTATTTGTCCATGTTCTCAAAATACTTCTAGTATCTTGCTTTAATTATTAATTATACCAAGCAATTGTCATTTTATCTAATATCTCATTTTTCTTTTTCTAAGGCTATCATTAATGCCCTTGGCCTGTCATTCTATTTTATTATTGAACATCTTTGCAGCTTTGAGCAATCATTTATAATCATACCAATAATTGACTTTAAATAATCAATTTAAAATACCCAGCATTGTCATATGGTTATGTTTTCTCTGTTATTCTTTTCTGATTTTTGACTGCTATCTTCAGGAGTTTAAATTACTTTTTTTAAGAATAGCAATGCATATCATCATCATGAGGATCTCTCCAAGTTCAATCCATCTCTGATCTCTAGCCTCTCTTCTCGACATGATCCCAGCACACTTTCTTATTTCATCCATCTCACATGTCGCCTCTTTCTGAGTCTTTTCCAATTTCTTGGAATCCAGTTTAAGATTTCAATTATCTATTATCATCTCTTCTAACAATATGTTCAGCCCAACTCCACTTCAGTCTTTTAATTCTTTCAACGACATCAGTAATACCTGTTTATTCTCTTACCCATATGTTGTCTTTTCGATCTCTTCTTGTTTGTCCTAACATGCATCTCTCCATACTTCTTTGAGTGGTCTGGAGTCTGTATTGCTTTTGTATTAAGTGTCCAAATCTCAGATCCATAATTATGGAACATAACATTTCAAGTGGTAATATTTTTTTTCCTTCTTCAGATATTTCTGGCATAACTAATAGTAATGTAAACCACTGGAATTGAACTAATGACATTTACATTTGGATATACTAAAATTAAGATGATATTGTAACCAACTAGCCTTTGATAAAGGAACCTATTCACCTAGTTTCATTTCAAATTCAGAAGACATGACTCTAAAGTTCGTAGTTCTATCATAGTGACTGAACAATGTTTGAAGAAGACAATAATATAACTAAAAATGTGTTTTTACTATTAGATAAATGTATTTGAAAAAGTATAACTGTAGTTCGAATTTTTCTAAGAATATTGAATAATTTCTACTAGATAATAGAAATAGCCCAATATATAACTATATCAATCTTAATGATAAAAGATGTCATTGAAATAAATTAAGAATGCTAAAATAAATTGTGATTCAGGCATTGATTTACCAAAAAAACCCACAATGTCATACACAACTTGGTAGCATCATATGGTTTTAACACAATTCTCCAAAAAACTTTCCTTCAAAAGGTAACACCCACGACCGACCCCCACCAGACAGACAAACATGGATCACTAGAAACACAAGCTTTATCAAACAGCACTGCCCAATAAATGACTCCACATTCAATTCTAAAATATCATTATGGCAAGCATACACAATCCTCCATCCAATCTTACATCCTATAATCAACACATTTTATTACAATAATCAGAAACTGGTATCCAACTTTAAAAGATGGAGTCTAGAGGCCAAATACCTAGACTTCCTCATTAAATACAACATTAATGGACTACCTACTAATCACTTCCTCTTTTACAAATGTGGTCACAACATAGACCCTACTTGCAGCATTTGCATGAACGGCGATGAGACATTGGAACACCTTTTCTCACAATGTATGGGATTCAGAGTGATCCGAGAAATCATACTCTCCAACACCAAGATAGATTTCCAACTGATCTCATCTCTGAAAGATAGTATCAATACTAAAACCTATCTAATAATACGTCTCTCGGTGTTTTTGAACTATGCCATATGGGTTACACGTAAACTAATCATGGAACACCCACAACCTAATATAAAAGTTTTTTTTCAAAACAATGATTAAAATCCAGAAGAGAGACCAACTCCTGGCAACGTCGAAAACATTTGAAGACACTTGGACATTATACAATATGCCAAACTAACAACAAGGCAAAGGGGAGGGGGCTAACAATCAGATAACAAATATGTGAAAGATCTAATGTTCACACCATATTGGACAACATAGACTCATCAGAATCCAAATGGAAATAACTAGATAGTTAGAACAACAATGCAAACCCCAATTGTATGATTACACATCACTATATACATTAGAAATAATAAATTATTATTGAAACTAAAATAAATTGTGTTAAGAAGATGGAAAACAATAGCGAACTACTAGGACAATGATAACTTAGATATAGTACGCTGTTATATAGCTACTTATTTTATCTACCGGTGAGACAACTTAATTACGTAAGATTCTATTATTAAAATTGGTTAAATATTATAATTTGCTTTTTATTCAGATCTGTTATTTTTTTTTAATGTTAACAATCATTATCAAATGTTTTTATCGTTATTTATAAAATTTTATCCGTCATTAATGCCATTTTTAAAATTCCAATCTTAGCACTGCATAATTTTAAGCTTTATCAAGATATATACAAACTGGATATTATAATTGGAATATTTAAAAACATTTTATTTTTATACGAGTTATTATTACAATCGTTTTTAAATATTTAAAAAGGAATTTTATTTAAAATTATTATAACGTTTTATAATACTGCTATTATTTATAAAATATTCGTTTTACCTTTCAAAAAGTTATAGAAAGATTAAAATGTTATCGTTGTAGTAATTAGTAACCTTCTACCTTGATTTAAATAAAAAATGCCTAAGGAAATTTTTAGTTTTGCCTTTTGAGGCAGCTTTAAATACAAGTAGAAGACCTTGACTTATTGCTAGGATTCAAAGGCAGCCATCTGAAAAAATAATGTATTTTATAATAAATACTACCTAATGTTTTTATCCCCCCCCCTTTACATTATCTTATTATTGTTTACTGTAATTAATTTTTACCAAGGTTTAATGAATATTAGATATGTATACACACACATATGCATGTTTTAGGATAGTTTGTATATTGTTTAACAAAATGAATACAATTGCATTTAGAAAAATAACGATTGTCAATGAAAAATTGTTATGTGTCTTGAATATATTATCTGGATTTCAACCTATTAAAGGTCATCAGGTGGCTCAATCTTCATTTACAAACCCAATTATACATTCCTAACTTTAGCCAAATTATTTTAATTGATAAGAGACTGCTTATTTAAATAAATGAGATGTACTATTATTACAATTAAAAATGGTTATATCTACTACAAATTGAATCTGTATTACAATTTAGACTGTAATCAAAAGTGGAATCCATTCTTGTTACCATAGCAACTCTACATTATTGTTATGAAACTGCACATTATTTAGATGTTGTGTTTGTAGAAATCTTTGTTCTGAATACATAAATGCATATGGCTTCTTTTCATAAAGGAGCATGACTATTCCAACTCTAATGAAAGGAAAGACAAAAAAGGTTCTAGAAATTAGTTTTGCAATGACTAGACATAGGAATCTGTGAACCACAAATACACCCCCATATTGAACATATTGATCCATTTTTCTGTTTATTTGATAATCTGTGGTGCTACCTTTTTAATTTTGTCAGCAGAAAACTTTTCTTTCAAAAATACTTCAACGTAATGTCTAATCACAACTCTCCAGTGTAGTCTATTGTCTGCCATATCTCCCCAATGGGAACAAGCAATATTGAACTTCATTAAAATGTCTTTGATATACTGTGCAGGCTTACACATGCCTGCACATATAATGCAATATATAAGGGATTCAAACTCAGATTTTCATACGACCCTCAATTCTCCATGCCATTTCATATTGCTGACCCACCTGATCACACACGTGTTTAAAATATAAATAATCACCAATAAAATGTATTTCATGCTAAACCAGCAATCATCAGTTGGTCCAGATTATTATCTCCACACATATCTACAATCAGTGCTCAACTTTATATTAAGATAGCCAATCTTCCTACTTTAATGGACAGGCTTCAAACTACTCCAACCCACTACTCTTCAGCCATCCATTTCATTGAAAATCTGATGATGGAACGTTCAAAGCCCACTTTAGTACCAAGATTGACATTTTATCCATGTTGACAGTCATTCTGACCCCTTCATGTACCGGAGAATAATCCATTTACATACATAAGTGAGAGATGGGCAGACCTTTAACGCATTGTTTCAATATGTAATTTAATACACTATACAGGCTTACACACACCTGCACATATAATTTAATATATAAGGGATTCAAACTCAGACTTTTACATGACCCTCAACTCTCCATGCCATCTCATATTGCTGATCCACTTGATCATTCACATGTTGAAAAGATAAATAATCACCAATATATGTATTTCATGCTAAACCAGCAATCATCAGTTGGTCCAGATGAAATATATATATTGGTGATTATTTATCTTTTCAACATGTGTGTGATCAGGTGGGCCAGCAATATGAGATGGCATGGAGATTTGAGGGTCATGTGAAAGTCTGAGTTCGAATCCCTTATATATCACATTATATGTGCAGGTGTGTGTAAGCCTGTACAGTGTATTAAATTACATATTGAAACATAGTGCAGGTGTTAAAGGTCTGCCCATCCCTCGCATATGTATGTATATGGATTATTCTCCGGTACATGCAGGATCAGAATGACTATGTCAACATGGGCAGGATGACAACCTTGGCACTAATGTGGGCTTTGAATGTTCCATCATCAGATTTTCAATGAAATGGACATTTGAAGAGTTGTGGGTTGGAATAGTTTGAAGGCTGTCCATTAAAGTATGTAGACTGGCTATCTTAATACAATGCTGAGCACTGATTATATATATATGTGTGTGGAGGTAATAATCTGGACCAAATGATGATTGCTGGTTTAGCATGAAATATGTATATAGGTGATTATTTATCTTTTCAACATGTGTCTGATCAGGTGGATCAGAAATATGAGATAGCATGGAGGGTTGAGGGTCATGTGAAAGACTGAGTTCGAATCCCTTATTTAAAATGTCTTTGGTATAATCCTTATGATGTAAATGGGATCTACCTTTATTATGAAAACCATACTCAAGTTCACCATAAAAACACCCTTTTAGGAAGTCTTGTATTGTTCATTCATTTTACATGTCCAATTTAGTGAAACTAGTAGATTCTCTAGAATTACATCTAGCAAGTTGAAAACATGATCTTGTCATTGTATTTTCGAAATTTTATAGAGCATTTTTAAATAAAATTTGCCTAATGCCTTTATATTGCATCAATATAGTGTCCAAGTCACACTTTTATGCAATAATATAATAACTCTATGTACAGCTGACTTAATTGCAGTAAGTTATTTCTCTGTGATGAAATACTTTTATGTTTCATAGGTACTTTATTCAGTTCTTGAAAAGAAAACTTTGATTACATTTGTTTACTTTTTTACATTAATTAAATCATAAACACTGGATACAACAAGTTAACTAAAAAATAAACTAGATATTATTAATGAGGCGTGTATCATGCTATAGCTTTAAGGATTGAGAGAGTCCCCATCACGTTTTTATATATACCTTGTATTCGGAAACCTTTCTGTCTCTTAATCTTCTTGTTTCTAGCTTATTTCTAAAAGCATTTATTGGTCTTCCTGGACTGTTTTCGTACACAAATATCACCATATAGCATAGAGAACAAAGATATTGGCACATGCTTTTGAAAAAAGACATTTACCAAATTCCTTAAACATATATCCAATATTTATTATTTTATTCTTAAATATGACTGCCCTGATCTGGTCAAAACTGAGACATGTGAAAAAAATGTGAGATTGGGTTTTGGATTCCCTTTTACATCTGTCTTATACTTGAAAAAAAATTTGTAGATAATGCTTCTAAGTTAATCTTAACCAGAAAATCAAAAAAATTAGGCTTTTTAACTTGTTAAAAGTCTCAGTAGCACTTTGGAGTCTGTTGTATTTTAGCATATTAAGTCAAGTCCTCTTTCTTACTTAAAAAAGTACCAAATATTTAAACTGGTTTACATTCTTAATTTTGAAGACTATTCATGCTAAAAGTTGCAGATAATTTTTCTTCCATCATTGGCTGATAAGAGTTTTTTTGAACATTAATTATTAAACCAAAGTCTCCATATGTTGCATTCAAAACATTTCATACCTTCTGTAAATCCTCTTTTGAACTGGAAAAATTGTAGAAACATCAGCATACTGTAAATCAAGCATCCCAAAAAATCAAGTTCTTGTTTTTAACTTTAACTGATTCAAATTGAAAGTGGTTTCCATCAAGCTTACATTGTATTTTGATTCTTGTTTCATTAAGCCATCTATAAGCACTTCTAAAGACCATCATTATAAAAATTGAAAATGATATTGGAGCTAATACACATTTTTGTTTTAAGCCAATAAACATCACATGACCATTTCTTCTTATGCTTGTGTTCAACTGTTGTTAAAACAGGCAAAACTCACTATACGTATTGCCACACACAGCTAGAGTAATCAATGGATTCCAGATGGCTTGTGCATAAAATCCCCATCTAGTGCCTACTCATCCAATATCCCCAGACTTTTTTTCAGGCTTGTGGCATTCATCAGTGATCTAGGTGCAGTGCTCTCAGATCCAAGGCTCCTCACTGATGAAGGCCACAAGCCTGAAACTAGTCTGGGGATATTGGATGAGTAGGCACTAGATGGGGATTTTATGCACAAGAACTTCTGGCATCCATTGATTACTCTAGCTTGCTGTGTGTGGCAATACTTATAGTGAGTTTTGCCTGTTTTAACATTTTTGTTTAACACCAATGTTCATTTCAAATGTCTTAGCAATAACATATCATTCCAACTTGAATTAAGCTGTATAATACAAATTTTGGTGGACAACCAATCAATTTCAAACATTGTCATAGAGCTGTCCTATTAAATGAATCAAATGTCTTGACAAAATCAATAAAAGCAATATATAAATCACTCTTTCATTCCAAAGACTTTTCTTGAATATATTTATATCAATATATACATAAGGGAAACTTTGTGATACTTTATTAATATAATGTAGGATATCTATTTGCATCAAGAACTACTTGTAATCACCATTTAAACAGTATACAAAGCAGAAGTGGCCAGACTTTTAGATATTGAAGGTGACTTTTTGGGTGAAAATGTACCTGAGGGCGACTATGTTTCTTTCAGGGCTTCAAACCAGAAACTAAAAAAAAAAAAAAACATTATTTATGGGAAAAAATAATGATTTGAAGTCTTGTTTTCTTTTTAAACCTCCTTGAGGATTATTTGCTAGCTAGACGAAGTGTTTTAAAAAGATCACAACTTCTTTGGTTCAAAATCAACTCATTAAAATCCTTGTTTCTCCATGACAAGTTATTTTCATTTCTCCTCAGAAAAATGGCAACTAAATATTGCTAAGAATTTCAGCTTTAACATTACACAAAAATAATTTAATTCTTTTCAACTTCTTGCAACCTAGGTTTATTTTTGAGATCGATGATAATAACAGGTGTTATTTTAAATTTAACTTTTTAAATGAGAATAAATTTTGAATTTTTACTTTCCTTTATTATTTTTTATATTCAAATAAGCTCTGAACTTATCCCTATAATTTGTCAATGTTCACGTCAGCTTCATGGTCAACTGGTCGACTGCGGTCGATGTCTTGGCCACCCCTGGTATAAAGGAATATTAAGTTATTTGTCAAACCGCTTCCCATTCTTTAAGAGATGTCAGTGAAAGATATTTATTGTCTTCAGAATCCTATAATAGCAATGGCTTATGGAAGCTCAATAAATAGTTATATTCAGTAATTAAGGAGGTTGTTGAAGATACATATTTTTTTGTTTCTCAAATTAATATGTGTATGGTCTTATTGAACCATTATGATCTTGAAAGATATTCTTGACATAAAGACCAAATAATCTGCAATTACGATATGTCTGTGCAAATTAAGAAAAATATCATTATGTGAGTAAGTCAGCTTAATTATTTCAACACTTGGATTATTTATTTATTTAGAATATATATTTTGATGGTTAAACTTTTAATAAAATATCATAAAGGAACCTTAGAGACTCCAATTAGGAAATGTTTTCACCAATGGCTTTATTAAATTCTTCAATTTTACTGTTGTAGCCATAAACATCACATGATCACCATTATTTATGCTTACACAAGCTGTTTACAGAGGCAAAACTCTCCATACAGTAGTGAAACTCAATCCAAGCCAGAGTAATCAAAGAAATGCAAGAAGGTTTTTGTACAAAATCACTATCTAGTGCCTACTCATTCAATATCCCCAGACTAGTTTCTAGCTTGTGGCTTTCATCAGTGAGGAGCCTTGGATCTGGGAGCACTGAACCTAGGTCTTACAATCTAATACTACTCTCACTGATGAAAGCCACAAGGTCTAGGAAAATTGGATGAGTAGGCACTAGATAGGAATTTTATGTACAAATCTTCCTGCATCCATTGATTACTCTGGCTTGCACTTAGTGCCACTATTGTATGGAGAATTTTGCCTCTGTGTTGTAGCTATACTTGTAGCAATCATTAACTATGTGGATTATAGTTTGGGTTTGCCACAAACTAGTGACTGATAAATCCCATTTATGAAGCTGCTGGGTGCGGATGGATGCCCATACTGCAAGTGACATATCTTAGTAATGTGAAACCAGTAGTCTCCTCATAGAAACCAGACTTTATATTGATGACCTCTAGATTAAAGACAACAAATTATGGAATTACACAATAAAACTATTAATGCTTCACTATAAGTGAAATAAAATATTCTATTACTGTTCCAAGATAATTTATAGAGTTCTATCTGTAAAGGAAAAAATGTTACGTAGGTGTTGACTAAATAATATAATATTGTGTAAATAAAAAATCAGATGTGAGAGTTTTTCAATTTAAACAATTTTTTAAAAAAATAAATCAATGTCAAATCACCGGTGATTGCATTTTTACACTTGTGTTTTGAATGGGATTTAAAAAATGATGTTCAAATTATTATTTGCTGTTTTATTATTTACATATTATAACATTTAGCTCCAGGCAGTTTAGTGCAGGGTTAGAATGGTGATGCCCAGAGGTAAAAGATTCCAGGATTGACATTCAGATAATTAAGATTTTTTTAAAAAAAAAATCATATTTTATTAATTTGAATGGAACAATTTTGGTCTATTAATAGAGACAACCTAAAATATAGTATTTATTTTAATTACAAATATTTAAACTTTTAATAAAATCTAAAAATTATATTCCATAAGAGTATGGACAACAAGTAAATAATACAATAATAAACTTCAAAAAAATTGCTAAGCTAGACTTTTGATGCAGGGAATCTTTATCAAAGCAAAACTGCAGTTTATTTTAATCTACAAATGACTACAGCATGTTTTTGTCACATAAATGCTACAAGTGGTATTTCATACCACTTCTTAAAAAAAGTATTTGTTTTTTAATAATTATCCAAATTTGATTTTTTTTTATTATAAGCATTATTCACAATAAATGTTACAAAATCACAAAAAATAAAAATTATTTTTCTTTAGAATAGTTTCTAACTGGAATGAGTTATTTTTTTACAACCAGTTATTATAATGAACTAAATTTGCTTTTTATTATTGTAATCATTAGTTACATTAAGTATTATAATATTTATGTAAAAAAAATAGAAAAAATAATAATATTAATTTGCAAAACACAAGGAAAATTTACTTCTGTTTAAACTACAAGTGGTATGAAATGTTGCTAAATTTGTAAAGGGTAGCATAAAACTTATGCCATGAGAGCTAAATTCAAACTAAATTTGATTTTGCAAAATAGTATACCTAGGAACGTTCAAGAATGGATACCTGATCAGTTAAAAAATTTATATGAAATTAAAGTGTTTGAAAATTTTACTGATCAGATATACTGGTTGTGTAAGTTAAAAACCTAAATATATATACAATTGAAATATCAATTATTAATAACAATATTTTTACATGAATGGATTTTTTTTATTTAGTGTATGTCTGTTATAAATTGAAACACCAGTTTTTATTAAATATTTATTGAATCTAACATTAACAGAATTTTTTGAATTAATTATATATCAAACTTTTTTTTAGTTTTTTTTATCATTTTTTCCAGACAAATAAATAAGTTTGGTGTTAGCTTTTTTAAACAAATGATCAGTGTTCTTTTTGTATTTAGAAATATGGAATTGTATGCACTATTGTTCTCTTATAAAGCTTAATACGCTGATTCTAGATGTTAAATTTGCTTGTGTCTCACCATAATATCTCACATCACAAATTTAACGATCTAAGCCATAAATTAACTGTAGTTTATCATCATTTTTGAAGTCATCTTTAGAATTATTAATTAGACTATTCAAATGAAATAAAAAATGTTAATATAAGGACCAATAGTAACATAGATGTTATCAATAATTGGTGTTTCAATTTATTAAACCACTCAACATCACATGATCACCATATCTTACACCTGCTCATAACTGTTATTAAAACAGGCAAAACTCTCCATATTGGATGAGTATAGGAATTTTATGCACAAGCTTTTTGGTATCCATTGATTACTCTGGCTTGCACAGAGTGGCACTACTGTATGGAGAATTTTGCCCGTTGCAGTTTCTATTGGTCATGTTTGCTCAAATAACTTATTGGCATTGCTTAGATAAATATGTTTTGCATTGGAAACTTGACTTAATAATTTGTTTGAAGTTTATTACTATTATATTTATTATCCCTTTATAAATACTTATTAAATACAATTTTTTCATATTTATTTTACTATAAGGCTTTTGATTTTTTTTTTTTTTTTAATTTTCAGTGAATTTATAGAATTGATATTATTTCTTGTGATAAAAAAAATTGATTAGCAATTTAATTTTATCTTATTAATAAAATAATTCTATATAATTTTCTTTAAACAAATGTTAAGTTTTGCACGATGGAGAAAGCATTGATAGCGGTAATATTGCAAGAAGAAAAATTAAAAGAATGTAAGTTTTAAAAAAAAAAAATTATTAGAAGCAAAAAACTTTTAATGGAGACGCCACTGTGCGGGAATTAACTAATAATTGAAGATAGAAATGGTTCCTCTGTTTAATTTAATTCAATGGTAGTGTCAGACTGGACCATAATGTTTTCAGCACTTCCTGTACTTAAACTTATTATGAACTCATGGACAGTAAAGCCATTTCTCATTATGGAAGTGTCGAAAAATCATTAAATATATTAAAAGGATGAGAAAAATACATGTAATTTTTAATTCCATCTTTATTGTTAAAAGGAGGTTGCCTTGACAACAGTCTGAAATTGTTGATTGTTATTGATATTGGGATTGTCAAAGTGTAGACTGGTTTTTAATGGTGTAATTTGTATGACAGAAATAATCCAATTATGATAATTAAAAGAGAAAATCTGATATATTTTGACAAACAGTAGCAAACTTTACATGCAGTAGTGCCACCCAGTACAAACCGTAGTAAACAATAGATGCAAGAAGATTTGTGAAAGCCACAAGTTAGAAACTAGCTTGAGAATATTGGATGAGTAAGCACTAGATAGAAATTTTATGGCCAAACCTTGCAGCCATTGATTACCAAGGTTTGCATTAGGTGGCACTACTGTATTGAGAGTAATTGCTGAGATATTCTTGACTTCGTTTAAGGAGAAGCCACAGTACATCACATCAATACAAAATTAAAATAAAATTAAGTAAAATAAAATATAAAAAACAAATAAAAATTAAAATAAAATTAAGTTGCTAACAAGTTTTTCTTGGTATAATTGATGAGAGATTCTTGACTTCGTTTAAGAAGAAGCTACAGTACATCATATCACATTACTGTTTTAACAGCTTGTGAAAGAATAGGAAATAGTGATCATGTGACATTTTGACAAATTACATTATATAAATTCTAATATATTGGCCACATTTAATTATTTTTTTTCCTGGATCACTTTGTACATACATTTGTAAAGAATTGTACCTATTTGCTGAATTAATTTGTAGGTGATTAAATCCGTTATTTTTTAATTTTTGTTTTATGGATTGTTACATATCTTTTATGAAAATACAGAATGGATTAAAACTTTCCTGGGCACTTAGGCACTAAAGATTTAAGCGTCATCCCTCCTACTACTTAATTTATGTTATTCTTTTTTACTTTATATTTAAAAAATAATAAACATTAATTTATGAAACATTGTTTTCATTCCACTTGTCATTAATCACATATAAGCCTATTCACAGAACAATTAAGGTTTATATTATCAATGTTACATACTTGATAAGCCATAGTTTACCTTTTAATATATTTAAATTGTCCAAACATGTAATACATAAGTGACCACTTGGTTTATAATTATATTTATTATATATAGTTGCCCAAGTATTGGATGCATTTGAGGCCAACTAGCCCTGCTCACTTATAATATTTTCATTACAGTTGTGGTTACCTAATCTAAGGATATTTACTGATAGTCAGTTTCATTTATAATATTAGTTGTCTAGTGTGATGGGCAATCTATTATTTTATATTATCCATTATAAATTTTGGTTTGTTTAAAGGGACATTTTATTTATGAGACAGTACTCAAATCTGTACGCTATTCGGAACAGTATTTTCATATATTTTTTTTTATTCACTATTAGAATATTTCCTTTACAATATATTTTATCTATTGTCCAGTACATTTTATCTATTGTCTTACTTATTGTGGTTGATGGTACCAAAAGGGATGCATATTGGGAGTTATTTGTCTTTTAATGTATTTTTATTTATATCAATTTGAAAGAATATATGGTAATATTGAGGTTATTTATTATATTTAATATATTTATGGGAAAAAGAAACGTGAATAATTTCATGTGTTTGTGTGTTTCATTTAAAAAAATCAGATATATTAATGTTTAACTGAGTTTTAAAGTGTATGTCTGTGCTAGAAATAATCTCTAGTTTAGTAAATGATTAATAATAGGCATTACTATATTTATCTAAAGTGGATGGTGTCAAAGATGTGGCTTGAGTTAATTTGATACTTATCTATATAACAATTGTAAATGATAGCAATCAACCCTTAAGCTATCAACAATCTCAATCTGTAGTCAAGGCAATCTCCTACACTTATTAAACCTATTAAAACTTTGGGTAATTGGCTTTATTGTCTTATATAAAAATTTTGTATTACATTTGTGCAGATTATTAACCAACAATTATGAAGTATTGTAATTGAGCAACAAATCAAATAATCAATCCATGTAAAGTAGGAAACTTTTTCCTACTGGAATATGCAAATAAAAAAGTTTAACAACTGTGATGCCTGTAACCCACCAATATCTATAAGCCTTCTGTAAAAGGGGATATCAAATAAATCCACCAACATTTATAAGTCTTCTGTAAAAGGTGATATCAAATAAATCCATCAACATCTATAAGCTTTCTAAAAGGTGAATATCCAATACTAATAATCATAACTATTCATGCATTCCATAAATCATAAAAATTTCAGAATTTGTTGAATGCTTTTATGATAAATATATGGCAGAACAATGCTGTAAAAGGGATTCCCTGCATGGATTGATACGGTAATAGAGTGATGGATTTTAGAGCTCAAGGTTCATGGATCATGCCTCAGATCTGTCACTTCTGGTGCTCAAACTTATCCACTCATAATAAGAGTACCAAACTCCTCATATGATAGTGCCACAAGTGCAAGCCTTTGTAATCACTAGATGCAGGAAGGTTTGTGTATAAACCCAAGACTCGTAAGCCACAAGCCAGAAAACTAGATTGGGGATGTTGAATGAGTAGGCACTAAATAAGTATTTTATGCACAAACCTTACATTCATTGATTAAGAAGGTTTGCACTTGGTGGCATTACTGTGTGGAGAGTTTGGTACTTTTATTAACAGCATGTGTAAGCATAGGAAATGGTGATCATGTGATGTTTTGATGTTTTTATACCTATCCTGTCCATGGGATAATGGTGATTGGTTTTTCAAAACCAAAACCACCAAAATATATGGATGCTGAACTGAGTTCAGCTTGGGTTGGAAACATTATGGTGTTTTTCATCTTGGGATTCTAGCTTTATAGTTAACCAAATAGGTCTGGAAGGTTGCATTCGATCCTAAGATCAATGTGCAGTGCTCTCAAATCCATGGCTCCTCACTGATAAAAACCACAAGCTAGAAACTAGTCTGGGGATGTTGGATGAGCAGGCACTAGATAGGGATTTTATGCACAAACCTTCCCGAATTCATTGATTACAAAGGCTTGCATTTGGTGTCACTACTGTATGGAGAGTTTGGTACTCTTATTAACAACACGTGTAAGCATATGAGACGATGATCATGTGATGTTCTTATCAACTCCTGGGCAATAAAGCTGTTTGGTTGAATTATTTTATTGTAAAAGGATGAACAAAGTCTGATTATAGCTGTTGATGTGTTTATAAAATCTGTGATACAATATTGTATGTTTTATTGTCAATTTTTTAATTATTTTTTTCTCTAGGTTTTGAACCCCCTGAAGCTTAGAGCCTTTATGTATGTGCCTCACATGCTAATTAATAATTTGATGCTTTGCATATGGTATATTTGTAATAATATTGAAATGATTATCAGTTTCAAATCTTTAGATTTATTTTCCTTTCTTAAAGATAATCAAGTAATCTCTTATCATCAGATGATTTGAATCCAGGATAATTAAATAGACTTACGATTTTCCTTCAGATAGCTGGCCAATAACCAGACAATATTGGTCTGTAAATAGGTATCAAACTGTTTTTTAGCTAAAGAACAAAGCAAGGATGGGAAACTACTAAAAGAAAAAAAAACTCACCAATTGTTTTTCTTACTATCATAAAGGAGAACCGACTATCTAAAGAGGCTTTGTGCCAATAGATGGTTCTAATTTGATTTTTCATTTCTAATGCTTAATTCGTATTATGTCTTTGTATTTTTTTATATTCTCACTAATTTTAAGTTGTGTGGATATGTGATATAAACTATCATGAAAAATCATAAATTCTTACGATTGCTAGTTGTCAAACTTAGTTGTCAATATTATCTTATTGGCGGCCATTGATGTCAAACTGGCTATCGGTAGTTAAAGTTTTGGTTTTGCCTCCGTAATTTTTTGTACTCAGATCCATTGTAAATAACGTTGATATGTGACATAAAATAGAATATTGGATAATCGAAAAACCCTTTATGGTGAAGTGCTTATATTTTGACTAGTTAATTTATATTCGTTTGTTATTTATATATGCACGCACAAATACTGTCTTAAAATACGTAAAATCACTCGTTTATTTATTTTTCTATTAATTTTATTCATTGCTTTAGAGTATTCTAAATATAAAAAATTAGAGTAAGTGAAGAAAAAACACTGGCGAATGAAATTTTATGTTATAATTATTTACTTTCAAGTCTCTGGAATTTGATTCCAGTGAAGAATATAACGTCAAAGGTTATTTTTTCGTTATTTGTCCGTCTGCTTATTATTTTTATATATACTGTATACAGACTATATCAGTTTAGAATTTTTGGCAATTTTTGGTTTTTAATAGTCTTCGAATATTTCTGTCTTAAGGAAGTAAAAATTCCTGCCTTCTAGTCAATACAACGTAAAACCTCCAGGTATAAATTTTTAAGTTGTAATGGGTGTGGAGGGCGATGATTATTGTTAATATATGCATAAATATTTTTTCCTCAATATTTTTGTTTATAATCCTGGAAATAAATGGGGAAATATATTAATTGCAGTTGAAAAATTTATTATTTTAAAGCACGTAAATCTTTATACTTTGCAAGATTCGTTTTTTTTTTCTAGAGGCTACATATATTGTTACTGTTTTAAGATTATAATATATATATTTTTTAAAAAGTTATGAATAACTTATTGAGTCATATTAGTAAAATTATGCATTTCAGGAATGAAAACTACTTACTGTTAAATAAAACGCAAATTGTTGTAACATGTGGCTATAATGATAATACGTTACGGTACTGAAATAAAAGTTCAGCGATGGTTAAAAATTGTCTTCTCTCGTTTCTTCCTTGAAGGATTTACTGAAGTTAAATTAGTGAAGATTAATAAGCGAATTGTTTTAATTAAATTTTTCTATTATAACTCATTAGTCAGAGAATTTTATTCGCTTACTATTGCTTTCAATTTTATAAAACATACCTTAAATAATGACAAGATAAACTTCATTTTTTAACTTGTTTTTATGCCTCCAGACAGAAATGACATATTTAACACCTGACATGAATTGAAAGTGTTTTCTAAATATGAATTTATTTAAAAATTATTATTGAAAGTAAATTAGGAGAGGGATAATGACCACAATAAATTGACTGACATACTAACACACATTGTGAAAAAGTTGTGTATAATTCTATTGACGTGTGTGGGTTCATATTTGTAATATGGACAACTATATATATATATATCTGAACTCCTATACAGTGTTCCAGCGAAAAGGTAATTGGTTCTCTCTATAAGATGTCTGCAGTGCCATAAATCTGAATCAACATGTGTTACATAGCAACATCCTTACCTATTCATCACAAGAATTTAAAGCAGTAGCCTATTTAGATCCTGAGTTATGATGTAATAGGCCCTATGTGGGTTGGTATAATTGGTAGAGTATCTTTTCCAAGATCGATTCTGGTGTTCAAACATCTTATTAATTCCCGAGAAATAAAGCCATAGGCCTTTTTTTGTTTATGTAATATAAACAGAGCAAAACTCTCCATACAGTATTGCCAACAGAGTAATCAATGGATTCCAGAAGGCTTGTGCATAAAATCCCTATCTAATGCCTACTCATCCAATATCCCCAGACTAGTTTCTGGCTTGTAGCCTTCGTCAGTGAGGAGCTTTAGATCTGAGAGCACTGCATCTAGATCTTAGGATCTAATGCCACCCTCTAGCAGTGCTCTCAGATCCAAAGCTCCTCACTGACGAAGGCCACAAGCCAGAAACTAGTCTGGGGATATTGGATGAGTAGGCATTAGATAGGGATTTTATGCACAAGCCTTCTGGCATCCATTGATTACTCTGTTTAGCACAGGTGGCAATACTGTATGGAGAGTTTTGCTCTGTTTATCAACAATTAATGTGCTAGTATAGGAAATGTGATCATGTGATGCTTAATGGTTTATGTAATATAATAATGTGTTTTCTGTTTATTATTTTAAGTGCTCTGCTTATTATCGCAAAATTTTGAAAACCAATTTTAGTGCTTATGACTTCACTGCCATACACAATTTGAATCATTCCAAACATTTTAGTAGCAAGTTTTCCCCATTTTAAAACAATATGTTAGTGTAGTTAAGTATCAAGCACATCATCATATTTTATGCCAATAAATGTCACATGATCACCATTTCTTATGTTTGCTTATAACTGTTATTAAAATAGGCAAAACTTTCCATACAGTATTGCTACTCAGTACAAGTCAGAGTAATTAATGGATGCCAGAAGGCTTGTGCATAAAATCCACATCTAGTGCCTACTCATCCAATATCCCCAGACTAATTTCTGGCTTGTGGCTTTTGTCAGTGAGGAACCTTGGGTCTGAGAGTACTGCACCTAGATAAAATCCCCATCTAGTGCTTATTCATCCAATATCCCCAGACTAATTTCTGGCTTGTGGCCTTCATCAGTGAGGAGCCTTGGATCTGAGAGCACTGCACCTAAATTAGTCTGGGGATATTGGATGAGTAGGCACTAGATGGGGATTTTATGCACAAGCCTTCTGGCATCCATTGATTACTCTACTGTATGGAGAGTTTTGCCTATCATATTTTATGTCATAACTCATGATCTACACATGCTAGTGTCTTAAATTGGGGGGGGGGGATAACTAAGGTATGTTGCTATGTAACACACACATTAGTTCAGAGATTGCATTTGGTGCACACTGTTTATGTTTATATGTAAACTATATATTTTAAAAAATAATCAAAAGGAACTGCATATATTTAAAATGTTATTCTTATTATGCGTGTAATGTAATCTATGGTTCAGAAAACTGTCTATTAAATTTCTTCTCAATAGTATAAAGATTTTTATAACAATTTATAAAAGATAGAGGTGGGAACTATTATTGAGAAATATAGAAAGGAATGTGGTGGAATAAACCACATTACTTGGATATTTTGTAAAAGAAATATATAAACATATTATTAATATTTCGGTTTTAAACATTGCGCTATATAAAATAAATAGTTTATTTACAAACATTTATTGAAAGTAGAGATGTATTAGAAAATTAGCATATGTAACAAAAATATTTGGTAAAATCTCTAAGCAGAGATGTTGTACATCTTGTGGTATAAAATATGTATTTGGATGATTTCTTAAGTGAGGGTTGTTACGATAATGATAAATTTAGCATTAGAGTTAGAAGAATTCATTAATCATATTTTTTATTATGGCAGTACTTGTGATTGATGAGCATAATGTCAAAAAATATTACGTATGGTGATGGAATTTGCACATAAAGATAAGGCCCAAAAATTAAATTAAAGCCGAGAAAATGGATTGTGATTTGAAATCATTAAGAATAAATGTTGAGAAGGATTTTATAGAACAGTTTAAGGCTTACATATACTTTGGAGAGTTGTATAATTGATTATAGAAGTAACAATAACAAAAGTTAAAATTAGAACTGCAATTACTAAACATGGTTTCAATAATGGTAGATTATTTTGTGATTCATTGAAATTAGATTTATCAAAAAGATATGTTAAATATTTTATTTGAAATATAATTTTATATAGACCAGAAATATAAAAACAAAGGAAAAATGGTTGAAGACTTTAGAGATGTGGACTTTGAGAAGAAAGAAAAAGTTAAGGAAAAGATCAGATTTAGAAGTTTGAAATAAAAATTGGATTGGGATTTATTTCAAGTCAAATAAATTGTGAAAAGATGGAAGGGATTATGATGGTAAGTGAAAGAAATGTAGAAGAAAGAAGTTGATAGATAATTTTTAAAAAAGAAGTAGTTATAAGTAGTTAAGGAATTCAACAAAAATTGCTCTAGAACAGGGATCGGGAACATTTTTGAGAAAGAGAGCCATTAAAATTTAGGGAACCACAACTCTAAATCAATTTCATCCATTGTTTATAAATTTAACAACATTAACTATTCATAATGAAGCAGTCGGATTTAAGTTCGATCCTAGCTTCATGATCTTTCATATGTAGCCAACTTCAAACCCTTGTACTAACCTAAAATTTCCGATGCAATGGGGCTTTATACGTTCAGTCCACGCTAGTTTCCTTAAAGAAAAACTATTATAAATGTGTGTTAAAATTAATTCATTTGAGATTTAAACTAATCATTTCTATTAATAAATTCATGTTAGAATTATTCATGAATTTATATATATTATAAATGCGTGGATTGTGCGTATATACTTGTAAATATTAAATATATATAAATTGTTCGAAAGTTTCATTGCGTCGGGAATACTTGTTTTTTTTTACTTTTAAATAATTTGTAAAGTTTCGTTGATTAAAAGCCACATTCCTTCGATAAGCTTTAAAATTCTTAAAAACAATAGTAAAGTTTTATTAATTAAAAAAGATAAGGATTCATTTTTCTAATTAAATTATTTTCAAATCTTAAGAATTCATTTTCAGTTAGAGAAGGAATTCAAGCTAATGAGTTTGAAAGCCTTATCGAAGGAATGTATCTAAAAAACAACTAGATTAAGAAAGAAGCGCTAGCCTGAAGGCATCAGATACAGTATAAAGAGCCCAGGAAAAGTTTCCAAGCAGCTAGTATTCCTCATTAAGAGAAGCTATATATATTTCATTAGAGAAGAAGCCGCTCAGTTAAATTATGAAGTAAAATAGTATTTCTACCATGGTGGGGGGGGCTTAACTTGAGGAGTCTGACTACAGTTCCTGAAGTCCCCTGAAAATCTTCAATGTGGCTGTAATATAAAAATTCATATACCAATCGTAAGCTGCGTAAACCTTAGAGAAATCCTTCAAAATGTCATTCAAATAATTTTCCAAAATGCGCATCTACGTCTCATCCAACTGGACTCTGCCCTGTGGAAACTCAGAAGCCAACCATAGAAATGGTAATATCTTTCCTTTTGAACCTGGCCAGTTCTGAACTTTAAGTTAAAACATCTTTAAGCTATCTACTGTAAAATTGTCTTTTTGTTAATGTTATTTTAAATTATGTAGTAATTCTCTATCTATCTCTAGTCTTTAAATTTAATATCTGTTAACTTTCCTTTCTTACGATGGCGGTTCGTTTATTTAACCCTATTATATATTTGCTAGATGATTATTAATATAATTTTTTTTTTATTATATGCCAATAATAACTTCAACTCGATAATAATTTCCTTCGTTGCATTTGCCGTGTTATATAATAATAAATTAATTTTTATAGTAATTCTTACCCACTAGAACTAATTTGATACAGTTCTATTAATTATCGAGTTGAAGGATTTACACAATTTTTGCTATTTTATTAATGGCTAATAACAACAAATTATTAGCTCAATTTCTAACCTATGCTCCCGGCCACTTTACTGAGTTTATAATATTCATTTATTCACATTAATATATTGTTTCGCAAAAAGGTCGATAAGGGAGTTAAATGAATATATTGTAATTCAAATTTTATACTTTCTAGTAATATTCAGGAAGGGCATGGGATTTAGGGCATAATTAATATAATTTCTAATTGCATTAAATACTTTTTGATTAAAGCACGTTTGACTTTAATTTAACTTGACCAGGTCATCACGTAGAGCACTCTTTATATAAATTGGGTTTTATTATTTAAATACGATGATTACCAAGTCATCATTTTCCGAATGTTGCTGACGCGAGCCATCTCCTGTTTCATAGGCTTGTCCTCGGTGATATTTCTGTTAGTTTAATTATCTAGGAAGAAAGCACTTCCTTCACTTGCTCATTTTATATTTGGAACACCAAAGGTTCGAGGCTACGACCCGACCTGGTTTTCCCTGTGTTCTATGGATCCTTCATATAAGGCATCGAAGACTTGTCAAATACAAGCAGCCCTGCTATTTTCTCAAATCACAGACAAGCCATTATTTTTCAAATTTATTTTTATAGCTCATAAGTCGTCAGTACCATTTATTTTTCAGTTCCAGTAAAGCCCGCTCTCATGCTCGTAAATCGTGATGAGTTGATTTTATTAAAGTTGAACAAATTCATATTTATTTATAATTAAGTAAGTTTTCTATTAAATATTAAAGTTATGCCCTAAATACGTATCTTGCTCTTTGTGAATTGATTTGCGAATGTGAAAATAAATCTCACATTCTTTCCTTTAGAATCAGAATAATAATTTCAGTCATAGCCAAATACCTTTATCTACCTTTATTTTCTTGTCGGGGGCATAGACATATATTTATCATATAATATTGCATAATAGTATTGGCATATAATAAGGACTGCCATTCTTGTTGTAAATATAAATTCCGTTTAAAGACTAGAGGTAATCTATATAATCACAATCTAAAAGTTGAACAAAATTATAATTATTATTAAACATTTTATTAACACATTTGGTTTTTTTTTTAACTTTCTTTCTTATTCAAATTATTTTAATATTAATGCTCACTGTCTGTATTGGCAACCCGAACATATATATATGAGTTGACTTATAAAGATTGTTAGTTACCGTTAGTTATTTTATTATACTTTATTAGAGTTAGATCAGGGGTCTCATTAATCATCATCATCCGTTGAGCTAGTTCCTTGGCGCATAGTCATGTACCGTCGATATATGTCATCCATTGATTGATCTGAGCTCGTGAGTTGGGTTTGAATTCAGTTTGGTTCGCCTGAGTTTGAATCCGACTTTGAGTTTGGGTTTGTTGATGTGTTGGCTTCTTTTTGACCGGTACAATATACATGATTCAAACAATTCTTTAAGCTTGCATATAATATTTGGTGGGTGAAACAAAATATATATATACAATTTTTAATAAAATTTGTATAATTTTTTTTTTTTTTTTATTTTCAGCTAAGAATCATTCCATGAATCTATAATTATACCTTGAACCTATCACTGACAGTATCATGTTAAACTGTTTGACACAATCAATTATCTGTCAGTTAGCTCATAATATCAATGATGTTTGGGCACCAAAGTGATAGGCTAATCAAAACAGTTTTATTTGATTAACCAAATTTGATTTTTCACTTCCACTCTTCTATGAATTGAGCTGTGGATCTTTAACGTTCACACCTGCCATTCTATCTTTATTCTCAACATCGCTAGGTAACTTACATCAATCCTGTGTCAATAGCAATCACTTGCAGATGTGTACAGCTATTCCAACTTCAAAACAAAAAGATTAAAGAACAACAAATGCACACCAATTTACTAGTTCATTTTTCTGTGATATCGTGACATTATTTTTTTAACTTCTTCTGTGGAAGTTTTTTTCTCTCAAATCCTTCAACTCTATATTTAACTGAAGCTCTCCTTTTTATTCTTTTTCTGCTGTCTCTTCCCAATGAAGCAATCAATGGTGCACATCTTGAGAATATCTTTGAGATAGTCCTTATAACATAAACATGATCTACTTCACGAAAATAATGCTCAAGTTCACCATAAACTTGCATCATTCATTGACTTCCTATGTCTAATCCAATAAAAACTTGATATTATAGTACTACCCTCTATAATATCATATCCAGAAAGTTGAAAATTATATTGATTGGTCTTATGATTTCACTATTATATTTTTAAAATTTTACAGGGCATTCTTAAATGAAACTTTTATAATGACTTTATGTTGCATCAGTATAATCTCCAACTCTTAATTCCTATTATATAATGAGCATGCCAATAGCTCTTAACAAACTTTTCAGAATATCCTTATCCTCAGACCGGTTTCTAGCTCTGGCTATTATCAGTGAGGCATTAGGATATTCCAGCATTAGATTTGAAATATCAGGTCAAGCCCAGCATTTTATCTAATGTTTAACTATTAAATAGAAAATCTGAAAATACAGTTATCTAACTTAAATAGCTATATGGGATTGAACCAAGATCAGATACACCATGTATTAATAGATTTAGCAATATAAAATTGCCAAAGCCTTAAAAGCAAAACAATAATTGCAAGGAATCAAGTCATATATCACATGACCTAATTTTATGTTTGTATTACAAATGTTATATAATAAATGCACCAATCAGCTATGTACATAGATAATTTAGTTCTGATATTTATTTCCCTGATATAATATACCCTAACTTTACCTGATAGAGAGCTAAGTTTTTTTTGTTCATTAATTAGTAAACCAAAGTCCTAATATGGTGCATCCAAAACAACATATACATTCTATAAATTGTCTTTTGAATTGACAAAAAAAGTACAATCAGCATACTGTAAGTCCAGGATTCAAGAAAATAACTTCCTGTTTTTTAGTTTTTAATTGATTCATATAAAAACTTCCACCTTCAAAGTGTATCCCGTCTTGATCCCTGATTCATTAAGCTGCTTGTAAATAGCTCCAAACAGCATTGTCTTAAAAATCAAAAACTATGTTGGAACAAAAACCCATCCTTGTTTAACATCAGCCTTTATTTTAAATGTCTCAGATTTTACACTTGTAGTAATACCATTTCCTCTCATTCCATCAAGGAGAAGCTTGCATAAATAAACATTCGCAGACAATCTGTTGATTTTAAATAATTCCATAGATCTGTTAGATTATGTGAATCAAATGCCTTGATCTCATCAGCGGAAGTAATATAAAATTAATCTTGCCCTAACACTTTTCCTTCATTTGGAAATGTCTAAAGTACTTTTAATTCTTTATAAAGAGTCTCTGATAATCATTCATTTATGATTAGAAACAACCTAGTCAATAAAATCATTGAAATAACTTTTTTTATAGTGGATAAATAATGATATTCTACACTAATTACTACAATCTTTTCTATTTTCTTTATTTTTAAAAAATTAGAACAATGGATGCATCCTTAAATGTAGGTGGCACAACTTCATGGGTTCATATATTCCTAAAAAATTCAAAAAGTATTCCAAATACTCTTTCCTCTTGCTTATTATTCAAAAAGTAATCCAAATAATCCTTCCACTTGTTCATTTTTCAACAGATAATCCAAACACTCTTTCCACTTGTTTATTATTCAAAAGGTAATCCAAATAGTTCTTTCATTATTCAAAAGGTAACCCAAATACTCCTTCCACTTTTTCATTATTTAAAAGGTAATCCAAATATTCTTTCCACTTGTTCATTATTCAAAAGGTAACCCAAATATTCCTTCCACTTTTTCATTATTTAAAAGGTAATCCAAATATTCTTTCCACTTGTTCATTATTCAAAAGGTAATCCAAATACTCCTTTCATTATTCAAAAGGTAACCCAAATACTTCTTCCACTTTTTCATTATTTAAAAGGTAATCCAAATATTCTTTCCACTTGTTCATTATTCAAAAGGTAATCCAAATACTCCTCTCATTATTCAAAAGGTAACCCAAATACTTCTTCCACTTTTTCATTATTTAAAAGGTAATCCAAATATTCTTTCCACTTGTTCATTATTCAAAAGGTAATCCAAATACTCCTTCCACTTTTTCATTATTTAAAAGGTAATCGAAATATTCTTTCCACTTGTTCATTATTCAAAAGCTAATCCAAATACTCCCTCTGGTTCAGGATATCATTATCATCATAAGTGTGCCAATATCCAGGATTGTGATACTATTTCTCATATTCATATATTGTTTTCAATGCATCAAAAAAATATTTAAAGTGATTACAAATAGCAAAGATTTATTTCCCTTTTGGAATTTTAATCCTCAAATCATTTTAAGCCTTCTTGTCATGTACTGAACTTCTACCTTTAAATTTCAATATTCATTATGAAACTCCACATTCAATTTATTGTTCTTTCAAGCATATAATTGCATAATTCTTTTTAATCAAGTCACTATTAATAAGATCATTGTCAGAAAGCTAGGAATTGGATATTTTTTGAATGCAACTATTATTTTCAACTTGGTCTTTATTAATCTAACTAAAAGTTTATATTTGTAAGTGCTCACATAATAGGAACTTTTCTAGTATTCTAACTCCTAACTATAATTCAGTACTTGTGAGTTTTTCTGTAAACCAAGATGGCACCCTTTATTTTTGTTAAATGTACAGTTTCAGGGCCTATAATTTACCAAAGAAGTTTTAGTTGTTAAATCAAAATAAAATTAATAAATTGATTGTTAATTTTTAAAAAAGGAATAAATTTCAATAAGTTTCATTAATAAGTTTTATTTCAATTTTTTTTTTAAAACTTATAATGTGGGAAGCGACGAGATGCTTTTAATATTGTCATACTTTGGTTCAATTCAGCATATTTAATTTTGTCAGCAGTTTTTATTAGTGAATTGTCATAATGATAAAAATTTGGGGCTTTTCTGTCTCACAGAACATGATGCAGTTGACTATTTCCAAAGATGTGAGATCCTGTCCTCCTGAAAAAGTGTGCATTAATGGTTATGATATGATTGCACATAGCTGACATGAATAAAGTATAAATATTGTATTTATATTTTTTTTTCATTTTTCTGTTAATAAGTTAATCCAAAATAAAAAAATCAACTGTAAATATTGCAATTTTTTTCACAATGATTTCTTTTTTAAAAAAAAAAATTAAATACATATGCCCCCCCCCCTCCAACTGTAGATGTATCAAAAATATAGGCTGCCATCTTGGTTTTTTGGAAAACTCACTAGTATCCAATTTTCTACGTAAGCAAAGTGTTTATGATAGTCGACCTACATATTGTGCAGAAATGGAATAACAGCACATCATTTAAATTTGCATTACCATTTCTACTAGTTCCAACTTTTAGCTTATTATTTGTATTATCATGTCATTAAAGTCTTCAAGAAGAAAAATTTGGTTTTTTAATGCTATTACCATATACAGAGGCTAAACTCCATACAGTAGTACCACCAGAACAAGCCAGGTGATCAATGGATGCAAGAAGGTTTTTGCATAAAATCCCTATCTAGTGCCTATTCATCCAGAATCCCTAGACTAGTTTTTAGCTTGTGGCTTTCATCAGTGAGGAGCCTTGGATCTTAGAGGACTGCACCTAGATCTTAGGATCTAATTCTACTCTCCAGCAACCACCTTTTACCTTATTAGCTAACTATAACACTTTGAGTCCAAAATGTGAAAATACAATAATGTTTTCAATTCAAGCTCATTAGCTTGCATAATTATATAGATCTGAACTCAGTTCAGCAGCTATACATTTTTTATAGTTGGCTAATAAGGTAAAAAGTGGCTACTGGAGAGTTGTATTTGATCCTAAGATCTAGGTGCAGTGCTCTCAGACCCAAGCCTTCTCACTGATGAAACCACAGGCTAGAAACTACTCTGGGAATATTAGATGAGTAGGCTCTAGATAGGGATTTTATGCACAAGCCTCCTTGCATCCATTGATTATCTGGTTTGTGTTGGTGGTACTACTGTACAGAGAATTTAGCCTCTATGTAAATAGCTTGTGTAAGCATACAAAATGGTGATCATGTGATGTTTAGTAGTCTATAACCATATGGTTATTCAGTAAAGAGTCAAAACATTATTTCTCTGAATCACACAATCTAATGCAAGCCAAATTCTAATGTTATTAGCCTTTTATTAATATATTTAGGAATTCCAAGAATAGATCATAGTAGATTTTTAGTCAATTCAATACCATTCATTTTCTTTTCACTGGTTGCTCTGTTGTTCAAAAGAAATCTGTTCTTTCTATCTGTTTTATTAAACTTCCTTTCTAAGGAAATCAAGTTTTCTTGCGAGCAGTTAAATTAATTAAAAATCTTGGCAGCTTCTTAACTATCAGTGCTGTCTTCTGTTCTGATCTTAAAGAGTTTGTATCAAGTCAAGTTTGCAAATCTTATATATCAGCATTTAGAAAAAAACGATTTATAATACTTACCTTTAGTACTATCACTACCTCCTATTTTTCTACCACTACTGACAATATTATTTCTTTGACTTTAATGAGTCATATGCTAGGCATGACACTTTAACCAAACTATCTGATAGAACATTTTTGCCCACATTTTCTAAATCCTTTCTACTATGATAAGCAAGGGATTCCTAAATAGGGATCCTAATTATGAAATAAGTAATTATTTAAAGAAAGAACTTTGCTAATTGCTCAACAAGCTGTGTGATAAATGTTTAGCAAGAGAAATCATTTAAAATATCTCTATCAGAACCACACCCAAACCCAGACCAATGGTTTCATGCTTTGGTACCCCTCAGTGAGATCCTAGGGTAGTTTCAGACCCCAGACCAATGGTTACATGCTTTCCACTCCTTAGTGAGGTGCTAGGGTAGTTTCAGACCCTAGATCTAAAAATACCAATCTAGTATCTGTAACTATCATAGTGTCTCACTGAGGAATGCCAAAGTACGAAACCATTGGTCTGGAGTTTGGGTGTGGTTTTTAATAGAGATATTTTAAATGATAACCTTGCTAAGCATTTATCACAAAGCTTGTTCAGCAATTAGCAAAGTTCTATGTTTATATTTTACAAGCTTAAAAAAAGAAGTGGGGTCATGTGATATACGACTCTATTTTTTTATTTTTAGATAATTATTTAGTATGTACTTTATTGAAAGTATGAACTGATGTTTTTTTGTTGTTGTTGCTGTTATTTTGTGTTTGTAAAGAAAAAACGTAATACAGTATATGTTATTTGTACCTTTTTTTGTAAACCAAAATCGTTAAACAACTTTTTAAAGTGATAAGTTTTTTTTTTTCTGTATTTGTATTTATAAATGTAAATAAAGAAAAATAGTTAGTATATCATATGTAGCTTTTTTGTTTGGAAACCAAATAAAGTCAAAATAATATTTTGTGTGTATGTGTATGATCGTAATTGGTACTGCATGTGATATAAAAACAACTATGCAATTTTAATGAACAAATAATACTAATTATTTTTTGTTGTTTAAAACACACATACAAAAAAGCCTAAGAACTATCCATTGTACAGGCAAAACAATAACTGAAGACTATTTTATACCCCCCCCCCCTTTCATTGACGTCAGAATAAAGAGGCGAGTTTGTTAGTTTGTAGAACTTTTTTGTATTGTGCTAGATTTTTTTTATATTAATATATTATTTATTAAAATAAATACATTCATTATATTAATTCATTTGAATACAGTTCAAAATATATTAAAAAAAATATAAATTTCATTCTTCTCCTACTAAGCTCTAGTGGCATTTTTATGTAGAAGAAATTTTTTATAACATTTTACATATTTATAAGAAATTTTAAACGTCATATAAAATAAAATATGTCAATAATAAAAACAATAAATTACATTTCGATAATATATTATTATATAATAAAAAATATTAATTATACAACCTTAGATATTTGTATATTTTTTCTATATACTAATTTTTCCCTTTCCCCCATATTTTTTAATTTGATTTTTTATTTACCTATAATGTTGCAAGCCTCTTAATTCAATAGGTAAATTATTAAACAATTTAGGAACATAGGAATGATTTCTTACTTTAGTTCCATATTTATTACAATATCTTGAAACTATGTATATATCTGTTTTCCTTAGACACATTTCAAATTGTTTTATATAAGGTTTGAAAGTACTATCAAAATTTTTTTTCTCTATAATTATATAATCGTAGTTGATTGAATAATAAAATATTATTTTTATATAAACTTTTTTCTTTATTGATATATTTTTTCTTCTATTAGATTAATTATTCTTTTTTGCAGTAATGCTAGTCTATTAATATTTAAAAGCTTGCAAAACCATAAGGCGTTACTCCATATCTCAATAAAGATTCAAATAAAGTTTTATATATAACAAAAAGAATATTTAAAAGAAAAATATTTTTGATTTTGTAGAACATTGTTATAAAATATCTAAATTTATTAATTAGTACATTTATATGATGTTTCCAATATATTTTTTCATCTATCATCATTCCAAGATTTGTAATAAATTTTACTTGTTCTATTGTTATGCATTTAATATTACATATTACATTGTTGTCATATAAACACTCATGTGAATACAGATGCCAAACTTTTCATATAGTAGCACCACTCAGTGCAAACCAGAGTAATCAGAGAATGCAAAAAGGTTTGTGCATAAAATCCCTATCTAGTGTCTATTCATCCAATATCCCCAGATTAGTTTCTAACTTATGGCTTTCTACAGTGAGGAGCTTTGGATCTAAGAGCTCTGTACCTAGCTCTTAGGATCCAATGCAGTGCTCTCAGACCCAAGGTTCCTCACTGATGAAGGCTACAAGCTAGTAACTAGTCTGGGGATATTGGATGAGTAGGCACCAGGTAGGGATTTTATGCACAAACCTTTTTGCATCCATTGATTACTCTGGCTTGCACTGAGTGGCACTACTGTATGGAGAGTTTAGCCTCTACATAAACAGCTTGTGTAAGCTTAAGGAATGATGATCATCTGATTTTTAGTGGTTGAATACAGATGTATATCAATGTTTTTATGTTTCATATGAGTTTGAAGAATTGGTCTTTTTTAGGGTTTAATCACTGCTATTTTTGCTACATCCATTAGATTTTCTTATTATGATTGTATTTTTTTTTTTTTAAGTTTAGTACTACTTTCTGTCAAATGTCAGTTCTATTTTTCATGCTAAAACATAGGTAATGAATCTTTAAAATTGTGGTGGGGAGTGGGAAGTGAGATTTTAGCTAGCAGCAAAAAAAAGTAATGATCAATTTATTTATGACTGTTGCTTTATCAAAATAAAGTGAAAATAATAATTTACGTGGTGTGTTTTTAATTGAAAGAATCCTCCATTACAGATGTGCAAAAAGCTATTGACAAATTTAAAGGGGTAAATGGATTTTTTTTTAATTCACAAAGGAAATTAAAGAAAAATTGGTCATGAATGTCAAATAAATGAACTCAAAATGCTAACTTTCTGTGTGTATTCTCAAAATAATACTAGATTGCACAGGTGGTAGAAAACTATATACCATTCAGTCAACAAATAACTATGTTTTGATGAATTTTAGTTGTAACGCGGAAAAAAAATTGCTTTCTTTTTGATCTGTTATTTAAGTGAAATCTGCAAAACAACATCTCAATTCAAAAATAGGCATCAAATTTATCACTTAGTATTTTCAGCAGTATTATAGGTTGTTCAGTGGTTCTGCTAGATATGTAAAATCAGTTCCACAATGTATACTAAATGAATACTCATAAAATTCTTTCGCAATTTAAAACTTTTGTCTCAAATCCTGTTTCAACCAGACTACGTAGCAATTATACTGCCTCTTTATAGAAATCATAAAGGTCTGCTAGCCCTAAATACCCATTCTTGGGCATTATGCTATTAATTTTCCAAGGCTTGATGTAAAAAAAAAAGAATTAGAGTCAGAAATGTTGTGTAGGTAGTTAAAAACTGAAAAGATGACAGCACAAACTCACAATCCCATTGTTTAAGTTAGGATATGATGATCAATGCTATCAGAGGCTCGTAGCTTTCTTTCGATCATGAGAATATCATATTTCAACTGATAATGATAACGATCATAGGAAATTATTTATTCAAAAATATATTTCAAATATGTAAAAAGATTTCATATAATATTATAGTATTACTTTATGAATATGTTAATGAGTTAATCTGTTTTCTAACATGGCATTCTAAGGAGTTAAACTATTATTTGAATGTGTAGCATAATTAAATATGTAATCTGAAATGACTTTATCAAATTTATAACATTGATTTTTCTCTTTGTTTGAGATTTGTAATTCAAATTAACATACAAAGTGGTTTATTTCTTCTTTATAAATTAAAGCCGAGTGCACTTTTGGTGAAACTCATTGTAATAATAATTTATCTGTGTAACAAAGTGATTTCTTTCTTTTTTTATAGCCTAAAGCTGAGTGCACTTTTGGTGAAGTTTGCCATAATCATAGATCTCTTGATTATGGTGATTTTCACCGAAAGTGCCCTCAGCTTTAGATTATAAAAAAGAAAGAAGCCACTTCACTAAGCAGACAAACAAACATATGCTAATTTGAATTATATTTATAATGGTATGTTTGGCCTTTTTTTAAAAGACGTTGTTTTGAACACAGACTTTCATATGAAAAAGATAAATGTTCTTCAATATACTAATTTTATGCTGAACCAGCACTTCAACTGATCCAGATCATGACCACCCACACATACACACAGTCCGTGCCTGACCTATATCAAGATAGCAAATATTCAAACCCTAATGGGCAGGCTTCAATCTTCTTCATCCTCAACTCTTCAGCCATCCATATCATTGAAAATCTGGTGATGGATGAAGAATCGGAGAGTGGAGTAGATTGAAGCCTGTCCATTAGAGTTTGAACATTTACTATCTTTATATAGGTCGGGCACGGAGTGTGTGTATGTGTGAAAGGGATTGATCTGGACCAGCTGGATGAGGCTAGTTTAGCATGAAATATGTATGTTGGAGATCATTTATCTTTTTCACAAGTGTGTGGTCATGTGTATCGGTTGTATGAGATGGAATGGATAGCTAGAAGAGCTTGAAAGTCTGTGTTCAAATCCCCTACATTACATGTAAACTTCAAGTATGTTAATTATGCATGTATTTAATTAAAGACATTGTTATAAAATAGATATCTATAAAAAATACATATTTTTTTTGTGAACACATGGGCCTGTTTAACACTTAAATATATTTTTAAAAATTGGGATGCTAAATATAAGATCTCGGAATGGGCATATTATGATGTGATAAAAATTAAAATGGGTGATATATAAATAGAATAATGAAAAGTTTTATTAACTGCTTTTTATAATTGTAAACAATTCTAAGTTAATATATATGTCATAAAAAATTTTAGAATTTTTTAAAAGTCTCATATAATTTGCATATAAAAAATTATCTTTCTTTTACATAACATTCCCTCAAAGTTATTCAACCTTGATTATTCTTCCTTTACAAAGAAAAATTTTTTCTCCTTGTTAATCAAATAAAAAGGTGGAGTATGTATGTACTGTATTTTTTTTTTTTTTGTAACAATTGTAAAAATTTTATTAAATCAACTTTTGAGTGAAATAGTTATATATGGATTGACTTTAAGTAATGCACTAATATATTTTTAAATATATATATATAAGTAGAAGGATTTGTTTAAACCATTCTTCTGTAAACTCTATAAGATATTATGAAGATCTTTTTTTGATTAAAGAGAGTGTATAACTAAAAGTATAATTAAAAATTTATGTGAACTGTTCACATTTAAATATTAGTCATTGCAGTTGTTATTACTATGTGTCAGCCAACATGGTGACTCTGGTTTTTTTTATCTCTTGAATTTAAGATCAAGAAACACTATGGTCTTTTTCTCACTCTATTGATGGTTCTAAAGTGAAATATCAGCTGAGGTCCCAAATATCTGGACTTTATAATAAAGATAAAGCTGAATGCCATGCCAACTTTATGGTTCCTTAACTACAAATGGCAAATCAGCAAAGTCGACCCTCTATGTTCCAACTGCCGAAGGGAGGATGAAACATACTCTCATATCATCAACACATGTAACGGCCTGGGGAGAATAAGAACCATTATTTATCAGGATATAAAAGTAGATTACTACCTGATTACATCACTCCATGAATGCATAAAAAAAGACAATTCTCATTACTAAGACTATCGATATTCCTCACATATTCAATTTGGTATGTGTAGTGCGTGAAAATGTAGACGCAGCCCACCCAGATGAAGATCTCTGCTTTATACAAGAATTACAAAAAAACAAGAAAAGAGACAAACTATTATCATCAAAGTTCATTATGATGAGACCTGGAAACTAATCCATATCCCTGAGAGCTATGTAACACAAGGACTATCTCAACAAACTTCACAATTCAACCATATGGGCTAAAAACGGTTACATCAAGATATTCAATTGTAACACTTAGTTATCAAATTAATAGAAAAAAAAATGTAACCTTATTTAGCCTTAATAAAAATATCAGCTGAGGTTTTATGAAGGCAGGATGTGTGTGTAAATGATCTCTTTTTAGACCTTGGTGAAATAAGTAAATTTCTTGATATGATGAGAAAAAGATAGGCTACAGATCAGAGATAGTGGATTAAGCTTGGAGAGATCTGCTGTTGACTAAAGAAAGTTTATAACTAAAATTATAATTAAAAATTTATGTGAACAGTTCACAGTAAAATATTAATCATTGCAGTTTTGTTATTACTATGTGATTATTTGCAAAATAAATGAACATGAATGTGGTGAATTTACTGGCTTTTTATCTTTTGAATTTAAGATCAAGAAACACTATGGTCTTTTTCTCATTTTACTGATAGTTCTAAAGTGAAATATCAACTGAGGTTTCTTGAAGGCAGGATGTGTGTGTAAATGATCTCTTTTTAGACTTTGATGAAATACGTAAATTTGCTGATATGATGTGGAGATGATAGGCTACAGATCAGAGAAACTGTATTAAGCTTGAGGAGATTTTTATTCTATAGTGGATTGATAATGGCTGAAAGTGATGCTGATGGAGTGGATATCTAGCTTTTCTTAGCTAAATGGTAAAGTGAGGATGGTAAAATTGCTCACACCCTCACCAATCGGCCATTCACAGGTCTGGTAATGTAATTCTTTGCCAAAGAGGCCTTTAAACTTGCATTGGATTGTTTAAAGACTACTTTTTCTTTTACTTATCTTGAATTTTATCAGTAATAATTAGAAACTACTTTTTTAATTCATTGTTGTATATTGGCTATTTTTAAAACAAACTATTTTTCTAAATGTTAGCAAATTCCTGAATATAGATATGTCATATTAGTATTTCCTGAAATGGGTTGGGTGTTTTAATTATAAACTAAAACGGCCTTAATTGGAAAATATATCGAGCTTTAGTCTAAATTATTGATTATTTTGAATTGAAACTTGAGTTTTGTAGTGCTTCTGTTTAATCCGTTACTTCATGTCATTAATCTGCCAACTTCTTTAGAAGCCTTCATCAACATCAAAGGACTTTTAAATTGTTTTAATATTCGCCACTCCTATTTAATTGGTGATGTGAGTCATAAAATTGCCACATGCCATTTTGAAGGTATTATAGATTTTGCTTTTAAGAAAGTCTTTTTTTTTTCCTATTAATTTTCAGTATTCTTGTAGAAATATATATCTAATTGTTGCTAATGTGAAAAGGAGATTGATTTCAATATTACTTTAACTTTTTTGTTTATTTTTATGGTTAATTCTGCCTAAAAATAACTTCTTATATCTATTTATATACGGAATAAGATTTCATTGTCAAATTCAGAGGAATATTTATACGCGCACATACTAGTCAATATTGACTTCAATAACTGTTATATACTGTAAGATTGAATGCAGATCCAAGCAATAAAGGCAACAGAGTGCTACAATGACCAAAAGGTGATACGATTAATGGTAATTTGCCATTGGTTACCACATCTTTTAGCGTAATTTATTCTGGCACTATCGTAAATTTTAATGAGTTCAGATATTTAAAATTACATCATAAAGTTTTAATGGTCTTCCCAGTATTAAGATACTGCTCTTGAAACAATTAAATAAAAGCATGCGATCCAATTATTTAATGTAAATATAAAATTGGGAGTGGAGGGGGTGGTGGGAGAACTCTTATTCTTAGTTAATTAAATTTTGTAGAGTAATTAGAAATATAAAACTTGCAATTATTTTATTAGTTATTGAAAAATGTCTCATTTCTGCTCTTTCCAAATGATTCCTGGTAATCCCAGGAGTAAAGTATATTATCAAAATTTTATTTTCTTTTAAGACATTTATCTTAGTTTTACATTATTTATTAAGCTTGGATTATTTCAGTATTATTAAAAATTTATAATATTTCATTATTCATTTACAAATCTGTACGCATTATTTTTCATTTAAGATAAAATTGTGTATCTAATTATTCGTGTAATTCTATATAAGTAAAATAAATTTAAACGGATTAATGTAGAACAAGGGCTTTTCAAGAAAAATATTAAGTTAGATAACTGCTGTTAAGTGTTATGGGAGGGGGGGGGTAATGCGTTTTTCCTTTTTTGTTTTGCCTCATACCCATTTCCTAATCAATAGTAGCAACACTGGCTGGCTGCTTGGCTATGGATCATATGCTTAGAAAAAATCCTCACTATTTTCAAATTTCACCCAAAATCAAACCTACATTGTCGGTATGGCAAGCACAACTACGCCGGGCCATTTATTTGTGTGCACCCACATATATGTATATTACTCATTTTTCTGTTTTTAAAACGGTAGAAGTAAAATAAAAATGCTTAATAGATTTAAATATCAGAAGTTAATGTAACAACCACCCACATAGCATTGAATTTAAATCATTAGTAGATATATTTCAGATTATACCTTAGGATTCAAAGTGGCTTGGAATGGGAAGTTCGTACTATCTTAGTAATTATATGTTGGACTGTTTCCATCGTTTATCTTTAAATATTGAATGTGTTTAGAAAAAGTTTAAACTTTCCCAAACATTCAACTGTTAGTAATAACACATGTTAGTATATAAGATGTTTTGAGGGGTATTATCTTCCTCTCTTCTTCAAGTGTTGCTGACCTGACCAGTGACAGTACTAGTATGGGAGTCAATCTTGACAACATGGTTAGAATTATTCCAATCTAGAGTTACAGTAACGATTTGTGGAAGATTATCACATTCCTTTCCACCCCAAAATGTTTGAGACCACAGATACAATTACAACTTGTAGATCAAGTATTGGGTTGATCACCATCTTGAGAAACAATAGTTCCATCTCCTCTTATTAAATGCATTTTTGGACCTTGACATCAGCTCCACTAAACCGTGTTTTATATTCATGAATAAATTCATTTTTTTCAGCAGCACATTGCACAATTAATACTTGAGATGAAATAGAATACCTTCAATTAGCTTTAAGCACATTATTGCTTTCAACCCATGAATAATATAAGGTTTCCACTTTAAAACATTCAAAACATATTACCATTTCGCAAATGGCATTGCAATGAAAGAAATGAAAAGCTGTTGCTCATTAACATCTTTTTGATTAGTTTTGATTACCATCTGAGGTTGAACACCTACAAGATCTGTCCTTTTGAAAATATAATGATGAATATCAGCAATCATTGTTCTCTAACCATATTATTTTCATGTTTTCAGTCATATCAGATTAGTTTCATGGTTGATTGGTTTTGATTCTTACAGATTACTTTATTCTTATCTACCTTGGTGTGCTGACAGTGGCTCCACCTTTGCCTTGTTTTGTAATGCATACGGTACAAATTAGGAATATTTTCCACTTCCAATGGCAGTCTTAGTTGAAATAATTTGTGGACATCAGAAGTCTACTTCCCCTTTACCAGGTCCTTAGTTTTGTGAATATTGAATTTTAAGGTAACACTCTAACCAATTGACCTCTTCCGCCAAAGGCAGCAGTCAGTAGAATTTTCATATACTTATCTATGAGAGTACTGATTTCACCACTTTTTCTTAAAGGTAAGTTAATTAGTGATTTCTAGACATAAGGTTGACTTATAAGATTATTTGCCATTGTCATGTGTGCAGCTTCTTTGGATTTTTCCTTATTATATTTTTTCCTCTCTATCCATTATTTTTGTATTTCTCTAAATTTGTACATATATGGTCCACTAGTTCAGATACAACAGTTTTTGCTTTTTAAATCATCTATTTGTGCTTTTTTAATTGCTTTTCAATGAAATGACTGGTCTCACTAGTATATATTCTTCCACATTCTCAGGGTATTTTATAGACGCCGTTTTTGGTTTTTAGCGATGGTAGAATTCCTCCTAATATATATAGGTTTGGAAAGGTGTTCTGGTATTATAATGATTGTAGATTTATTTAGTTTGTCTGCTGTTCCTGATATATATAGATACAGTATGGTACCAATAATTGGCTTTTTTCTTTTAATATTTCTTCTTGTTGTCATTTATTGGTACTGTAGTGTATCAAATATACATATCACAATAGCAGACAAACTAAAGAAAATCTGCCATAAATATAACAGTAGATTCCCAAAGCCATATCACACTATGGGGAATTCAAAATCTGCAAAGGCTAAACTTGAAATGCTCAAAAACAATACTGCAACTTTGAAATATCATGTAAATATGGAATGATATGCATACTGGTAAAACTAGATGCCACATGGAAAAGTAATTGAAAGAGCACAGACTGATGATTAAAAAAGAGAAAGCAGAGATATCTAAAGTAACAGACCATGCATGTACCAATAAACACATGTTTGATTATGAAAATGCAAAAATATTGAATTAGAGAAGAAAATTCAAAGAAGCTTCTCATGTGTCAATGGCAAATAACCCCCAAAGTCAACCTAGTGGGATAATACATAAATGTCTGAAGGCCACTAATTAACTTTACTTATAGGAAAAAGTAGAAAAAAATCAGGAAAACGCTCATAGATAAGTATATAAAATTTTTACTGGCTATTATTTTTGGCACAATAGCTCGGTTGGTTAGAGTGTAATCTTTTTTTTGTTTTGTTTTCATATGTCAAAGCATCGGCCGAGAAGCAAACCCGTGACAACCATCTGCAAGTAACTGCTTGCTTGCAAGGCAGCTGTGCTGACCTCTCGGCTACCAATTCCCATGTTAGATCTCCCACTGGTCAGATCAGCATTATCTGAGTAATGGAGCAGAATAATACCACTCGAAACATTGTATTATATAATAACTTACGTGCTTTCACTAACATTTGAATGTGTTTAGAAAGTTTAAAATAAAAGTTATTTTTTTATAGATATTCAATATTTAATGGTAGATGATAGAAATAGACCAACACATAATCATTAATGAAACACCATCATCATAAAACTTGAGGCAAATAATCCACACTACCTTGTTTCAATGTAAGGCATTGCCAGCTTTAACGATCGTACTCATTAATATTTATTTCTGTAAAAACGAGCACTTCTTCAGTCCAGTGACCTCTCACAAAATCACTGATTACCATATGCATATAAAATTCTTATCGCTAGTATTTAAACCCTTATACTCATATCAATTTCTGATCTTTGACTTTATTAGTGAAATTTAGGAATCAAAACCAAAAACCTGTTTTTTAGGCTGGGGTTTTAAATATTAAATGATGGATTTTATATGCATCAGATAATTACTGATTATTTAAGTTTACACTAGGTGGCAGTGAAATGGAGAGCTGCTCTCGTCTTATATTATTTAAGCTGGAGACATTAGTGATTTACTTATTTATTTGATATAGGTGCTGTTTATTACAAAATTTCACAAATAAATACCTCTTTTTCTAAAATCAGTATTTTTAAAATCTCCAGTGCAAATGGGAAACAAATGTCTTGTTACATTTATGGGAAATTAAAAACCATATTGATGCAAATGGAAATAGCTTTTATTAAAAATTTATTAGACCATTCCAAGCTAAACAAAAATTCAATTTAATACTACAAAAAACATGGAAATCGGTATATAATTTTCATTCATTAGTGGCAATCCAATTTCACTTTTTTAACATATCATTCAAAGTTTGTGACACATTATTTGAAATAGGAAAAAACATTGTTCTTTTTGCATTCATTAGCAGCAGAAGATTATAAAATTGTTAATCACAGAACATCCATTATATTAAATACTATTAGAAGCATGATATTTCAAAGTATAGTTTATGAAAACATTTTGGTATATAAATAAAATTATCCAAAGTAGGCAATAAAATTTATGATTTTTTTCATTTAAGCGTACATTTTATTATGCAAAAATTTATAGAATAACAATTTTCATATTTTTGTAGTCAGTAGAAAAGAAAACTTTTGTCTGTTGCTATAGAAATCAAGGAGACATTGAAAGCTAACTATATTGTGTTTATTTGAATCATTTTTTTCTTGTAGAAATTGTTAAACAGTTATTTTCTTAAAGATTTAAATGATATATACAATGAGGATTGCCAATTCCTCAACAAGGTTTGTGTTAAATGCTTAGCCAGAAAGAGCATTTAAAATATCTCTATCAGGACCCCCCCCCAAACCCCTGACCATGGTTTTGTGCTTTGGCACTCCTCAGAAGGTGCCAGGGTAGGTTCAGACACTCTCTGAGGAGTGCCAAAGCACGAAACCATGGTCAGGGGTTTGGGGGGGGGTTCCTGACAAAGATATTTTAAATGCTCTCTCTGGTTAAGCATTTAACACAAAGCTTGTTGAGAAATTGGCAATCCTCATTGTTTATAACTTACAAACTTAAGAGAATAGGGTCATGTGATCTATGACTCTTACTTTGACTATTAAATGATATATGTTGACTAAATTACAGCAGGCTTTTAGAATCTTCTCTAAAACTTTTTTTTTTTTTTAAATTACTGAGTACAGCAAGTTTAACCATTTTTTCCAAGCAACATCATATTGAATTATTTATACATCTGCTGAAGATAGTTTTCTCAGTAACAATAAATAAAAAAAAAGCTAATCTAACAAACAGTAAAGGTAATAAAATATAATAATTATCATAAAGAATTTAAATATTTTTAAACTTTATTTAAATATTCATAAATTATATTTTAATATGCTAATTTTAAAATTAGAATATTTTTCATGATTTAAAATTAATCTATATCTATTAACAAATATCTATCAATTGTTAATAATACAAGTGACTATATATATAAACAAGTCTTTCAAACAACTATTAGAATCCATGACTAGATCAGCGGTTCTCAACCTGTGGGTCATGACCTCTTTGAGGATCGAACAACCATTTCACAGGGGTCGCCTAAGACCATTGGAAAAATGGAAAACACATTTTTAATTCATAACAGTAGCAAAATTAAAGGTTGGGGGTCACCACAACACAAGGAACTGTATTAAAGGGTCACAGCATTAGGAAGGTTGACCTAGATAGAAGGATTTCATTTAGACAGGTCTTTTTATCCCTAGTAAAATAAATATTGTTTTTGATATAATTTGTTTTCAAATATTTATTTTAATAATAACATTAATCTAGAAGAAAACCAAAAAAAAAAATAGTACCTGAATTTTATCAGTTTATACACAAGTGCATATAAATATTAAAAGCAAATATATTGTTCATATTATCATTTGATCTATTTTTTTATAAACTAATATTTAAAAATGTAATTAATAAAAGTGATTATCTTAATAAAAATAAATAAATAAAAGTAGTTTTGCATGATAATTATATAAATATGTTAAAATGTATAATAAATATAAAAACTGATATAATGAGTAGGCTTTTCTGATCTATACCTCATTTAAAATCTCTATCTAGAATTATCTGTATCCCCAAACCGGTTTCGAGATAATGGCTCTCGTCAGTGAGGTGCTAGGATATTTAGACAATAGATCTAAAATACCAGTTCAGTTCCAGAACTTATCTAATATTTAATTATTATATGGAAACCCTGAAATTTTCAGCCATCTATATGTCTTCAAATCCAGCTATCTAACTCAAATAGCTATGTCGGTCAAAATAATTTTCAGCTACACCATATATTAATAACCTTAACAATATAACATCACCAAAGCCTCAAAAGGAAAACTATAATAGCAATAAAATCAAGTCAACAACAAGTGACTTAACTTCATAAGCTTGTATTACAAATCTAATATAATGAGCATACTTATAGCTCTAAACAAGCTTTTTCGATAAATACTACAAGAGAGAGCATTTAAAATCTCTATCGAGAATCATTCCTATCCCCAAATTGGTTTCAAACTAAAAAGCTTGTTTAGAACTATTAGCACACACATTATATTAGATTTGTAATACAAACTTATTAAGTTAAGTCACATGATGTATGACTTGATTTTATTACTATTATGTAAAAACTGAAATTATACATGCCTAAATCCATTACAATCATAGTAAAAGTCTTTTATAATAATGGACTTTTTTTTCCGATATAAAAAAAAAAAATCTATACTCTGTACTGCCATGTTTGTTTTTTGTTAAAATCTGCAAAAAAATAATTTGATATGATAATGATGATCAAGAAGAAACTTCATGATTCTCACATTAGAAACACTACACACAAGAAAGACAATAACTACCATAATATATTCTTTAAAAAATTTAATATAGTTAGTTACCTCTCATTGGTTGCTATGGTAACCAGAACTAATGTTAAATGTTGTTTATTTTATGTGTTTGAGAAACCAGGAGTTAAGATTTAATATATTCTTTATGTAAGACAATTATGATATCGTGATCGACATGTGAATGAGATGTTTGTCACATTGAGTAGTCCATATTCATTGATTATTACACTCTCCGTCTTCATCTTTTGTTTTGAAAATAAAATATACGTATAAATTGTAGAAATGACCCAACGTATAGATATATTTTATAATTTTATTTATTTATCTCCTTACTATTTCCCTAAACATATGATAACAGTGAATTGTTTGCATAAACATATTTTCTATAAAATGTCAGAAAGGTGTATTAGAGGAAAACATTAGTTCATATTGATTTATAAATGTATGAATAAGCTGATATGGGATTCGAACTCAGACTTTCACATGACCTTCAACTCTCCATGCCATCTCATATTGCTGATCCACCTGATCACACACATGTTGAAAAGATAAATAATCACCACTATATGTATTTCGTGCCAAACCAGCACTCAGCAGATGGTCCAGATTACTATCTCCACACATATATACAATCAGGCTCAGCTTTATATTAAGATAGCCAATCTTCATACTTTAATGGACAGGCTCCATAACTCTTCAGCCTTCCATTTCAGTGCTGGTTTAGCAGGAAATACGTTTATTGGTGATTATTTATCTTTTCAACATGTGTGTGATTAGGTGTGTTAGCAATATGAAATGGCATGGAGAGTTGAGAGTCATGTGAAAGTCTGAGTTCGAATCCCGCATACATTACATATATAATGCAGGTTTAAGCCTGTAAGGGGTATATTAATTTGAATAAGCCGATAGAAAGTGTATGTATAACAACACAAAGAAAGGTTGTTTAAGCTCTTTAATTTTAAATAAACTCCTAATTAACGGTATAGTCTATTAGGTTTGTTGTAAGAGAGTAAACATAACTAACTTAATTTACGTGCTGAATTTCATCATTTTGTGTTTGAATTTACGGGAAGAAAATATGTACTATAATGGGTTTTAATATGTTCATTGTCTCATCCAGATTTATTTATGATAGAAATGTATCTAATTATTTGATTTTTTTTTTTGTTTTCGTGGAAACCAAGATGAGGTTGAATGCTAATTAAATTGTTATGCATTCTTTGGATTATTTTTTTGAAAGAATTATTATAGGTGCTATCCCCTGAAAAAAAAGATCTTTTAAATCAGTTTTTAAATACGTGTTGAATAAATTACAGTAACATTTTACGGTGAAGTTTCAAATTTCTCTTTCTCCCTGAATTTCAAACAACTACTGCATAGCATTTCTCCAGAATGACATGCAATTTCTCCAGCTATTCAAAGGCAGATTCCGTATTATCACGATGAAGTCTATCCCACTATATTGTTAGTCATCATTTTCTTTATCACCAATCTTTCTGAGTATTATGAACTTCTCACTGAATTACATAATTACCTCTATGAACAAAATAGGACACAACTTTAACTTGATCATTTGTGTATCTGTTACATTGAATCTTTTAAAAGCTTGCGAACATCCTTCATGTCTTTTCTTCTTCCTAGAAGTTTATTCTTATATCTTCTCCTTTTTTTGCATTTCTCTTCACATATTCATATATATTAATTTTTCATATCATCTCCTTATACACACTTTAATGCAATCTTTTTTATATATAATTCCTTATTTATTTTGCTTACACTTTTGACTGCCCTGTAGTCTTCGTCAGAGTTCTCTATAAATTTCACTTCCCTCTCTTTTTGCTCATATCTTCTCCTTTACCTTTTTTGCATTTCTCTTCATATATTAAAATTTTTTTTATTATCTCCTCATATATCCTTTAATGCAATCTTTTTTATATATAATTCCTTCTTTATTTTGCTTACAGTTACAGTTGTAGAGAAAGAAGTGAAAATTATAGAGTTCTGATGAATTCTGCAGGACAGTCAAAACTGTAAGGAAATAAATTATATGTATATATAAGATTGCATTAAAGTGTATAGGAGATGATAAGAAAAGATTGTGAACATGCTGGTTCTAGTCATGTATACATTATAATTGCTTTAAAATGTATATGGTTGGAGGTTATAGAAAACATACAAAGGTGAATATAGACTGGTAGTTTTCTTGCAATAATTTTTTTAAGCAACTCTTGACTCAATTATTTGTAAAATTCAGTAGTAATATCCCTGAAATCAGTGGTAATAATGAGGCAACATCAATGACATTAAAGGAAATTTTAGCCCTAAAATTTGATGTAAAATTGACAGTAGGATACAGGCAATTTCAAATTTTTGAAATTTTTTTATAAGAAAAAAAAATGTACTTAAGTGAAAATTGTGATTTGGGGATGAAAGAAGAATACATGAATATTACTTGGTATTTGCAATTTTTAAAAAGATGTCCTTATGGCATAGAGATTAGTAAAACTTTATGATTTTCATAACTGGGGGTTTGAATTTGGACTAGTTGAAACATTGAATTTTTTTAGGACACAAAAAGGTTTAGGATTTTTTGGCAGATAAATGGCTTATAATTTAGCCTTAGAAAAGTCCCTAATTTATCTGGTTTCATTAATGCATTGATTATAAAAATAAAAAATGATGGAACCTTTATTATTGGTGGAGAGGGTCATAGTCCTATGGGTGCTGATCCATATACACCTTTTCTTTTTATAAATATATTATTTGAGATATTCTCTCAAGAGTAGTCAGGTTTGAAAGATAGATTCTAATTTATAATGATTTGCAAATGGGGATTTTATATATTGTACAGAAATATAAAAATTTTTATTTAAAACAAAAATGAAGTGAATTTTACAGAAAGAATTGTTATTAAAATCGAGCAAAAGAATTATTAAGATATAGTGTGAAATGAAACTTTGCATAAAGTTGCAGTTAGGATAAGCAAAAAATAGCAAGTTTAGAAATTAAGGATACGCTGAACTACAATCAAAGCAGTGAAACCCTTGATGGAAGTTTGCCGTTACTTGTCACTTGCGAACACAATTTAATACAGCATTGAGCATCATAAAATTAGGGCACTTGATGTAATATTTTCATTATATAGAAAAGATGATGGTTAACATATTGATAAGAGTTGGCTTATTTTATTTATTTTTTAATATTGAAATATAATTAGATAAGATATTATATTACTAAATCTCTGCTACTCCCTGAGCTAGTGACTTGGGCTAACGACTGGAATCAAAATATAAAAAAAAAATATTTTTTTTTGACTTATGTATCTGCCTGCTTTATAAATTTTTCTAGGTTCAAAGGCTTAGATGGCGCCCTGTAGTGCAGATCACAGTAAATTATATTTTCCAGATCGTTAGAATATTAATTTGATGATTTTTTTGCTTCTTTTCTTATTTAAATATAATTGTATATTTAAACGGCATTTTGCTGCGTGTTTAACAAGAAAAGATTATAAATTTGTAAACCATTTAACTTGATAAGCATGCTTTCAACATTTATGATTAGATTCATAACTCTAATGATAGCAGGTTGTTAATATGTTGTTTATATAATGGGTAGATAATATTTAAATGTGGCAGTGAGAATTGGAACAAGACAACCAAAAGTGCAAAATTAGAGACATGGTTTATCGCCAACAACTCTCACACGATCAATAAAAAAGAATCATGCATACCACTATCAAAGAAATGGATTATGTAAATTAAATATTTACATAATTGTCAGTGCATTTAAATATTATCTACTCATTATATAATCAACATACAATATCCTACTGCCATTATTGGGACTACTCATTATATAATCATCCAATATCCTACTGTCATTACTGGGGCTACGAATCTGACTGTAAATGTCGAAAGCATGCTCAGCAACTTAAACGCTTTATACATTTTTTTTCCATGTGTCAAAGCATCACCCAGAAAGCGAGCCCGCTAACCTGGGACAACTGCTTGTAAGGCGGCTGTGCTGACCACTCAGCCACCAATGTTTGACATATATGCTTTATAAAATTTATAATCTTTTTTTGTTAAACGTGCAAAACACTGTTTAAATATAGAATTAATGAGAATATGAAATATATTGGAAAGGATTAGAATGGGAATGAAAAAATAGATGTTTCTATGGAAGATGATAAGTCAGCTTATTTGACTTGAAGGAAGTGATTGTGAAACATGCTTCAAAGTGATGATAGTGACTAATAATAATATATTTTATAATCAGCTTATATATGGTAGTGGTACCAAAACTAATTTTACATCTCCCAGCTTATATTTGAAACTAGAAAACTGAAATTGCACTCAATTGCTGATTACTAATGAGATCTATTGGATATTCAAGCATTATAATCCCAGAGGAGAACTCATCAGTATTATTACTTTGTCATGAGAACCTTGTCTGATCTCGTTAGCAATTGACTTTGCAAATATACTTTTATTTTTTAATTAAAAATATTCTGTAATTATAAGTTAAGGACTTTTGAACAGAGATGATTATCTTATCTTTTCTATTGGCAGTCCGTCCAGCTGTTTTGCTCATTAGTAAGCTACTCTTACTGCTAAGAGATCTGCTTATGGAAAGAAATTAATATTTGCTTCATGCAAAATGTGGGAAACAATTATTACTTTTATTATTGGCCATTGTCAATTATGAATAGCCTGAAGCAGATCTTAACATCCACTTATTCCAAGTCTATAAATATTACCATCTACAGAAATATTTAATTTTATCATGCATTTCTTATTGCCATCCTAATCTCTTTTATACTTTATAGTCTCCACTATCTTTCAGATACTTTCGCTTAGTCCAACCACTTTTGATATTCTCATTTAAATATTATGTATTTATTGCTCTTGTTTAACACATAGTTTGCTTCTAATTTGTACTCAATTATCACGCAATCTTCCAAAGCAATAACCAATCTTTTAATTTTTTACTACATAATTTGTTTCTATTATTTATTATTGTCTATTCCAGAGGTGTAATGATTGATTTTCGGTCCACATTATTTTAATCTTTTATTATAAGCCTGCTTATCTCTACAGATAGTCTAGATTCGAGTATAGGCTAAATAAATTTGAAAAATATTCCAATAGACTTGGGATTGTCTTTTAAGTATCGGACTCATAGTAAATCTAAGCATCTAGCATTGGTCGGCATATGGGTATACATTCTGAGTTAGGCATATCATGTCCTAATCATTAATTGGAAACATGATGACTACTGTCTTCTCCTTCGGGCATGACTGTTATATAGAGACCATTATCCTATAGTGGGCTATTTGAAGGCTAATTAATCTTTTATTTTTAAATAAGTATATTTTTTTTACTAATCCCTGCCCCCGCCATAAATATCTGCATATTTTGACTTAGTGGTAAAATGGTTGTCCATATCGCACTTCTAGCTCGTGACTTTCTGAGTCCAAACTTTGACCATTATCAATCCACTGCAGGATGAAGGTCTCTCCAAGTTCAATCCATCTTCTCCGTTCTTAAGCTTCTCTTCTCCACATCACCCCTGCACACTTTCTTATTTCATTCATCCATCTCACATGTGGTCTCTTTCTGGGTCTTTTACAATCCCTTGGAATCCGGTTTAAGATTTCAATTGTCCATCTATTATCATATCTTCCAGCAATATGTAATGATTTGTTCGTGTACAAGTATAATTTATTTACTTAATAACTTTCAAAATATTGAATATTTTTTTATTTATCTATTATAGACAAATTTGAAACAATTTGTTATGATTTTACTATTGTAAACATTTGTTTTTAATTCAAATTTGTTAAACAAACACTTTTTTTTCTCTGTGTTATTTGTGCAGCTGTGGTATTGTACGTTTTGTGGTCACAGAAGGAAAAAAGCTAAATATTTAGAAATCTTTCAAGAATTAAATCTTTTTTTTTTTTAAAAAAAAAAAAATGTCTTGCATTTTATCTAACTAAATCTGAAACATTAAAATTGTTCTCTGCCGTTACAAAGTTCACAATTTTCATTAAGCAAAAAATAATTGAGTGGGATGTATTTGATAATTAAGAAAACACATGCGTGTTTATTACTCCAGACATATGTGACCAATTAGAAGCTAATGTAATTTTATTTTACTACACTTAGTAACTGCTAACAATCAAACAGGTTTAAAGATATAATCTTATCTCAAAAAGTGTATACATATATAGTCAGAATGTACCAAGTAAGTGGTTTATGACTAAACTGCTGCTCCAAAAGAATCAGAAGAAAAATTTAAGCAGAAAATACAAGCAGTTGTCCCGGGTTAGCGGGTTTACTTCCCGGCTGATGCTATGACACATGAGGGGAAAAAAGTACTTTTTTTTGTCATGTAATTTTCACCCCACCATTCTCACACGTGTAAACATAAATATATGACCAAAGGCAGGTGAAAAAAATGCATGATTCCCAAGATGCACTATTCTTGCAAAAATTTTAAAAATAAATAGAATAAGTATCATATAAAGTATTGGAATGTTTCAATATATTTAAGTTGATCCATATGCAGTCCAAGATTAGAAATTTAATGCAAGCATATATATGTGTCATTAATTAATTACGAAAACATAATGGATGAAATTAATCATAGAATTAAAATTTGTTTGGAGTGCTTGTGGTAGAAATAACTTGGCTACTAAAAGGAAATATGCCTATGTGTTTGAAGGGGGGGGGGTAATAAATGTGTTTTACCAGTTTTTACTTATGGATCTGAGATTTGAGCACTTAATACAAGAGCAATTCAGAGACTTCAGACCACTCAAAGAAGTATGGAGAGATGCATGTTGGGAGTAAAAAGAAGAGAACAAATAGGTGTTACTGACCTTATTGAAAAAATTAAAAGAGTGGAGTTGGCCGGACATATTGAAATCTTAAATCGGATTCCAAGAGATTTTAAAAGACCCAGAAAGAAATCACATGTGAGATGGATGTATGAAATAAGAAAGTGTGTGTGGGTGATGTGGAGAAGAGAAGCTAAAGATCGTAGAGGATGGATTGAACTTGGAGAGACCTTTATCCTGCAATGGATTGATAATGGTTGTTGATGATGATGATGATGATGATGATATATGTGTAATAAGTATCTAAATATACACATAATAACTGCTTAAATGCGTGTACATATAGTGAAGTTTTAACCATTCGATTTATAATATCTAATAATTATAGTTAAGGCCCTATATAATTCTCACAAACTTGGTTAAGAAATGTTATCGATATAAAGTTTTTAAATCTGCCTTATACTGAATTAACTCTGGATAAAGGTACAGTATGTGTATATTTATTATTACAGTACATAAACAATCGATAGCTGTAATATGTAGGTTTACAACTTTTTTACCACACCAAAAACGCTTTATATAATAATTTTCTATCAATCCAGTTTTATACATCCACACATGTTGTTTCTTCTACAGTTTTTGCCATAAGTACTTCAACAAATCGTTGATTAAAATATGATGATAAGGAAACAACTCAGAACACTTCAAAAGATGTAAAGAATGCTAATTGGACGTGGCATTAGGTTAAGAGGGCTGGCATAGTATAAAAGAGGTAAAACTGTGTTACCACACATTTAACTGTCCAAATATAATGATCAAAGTACATCCAAATCTGTCAAATTTAATCCTGTTATTAAAATATGATGATAAGGAAACAACTCAGAACACTTCAAAAGATGTAAAGAATGCTCATTAGACTTGGCATTAGGTTAAGAGGGCTGGCATAGTATAAAAGTGGTAAAACTGTGTTACCACACATTTAACTGTCCAAATATAATGCTCAAGGTACATCCAAATAAGTCTAATTTAATCCTGTTATAAGTCTGCACATATCTATATATTTGGTAAATAAAAGCTTTGAACATGTTTCATCATCGGATTTTCAATGATGTGGATGGCTGAAGAGTTAGGGAGTGGAGAAGATTGAAGCATGTCCATTAATGTTTAAAGAATTGCTATCTTAATATAAACTGAGCACTGATTATATATGTGTGTGGTAGATGATGATTTGGGCCAACTGATGAGAGCTGTTCAGAATTTAATATATATATATTGGAGTTCATTTAACTTTTTCGCATGTATGTGGTCATGTGTATCGTTTGTATAAGAGTATATGATTAGAGGGAGCTTGAAAATATGGATTCAAATCCCCTCTAATTACATCTATATATGTATAAGCATTTACTCATACATATATAGCAACTTCATTCATGAATATTTAGTTACATTTATTATAATGTAACTTAACTACCCATGTATATAAATAAAATATTTATAATTAATTTTTATACAATAAAAAAAATTTATCCACAACGATTCACATTGAATTATATTAAACTAACAGTTAATTGGAGTACATATATATCGTAATGTTTTTTTTATTTGGAAAATTGTGATATTCAAACTCTAAAAGTAATAAAAGTTGAGCTATAATCCACTAAGCCTTTACTTACTCTATTACAGCTTTTAAATATTTAAGGCAGTTAAGCTAATCAGATTTTTTTAAAAAAATATTACATATGAAGATTGGCTATCTTATTATATATCTGAGCACTTATAGCATATATGTGTGGAGATGGTAATCTAAACCAACTGATGATTGCTGTTTTAGCATGAAATATGTACATTGGTCATATATGTGTTATGAGATAGAGTGGAGAGTGGTGGGTCATGTGAAAGTCTGCACTCATATACCCTATATATTGCATTTAAATTGTGACATCCCCCCCTTTTTAATAAACTTTTCCAAATCTCTTCCATTTTATGATTTTATCGTTAATTAACATATGACACCCCCTTCTAGTGGTTATTTTAAATAGTAATTATGAAATTGCCTATAACCTCTATCTTTTTATATTATACCTCTTTTCTTCATCTCTACTCTTTTATTATCACTCATCAAATATATATTATCCTAATCATTTATTCTTCAATGATCAACAACATTGTGAATTAATTACTCCAGGCCATTCTTTCCTGTTTTTCTGGGTTTCCAATACTATTAGTCCAATCCATGTTACTCATCTAGTCTTGTTTGTCATCTTCCATCTGATCCATTCACAATTTCAACCTAGGCATTCTTTTCCTATATGTCCACTGTCTTGTTATGTGTCAAAATAGTGGAGCTTTCATTGCTTTACCATCTTCAACAGTTGTCTTAATGGATATGTCTTTACCTAATCCTATTCATTAGTTTTGTTAGCTATCCAGAGTATCCTAAACATCCATTTCAGAACAACATTGCATGATCTTGCTTGTTTTTTCAGAATCTGTTCCTCGTATACATACATTGCAATGACTATATTAAAGACTTCATTATATTTTATTCACATACTTATGTCTCTGTTTTTCATATAGTGCCAATTCTGTAAATGTCTTTGATAATCATCTCTGTATAACTTTCTCCATTTTGATATACTTTGAAGTCTAGATCGACAACTCTGACACCTATTACAGTTGGATACTAAACAATTCAAAACAAAGCAAAACTCTCCATATAGTAGTGAGATAGTGATCATGTGATGTACAGTTGGATACCCTTCACTGTTATAACTAGTATTGCTTCATTTATTCATATTACCCTTATCTTGCTCATGTCTAACTATAACCCATGTTCTGTTCCTGCTCCTGTTAATCCATCTACCAGATCCTATAAATTTCTTCTGCTGTTGCTATAAATTTATATCAGCATGTTACCAATTGCATACTCCTATTCTTCCCATGCAAATTCCCCCTGATCATTATCCAGAGTTTGTTATTGTCACTTATATTATAATATTGAACTTTAAATTAAACATAGCTCAATGATATGTAAACAAAGGGAGTAAATCGCCCTCCCAGGCTGTGACTTAAAAGCACTAAATGTTGAACAAAGAATCAAGAATAGAATGAATCACCTATTCTTGGTAGCTCTGATGTTTACATATCTTTATCAACATGGAATATGGCATTTAAGAGTTATAATCTATGCAAGGCTGGAGACTGCCTCTCACTTTTAATACCTTGATTTTCAACATTTAGAGTGCTTTCAAGTCTTAACCTGGAGGTGGTGATTTACTCCCTTTGTTTATATATACGTTGAGTTATGTTTCAATTTTACATATTAAATCTTACTTAATTATTATTAAAATCAAAGTGTTAAAAGTGAGATGCTGTCTCTAGCCTTGTATAGATAAGTATAACTCTTAAATGCCAAATTCCATCTGGTTGATAAGTTAATTTCACCCTTAATTAACCACGATGTTGACAAAGATATGCTTATAAATATCAGAGCTATCAAGGATAGGTGGATTCATTCTATTCTTGATTCTTTGTCTAACATTTAGAATGTTTTCAAGTCATAGTGTGGTGGTGTGTGATTTGCTTCCTTTGATGACAATGTTGAATAAATATAGTGACCACACTTGTATCCCGCCTCACTTCTTTATCCATCTGAAAAAAATCCAAATTTATCAATTCTATTCTCTTTCTGCCCCCCTTTCCCCCTTCTATTTAAGGAAAATAACATTGTTAACATAAATGACATGAAATCAAAAACAAATAAGAATTTTTGTTGGAATTTCCTAGTCCAACTGAGAACATTTAGATCTGTTATCTGTTCTCTTTTTCCTCATCATTGTTAAAACCTGCCTGCTCCCTGTATCATTTCTGTCTTTGACTATTCTATCCATACTATCTTCAAACATTCACTTAATAGTATATGAAAGCAAAGCAGCTTTGCTAAAATTATCACAATATCTGAGATATCATTTTGGTATTTGCTCAAATAGGATTGTAGTCTTCTCCTTGGGTTAATCTTCATTCTCCCACACAGCCAAGATCAACTTATGCAATCTATTTATAAATCATTCTTCATTTTTCTTAAATATCTCTGCAGATACTTCATCCAGGCCTGGAAATCTTCCACTAGCAATTCTTGATATGGTCCTCACTACTTAATTTAGAGTGATGGTTCATATTCTCTAACTGGTATATCTAATAATATTCATCATGTTAAGAAAGTTCTTCATCAACTAGTCACTTCTTCTGGATCTTTCCCAGATTTATTTTGTGTGATTAAAATATTTTCGTAGTATTAACATATCTATTCTCTCTTTCATGTTTTGGGCATAATTATTTGTTTCTCCACATTCTCTTCTATTAATCTTGTTTTGGTTTTGCATGTTATACAGGACCTTAATTCTTAGCCCTTTTTGTATCAATCACTCTTATTGTTTCTACCATTAACCAATCAGCCATTCTTGTTTTTTTATCTCTTATGATCTTCTGCATAACCTTCAACATGTTGATTTTTAACTATTGCCATTACTTCTTATGTCACTGCACTTAACCAGGCATTTAAATTGCTTTAGTAATCTGAACACATTCTAGTTATGATTAGTTGTGTTATCTACTTTCAGTCCTTTAATATTTCTCTTCCTCATATTGGGTAATTTCATGTTTGCAATCAGAAGTTACTGATCTGTATCTAGATTAGTTCTTGGGTATATCTAGCACTTCTTAATAATCTTTTTCCATTTCTTTTCAACTACGATATAGTCAATTTAGTTTTTATTAACTTCAGCTGGTGACATAATGTGAATATTCTATTATGTAGTAGAAGCTATATTTGTGAAGATTAAATGATTTGCAGATCAGAAATATAGCAGATTTTGACTTTGTTACCCAGTTCCCCACCATCTATCTCTTCTCGTTACTCCATCTTAAACTCTTTTATCAACTTTGACATTCATATCACTTTGGATAATAATATCATGATTTTATTTTTTACATTCCTGATGAATGATTTCAATGTTTCATAGGGCTTCTGTATATCATCTGTCGCCATTTTTCTTAGCACTTAACATGGTATCATTTCCAAATCCATTGATGAAGCCCTCATGTGAACTATCAAGATATTTTTTTTTTACTGGACAGTATTTTAACAATGCTCCATTATATCTTATTATCCACATGCCCACACCATGATGCTGTTTTTTAAGACTATTTAACAATATGAGATCCAATGTGTCTGTTTTTGTTCCATCAAATTGGAAAGGATAAAAATTCCAATCCTTTCCATTTCATTTATCACTCATCCTTTCTCAGTTCCAATGTCCTGTTATCACTTGCTCTGTTTATCTACCCTTGTATTAGATTCTTTATCATAATTTACTTTTCAGTATTCAGTTTTTCAATCCTATCCTGATTACTGTATAGTGGATACTGTCCTTGATTGCTTAGGTGATCGGCTAGTTGACATAAAATGTCATTTCAATTTAATAAAATGAAAATATTCCAAGATCTTTTTATCTTGCATTTGACCAGATTAGTATTTTATTATATATTCTGCTTTTAATGGTTTTAACTATGTATCTTCACCTTCTGTAATATTAATATTTTCAACTCATTTAATGTTCTTTTACAATTCAATTTGTGTCTGGTTATCCAAAAATTTGCTATATGGCTTTGATATTTGATCTTTCTTATTTACTGCTTTATCTTCCTTAATCTATTAGTTTACTTGATGATGACTTCAATACACATATATTGTTATCTGGCTTGTCACTAATCAAAATTACGTCATCTTTCCACATTTGGTTTAGCATTGCAAAAATGTAGATATTCTAGGATGTGGTCATTATATGGAGGCACTGATAAAAGTTGAGATGGCATATGAAAATCAAAGACAATCCATCTATCTTGAGGATGGCTGTTAAATGCTAAAATACATGTAAAATTTAAATAATTATTAGTCATCTTACATTATATTTTATAACTGTGTTGTCATACCGCTATATGATATGAGTTCTGAAATATATAAAATTCAAGAAATAGCAATCTTTGAGTTTTAAGAATTGCTACCATTTAGTTTGCAAAATATAAACTGTGAAGGCAATTTAAAATAGATTATATCATGCATTAATTCAAAATTGTATTTAATTAATAAAGAAAACCAAAATGTTCCTAACATTATTTAATTGCTGCAGATACTATGTGAAGACTCCATTTAAGTTCATGAAAGCACTTTTATTATATAGATGGTCTGAAAACTAGCACAGACAATATTGTGTAAAAATTTTAAAGGTTAGTAAAAGAGACAAATATATATAAGCCTGCAACAATTAAAAATACTGCAGTGGTCCACCCCAAAAAATGTAAGATTTGGCAGATTGATGCTAATGTCTTTTATAATAAATTCTTAACAGTTTGGAAGCCTACAACAATTAAAAATACTGCACAGGTCCCCTAGTATATATTAATATTATCTATGTTCTTTATTTACAATGCTTTTTTACAACCTAATATGACAGTTTCTATTGCCCCAGCAATCTTCTTCAGAACTTTTACTTATATCTCCAAGTTCTGAAGAGGATTGATGGGGCAATCGAAACTGTCTTATTAGGTTGTAAAAAAAGCATTGTAAAAGCAATAAAGAACATATATGATATTAATATTATATGGAGATGGCAATGCAATAAGATAAAGTTATAAAATATAATTACAACTCTATTTCATAAAGAAGATAAAGTATTCTGTATATTCTTAAATATAAAGCTTTTCATTTAATTACAATTTAAATAATTAATAATGAAGCTGTCAGACCAATTGTACTGATTCTTAATTATGTTATATACGATTGTCAGTATATTCAGAAATATATGACATTAATATTTTTAATACATTTATAAATTTTGTATTCTTTTTACAATTCGTTTTGTGACCCGTGTCTAAAATACAGCTTTATGGCTCAGATATTTTACTTTTTCCTATTTATTACTCTGTCACGGTATTTATTTATATTATTATTTTCTTCAGTTGATCTATATAAACATAATCCATTGTCCACAATCAATTTTATATACCATTTTTGTTTCTTTTTTATTATTATCTTTACCTTTAGCATTGTTTATTCACGTCTTTAATGCTTTGTTATTTCTCCATCCTAATTCTACTTTATTAAATAATTGGAAATTATAATTTTGAACATTAAATTTAAAGATATGCAATATATAAATATTGTTATTAATAATTTAAATTTTAGATATATTTCAAAGATTTACTTTATAGAAGAAAATTATGTAGGTTTAGTATCTGATTTATGATATATATTTTTATAGAATTATATATTTGAAATAATTAATATGTAAGGATAAAAAATAGAGAAAGGGGAAAAAGAGATGTACCGTAAAATGATAAAACTGACAGTTCATTTTGGGAGGGGGCTGACTAATGGAGAGAGATGTTATAGTTTAATTAATTGTCAAAATCATAAATTGGAAGACATCTTGAAAAGCCTCAATGGATTAAAAATGCAGATAATTTAAATATAATTTTTTTTTTTTTAAATCGGGTTGTCTTTTATTAGTTTCTATTTAATTTGATTTAAAACTATAATGTACACAATAGGGCAATATATTTTATGGACAATTTTTAATTAAAATTGAACCATAAAAAGTTATAAATATATATGCATATGAAACAACATGTGAATTGGATGGGTCAAAAAAAAAAGTTTGTTGATGCTACATGGAGAAAATATGGATACTACAAAATAGATTAAACTTTGAGAAACTTTTATCCTGCAGTAGATTATTAATGAATAAAATGATGATGATGACGATATACATATACTATCCTTACATCAACCATATTCAGATTATTTTACCCCCCCCAAGCTCATATATGTTCAGTTTGTCAACAACACTGTCACTGTATATAAATTCACATTTAATAGTATATTTGTAAGGATAATTCCACTATTTACTTAATTAAATAATACTTTGTTAAACTTAAAATATATACTTAACAAGCATATATTTATATATACAGTACATATTTTTATATTGACAAAGTATGACATGCATCTTTTAAAACTTGAAGTTATATACTTGAAAAATATTTAAATATATCTGTGCGATTACTACTAGTTCTAATCCTAATTTACGAAATAATTTTAGAAATCAGCTTCCTATATTTATGACATTTGATTTCAATTGTTCATGCAGAAACCAAAATCCATAGATAACAGCAAACATTGTATGTATTATGCAATAGATGTTTTTAACATATTTATATAGTATATACATAACCATGATTACAAAGAAATAGTCATACATCACATGACATAATTTAATAAGCTTGTATTACAAATGTTACATATAGATCTTGCAAATAAGCTCTTAACAAGCTTTGCAGAATATCCCCAATCCCAGATCCGTTTCTACTATGCCTGCAGTGCCATCTGTGAAACATTGCATGAGTTATATAGGACATAGTTTAGCTACTCACCCAACTTATTTGGATTTAGATGTCTAGATTACAAGTTATCACTTTAATTAACTCATGATAGATCAATGTGTTAACATTAAATTTTATTTGAAATTGGGAAAAATGACTGCTGAAATCTTTGAAATGATTCAAACTATGTAAGGCAGTAAATTTATAAATCTCAAGAATATTTTTATATGATTTATGACAGGGAGAGCATTGAAAATAATCCATGAAGGTATAAAATAAAGACACATTTAATGTCATAACTTGCAATCCAGATAGGCTAATGCCTTAAAGCTTTTGTAATAAATGTCTGAAGTATGTTGTTATATAACAAATGCATTCATTTAGAGATGGCATGCAAGCACCTCAAATAAAATTTTTTCACTGGAACACCCTATATATTTCTTGTTTCTGTTTGTTAAGAAGGTGTTCATAATTAGCAATATAAATGAAATATATACAGTATTGTCAAATATACACTTTTTAAGGTTTTCTGAAAGAAACTTTATACATTAAACATCACACAATCACTATTTCTTATGCTTGCTCATCATCATCATCAACCATTATCAATCCACTGCAGGATGAAGGTCTCTCCAAGTTTAATCCATCTTTTCTGATCTTTAGCTTCTCTTCTCCACATCACCCCTGCACACTTTCTTATTTCATCCATCCATCTCACATGTGGTCTCTTTCTGGGTCTACTGTTATTAAAACAGTCAAAACGCTCAATAGAGTAGTGCCACTCAATTCAAGCCAGAATAATCAATGACTTGCATTGAGTGGCACTACTATATGGAGAGTTTTGCCTGTTTTAATAACAGTTATGAGCAAGCATAAGAAATAGTGATCATGTGATGTTTAGTGGTTTAACACCAATCCTACCTAATAGGATAGTGATGGCTATGGTTGTTAAAGAGCCAAAGACATCTAAATATATGGGTACTGAACTGGGTTCAGACCTACATGACTATATAAGCTATTGAGCTTAGATTGAAAATATTATTGTGTTTTCAATTTTATTCTCATAGTTTTGTAGTTAAGTAGAGATAAAAGGTGGTTGTTGGAACGTTGCAAAGAATCCTAAGATCTAGGTGCAATGCTTTCAGATCCAAGGTTCCTCACTGACAACAAGCCACAAGCTAGAAACTAGTCTTGGGAATATTAGATGAGTAGGCACTAGATAGGGATTTCATGCACAAGCCTTCTGGCATCCATTGATTATTCTGGCTTGTACTGAATGACAATACTGTATGGAAAGTTTTGCCTGTTTTAATTTTAGAAACTTTATATAGTGACTAGTTTTTATTTGTCTTCCAAAATCGACAATCAATTTTTTTTTAACGTGATAACAGCCTATCAATTTCAATATACATTACAACACCCACTATTTTTTAAATCTTGTTTATTCTTAATCTGTTATTAATATTTATATATTTTAATTTATTATGTTTTACGTATATTTTGGACAATATCAAGGACTGTTTTATTTATAAAACTACTCATACTGCCTCCATAGTTTATTTTTTATTTAAAAAGAAATAAATAAACACGGTAAGATAGTATGGATATTTTTGTATATAAAACAGTAAAAGACGGTAACCAAAACAGCTCTTAATAATGACCCCAACATATGGTTGGTGCAAAGGAAATATAAAAAGTACATATTGATACAAATTGAGAATAAAATGGGTGTGTGCGTGTGTTGTAATAATGCTTATTACAATAGTGCTTATATTCAACATTGGCAGCCAACGTGTTAAACACACTTATATCTCACTATTATAACTGTATCAATGTATATAAATGCACGTTTATATAACATCAATTTTTATTTTTTTATAAGTTTTAAAAATACAGTATAAAAATATTTTCAAGTTTTTAAATTTTTTATTCATGCACCTTTCATATGATTTCTTTCACTTTTTTAAAAAACGTTAAATAATGAAGATTAATATTTCAAGTGATTATGATTAGACTTCGTTGAAAACTTACATTAATAGAGGATCCCTCCCCGTTTATTTTTCGTCTTTTTCTCCCTTTATTTCTCTAATTATTGCTATAGCAACAAGAAAAACGGTTATTTAAATGATAACAATGCTTGTCTGTTAAAAACACTTTTATCCAGATGTAAGAATAAATGTGAAGAATTTTAGTTGTTATTTAGTTTCTAAATATTTGAATAAAAATCTTTAGAGAACATATTGGAATCACTTCAATCGCTCGTTGTTCTTTAAGAGTGGTAGATTCTTAGAAGGGGAGGGGAAAGCATTTGTCTTCCATTTTCATGTATGGTAAATATGTACAGACACAAATCTAGTAACAATTCGGGAATTTTCCTCAATAATTTACAAATATTAAACTGAAGGAAAATACTTGCATACTTCTTAAATCAATACTAGTAGTATCTTGTAAATACTGAACTTTAAACTTTAAGATGTAATTAAGGAGGATTTGAACACAGATTTTTAAGCTTCCTCCAGTTATTCTCTCCATCTTATATAACCAATACACATGACCACACGAATGTGAATAAGATAAACGATCTCCAAAATGCGTATTTCGTGTTGAACCAGCACTCATCAGTTGGTCCAGATCATCATCTTCCACACACATATCTAAATAAAAGAAATTCAACTTAAAATAATCTTAGTGGTTTGCTTTGATGGTAAATATGACATCCAAACACCGGAAGTGACCAGCTAAACGTCACTCTAGGAACCTCCAGCGCTTGAATTAAATGTTACTTTATTTAAGTAACAATAATTGAAAAGTTAGTTGTTCTGGAGGGGCCATGCGATGTTCAAGCGTCCAAGTGACAAGTTGAACACAATGATCCATTCCATTTGACCAAACTGAGAAATCAGTTCAAATCTTTAGAATTAAAACAATAATATTTGGTCATGTTTTTAATCCTAAAGAAATACCGATGGTTTGAATGTAATGACAGAAAACACAAAATTAAAAGACTCCTTCCTCATTAATAATGTAAATTCAGCGATGAACAGAAAATCTAATAATGTTTTGTTGAGTGTATTTTGGAACATATGCAATTGAAGCATATACCCATTTACAATTGTTTTGAGTATAGCCCCCCCCCCCCATTAATTTACAGTATTAATATTGCCTTTAATATACTGCAGGGTTATCAGTATTATTTATAAGTTAGCAAAATTCATAGTGATTTTGAAATTATAAAATATCAAATATATGTAAATTAACTAATTGCTACTTCAAGAATCATATATATATAATGTATCCCATTGATAAGGTTCCTAGTGACCTTTTCAAGCTGCCTTCAGTGCCATCTCTGAATCAGCATATGAATTACATGTCAGTAGTTTATCTGGGGATATGAATATTCAGAAAAGCTTGCTATTCACGTTCATTATATAACAGTTATAGTACAAGCTTATTAAATTAAGTCATGTGATGTATGACTTGATTTTGTTGCAATAATAGTTTATCTATTTCACCACAGATATTTTGAGATGCTAGGTTGTATGGAACACGAATTACATGAAATTTAACAGTATGTTTAATAATTCCTTAATCTATAGAACACCAAACTAACATTGAATTTTGTCTTAAATTCAGTAAAACATTTGAAGTGATTCAAATTATGTATGTCAGTGAAGCCATATGTCACAAAAAAATTTTTGAATAGTTTGCAAGATTGTGTGATCACAGAGAAGGCATTGAAAATGACTTGCAAATGTCCAAAAACACAGCTGTTATAATTTCATATCATAATTCATGCTTCAGACATGCTAGAATTTTAAACCTTTTATGGTGATATGCATTGGTTCAGAGATAATACTGCAGGAAACTTAGAGATAGAATGTCATCTTTTTGCTGAAACACACTACATATGCATAGCATTTAAGCAAAATTTTATTAAATTAGGTCAAAGAAATATGACTTTTCTCCACCAGCAATAAAGATCACATTATTTTTTTTTTGTTTTTATAATAGTGCATCAACATTCCTGTTTATAATCCATAGTGATCTAAGATCTTTACTTTCTCACTACGAATACTTAAGATATCCATTTATTTATCATTGATGGTTAACCAGATTTACACAATTATTTAAGCGTCGTTATCTCGAATACTTTCCAATATTCACCTATTCCAGATGGGTTTGTAGGAAGATTATTAATCAGTATATCACAAAAATATACTTTCAAATAATAATCTTCATTTAGAAGCCTATGCAGTTTGGTGCAGGTGGTAGAGTGTCCAACTTCAGATCGCGAGGTCCTAGGTTCGATTCTCCAACTTGCAGGTCTAGCTCTCGAACTTCTCACAAATTCTTGAACAACAAAAACATATGCCATTTTTTTTAATCATTTAGAAGACTTAAGATTATATTGCATCTTTCTATATTAATCTTGAAATAGGTAGATGTATAAAATGAAGTTTTTTTTCAAATGATTTTTTTTTAATGTTGAAATTATACTTATTAAAAAAGACAGAAAATTGTAGAGTGGATCTTTAAATATAAATGAGGTTATACTCCACATAGGCTGCAGAAATGAGTTTGCTATTAACAGAAAGGAGACCCTTTCATTCCTCTTTGAAGCCTCAAATGAACAGAATAGAACAAAAGACAGCTCACTGACATGCATCAACCAGCATGATGAGTTTATTGGATTTTAATCTCTGAATTTAAGATCAAGAAACATCACGTTTCTTCTCACTTGTCTGATAGCTCTTAGCTGAAATACCAGTTGAGTTTTCTTGGAGGCAGAATGAAAGTGTATTTGAATGAATATTTTTTAAATAAACATTTATAATCATGGCAGACAAAACTAAATTATGGATCTTATTCCCTATTGGCTGTAAAGTTGACAGCCAAGACAACAGTTGGAGGCTGAAAGCAGAGGGTGCTAAGAATTTTCCCAATTGCAGATCCAGGCTGTCATTTGATGGTGATCTTTTATTTAGATGTATATAATTGTAGATCACTTTTGAGTGAAGGAAAATTGGACAGATTGGACGAATATTCAACGGTGCATCATAGGACTTTATGAAGTTAGAAGAAAAGGTGAAGAGACAATTGATTTAAAAAGTGGACATGTATTATACCACAAAGGCACAAATACTAAAGGCCCAAATGAAATGGAATTCATTATATATGGAAAGTAGAATAACACGATTATGAAAATTAATGATGTGTTAGTCAAAGTGGCAATATTAGTTATTCAACTTAATGGAAGATTTCAAATGGAAATATTCTCATTGTGATGAAGAAGTAGATGATTTTTATCTGGATCTGCAACATCTTTTCATCAGGCCAATCAGCATTTTAAAATTGTCATAGGTCACTTTAATGCTAGAATTGGTAAATGAATGATGAATGCACTGTGGATAATTTTGATTATGGTAATAGAAATAAGAGAGGACACAGACTTGTGGAGTTCACAGAAGAAGAAAAACTTTATATTATGAATTATTTCTTTGAGAAAAATATTACGCAGAACTTATCATGAAAGCATCCAAATGAAAATGCAGTGGAATTGGGATTGTATTTGAATATGTATTTCAAGATTGTAATGTTCTTAATAAGTTCAACAAATGAAGTGATCATCAATTAGGGAGATGCTAGATATGCATTAATGTGAAACTAGAGAAACAAAAATTATTTTTAAAAATGTATTTACAATTAATATTCTTAATGTTCAGAAATATTCCAAAGAATTTATATTAGAAAATATTAACATATTTTGAAGATGGTTTAGATTTGAACAAAATCAATAGGAATATAACTGATTCATTAATAAGAACTGCTATAAAGATAGCTGGTACAAAAAAGTAACAATTGAGTAGTAAAATTTTTACTGAAACAAGACAATTTATAAAGAAAAGAAGGAATATGAACAAATATAAAAATGATTTATTAAGAAGGATTGAATATCAAGAATTTTATAAAATTTTACAAAAAATAGTTAATAAGATATTCGAAAATATAATTGTGAATTAGCAAAGAAGGGCTATAAAAGAGAATAAAAATCTGAAAAACATAGAATATCTTGATATTGATAGGAGAGTTATTTCTGCAAGAAGAAAAATGTAACTTATTAAAAAGAGAGATGACATTATAGAATGTGTGGAAGAGTTCTATAAGGAATTATATAGCAATAAAGAACAAGAAAAATACCCTCTTCAATTACTACATTTTAAATGAAGAAGTGAGAAATGCAATTAAATCTAAGAAAGGAAAAGCTCAAGGTAATGTTGGAATTATAATCAATATCTTAAAAGAAATAAGTGAAGAAATAGAAAAATTGTTGGCAAAGTTAAAATACTAAATATCTAAATGATAAATATGTACCAGAAGATTGGAAGATGGCTGTACTAATATAGATATTTTAAAAGGTGATAAAAGAAGATATTAGAAATTATTGACCTATCCATCTTTTATTAGTTCTATGCAAAAAACAAAAATGTTATTAAGATAATCATAACTTGTCTACAGCAAACTTTGGGTTTTAACCAATCAAAGAACAAGCTTAAGTTAAAAGAGATCACGTTCAAATATTGAGAGAAGTTAGTGAAAACACCAATTAATGTGAATGCTTTGAATGTGTAGATTATGAAGGTATTTGATTCTACAAATATTTTTTCAGTGATTAAAATATAGGATCATCAATATAGAGAACCAGGATATTATCATATTCTAAAGAATATTTACTCAAAATGCAACAGCAGTGATTAAATTACATATTGATACTAAAAAGATTAATATTGAGAAGGGTATAGGATAGGGTGGTTCCATGTCCTCAAAAGTTTTTCTATCAGTTTTGCATGAAGAATTTTGTGGATTAAAATGAAATGCTAAGGCAGTAAAAGTAAATGGAAATTATTTAAATCATCTAAACTTTGCAGGTGATATGGTTGTTTTTGCAAAAAGTGCTCCAGAGTTTCGGGAAATGTAAGATCTATCAGATGTAGGACTGAAGGTAAAGCAGCTATGATTATGATCTTCCAGATTGAAAGCATCGTGCAGTGAATTATTAGTTAAATTGTGAAATAAAGTTTAATCTTTTCTTGGGAAATGAATTAACACTACTTATAGAAGTACGAAGTGTGAAGTAATGCTCAATTGATTCTTTTTTCAAAAGAAACAAATAAAAGTTGATAATAAGGGAATTAGAAGCTACCAACTATATATACTTTGGTCAGATTATTAAAATGGATGGAAACATAATGCATTAAGTTAATCATAAAATAAAACATGGAAGATGTGCTTTTATTAGAAGTAACCTAATATTAAAAGGGAATATGCCCATGTATTTGAATAGAAAGGTTTTAAAGGTGTTTTACCAGTTCTTACATATGGATCTCAGATTTGGTCATTTATAAGAAGAGTCATGTAGAGACTTCAAACCATTCAACCAAATAGGGAGAAATGTATGTTAAGAGTGATAACAAAGATTGAAAATGAACTGCGTGTGTGAGAGAATAAAGATATTACTTACATTATTGAATGAATTAAGTGACTGGCATGGAACGGGATTGAAACATATTGCTACAAGAGATGATGATAGATGGGCAGCTGAAATCCTAAACTGGATCACCAAAAGATTGTAAAAAATCTAGAAAGAGACCATATGTGAGGTAAATGGATGAAATAATGAAGTTTATGGTATGATGTGGAGAAAAGAGACTAGAGGTAAGGATTATACCTGGAGAGACCTTCTTCAACAGTGGATCAGCAATGCTTCAAAATAATGGTGACTCTGCACAGTTCTGGAATATATATATTTTTACTATGGCATTTTGAATGTGTTTGCCTCAGACAGTGTGTGCTCAAAAAGAAAATAAATTTGTGAATAATATTTGAATAATAATATTGTTTAGTCATTTGAAGCTTTAATATATCTAATGATACTTTAGTTTTGTAATGATATCTTTCATATGATTTCTTGTATATTTTGAAAAATGGGACTTTGGCTTTAGTATAGCTGATAACAACTGTTGGGTCTATTTTTTCAGTATTAATTGCAATAGGATCTGGATAATCAAAAAAAAAGTTTATAATGTTAATAATCATTTTGTTTACCGCAACTATGTATGTAAAAGTATAAAGTAGAAAATCATACAGCATTACAATATTAGCCAAAAAAAAAACAACAAAAGTTTATTGAAATCCTTCCATGACCATGGTTTATTTTATTAACAGACCTTTTCAAATGAAATTCAACGAAATGCAAACCATATATATATAAAACAAAATAGCCTTCCCATCATTCACTTCAAAAAACAATTTTCCTTTAATATCAAAGGAAGTGTTCATGAGATTGATAGCTTCAATTTTTACTCTTTTCAATTCATTTCTTTCAAGATGTCTTCATGAGATTGATAGCTTCAGATTCATAAAAATGTATCATCCTAGTTCTTTTACTCTTCTTTTTAATTCGTTTCATTCATAAAAGATAACCTCTGCATGGTCAATCTCATGAAGACATTCTTTGATGCTAAAGGAAGTTTGTTTTTGAAGCGAATGATGGGAAACCTATTTTCTTTTGTGTATATATATATATGTTGTTTGTAACTTGTTGAATTTCACTTGAAAAGATTGTTAACAGATGAAACCATGGTTGTGGAAGGATTTTAGTAAAATTTTGTTTTTTAGCTAGTATCGTAATGTTATATGAGTTTCTATTTTATTTATCAGCACTAGTGTAGCACTAGGCAGTATATAAATATTTATATATAATCTTTTACAAAGCTTATATTTAATAATACATTTCCTATCTTTAACATTGTCACTTAAGAATGATGCACTATTTTTTAAACCATTATTTTTATTTAGTTTTCTAATTGTTCTAAGAAAAAAATCTATATTTGGAACATTTTATGTAATTTTTTTGATACATACTATACTACACATTGATTCAGTATATGTTTTGAAAAAATGTACTAATTCATGTATTATTTGCTTAAAATATTTTTTATGATTCGTTTAAATCATGGATATCAAACTTGAGACTTGCCGATGCATGTGCTGCAACATGTATGTGATGCCCGATGTCATAGTTTAAAAATTTATTCAAAGAATTTATTTTATATGCATTGCAAGTAATTGCTTTAATAATGGAGTTATCCAGAAAATAAACATTTTGAAAATTTCAATAAATAAATGATTCCAACTAATAGTACTTTAATCAGAGTATTCAAATCACTTTTTCAGTCAGTGCAATTTCTGTATTCATTTGTTCAGTCCCATTCCGTTGACTTTTTTATATTCGGTATAGAAAATATTTGGCAAAAATAAATGATTAAAATTTAATTATTAAACAATTACTTAAATTTATATGAATTTTATAGTCAGTATTATTTTTATCCCGAGATTTCCTTTCAAAGTCAAGAAAAAAAAGAAAAAATGATGAAAAGGGAGAAAATGTCAAGAAAGATAGGAATTGAATTATATTTTAATATAGCAAAGTGCCGAACTATGCTCTGTTAATATACACAATTTCATTTGCTCACTATCCAAAAAAAATTGTAAACAAAGAAACAAAAATATAAATAAATAAACATTAAAATCTGTAAATTTAATTTATTTTATGATATTCAAATAGTCATTTTTTTATCTCTGAGTGCTGTGTGTGATCATATTAAAAAAATATTAAAATTTGTAAAAAAAATTTACAATATACGAACAGCCTTTTCTTCTGTCTCAGAGTGCTGTATACAATCGTATCAATAAAATTCCTTTGGTTTATAGTGAACGTACATTATTTTATTCTCCATTTATTATCCTTTCTGAATTTGATGTATGGTATTTTGCATAATAAAATGTTTTTTAAACAATATTAAAAAATTCTACAAAATTTAAAAATATATAGGGTATAGGAGCACAGACTTTCACACGACCCACCACTCTCCACTCTATCTAATAACACTGATACACCTAAATGCATATATGTTGAAAAGATAAATAATCACCAATATACGTATTTCATGCTAAACCAGCAATCATCAGTTGGTCCAAATTACCATCTCTACACATATAAGCTATAAGTGCTCAGATATATATTAAGATAGCCAATCCTCATACTTTAATGGACAGGCCTCAATCTACTCCACACTCCAACTCTTCAACCGTCCATCCAATTGAAAATCTGATGATGGAACACTCAAAGGCCACCCCTAGGCTGAGATTCTTGTCACATCCATGTAAAGTTGTGATTATTTATTAAGCACATAGAAAGTATGTAAATACTTTAGAGAAAGGCTTTAACCTTTAACGTATGCACCTTGAACATCTATAATAGTCAAACGATGTTTTTGACTATAGAGGGACCTCTCAAACCTCGACACAAGATAGCGACTTTATAAAGATAAGAACAGCCACCTTATCTTTAACCTAAATTCCCATTTATAGAGGCCAATTTGAAGCATCTTAATTTGAGAGGGTGAAGATGTTACTCTTTTCCCTTTTTAACTCCACTATTTCCTTCGTTAATTCGCACGAAATCTTGTGATTTACAGTGAGTCAACATTACGATCTTTATAATGGAAATGTATGAACTAATGTAAAGTTGTGATTATTCGTTAAGCACATGGGAAGTATGTAAATTTTAGAGAAAGGCTTTAACCTTTAATGTGTGCACCTTGAATGTTTATAATAATCAATGTTTTTTGACTACTGACTTTAAAACATCAAAACCATGAGAGAAATCGTATTGTCTTAATAATGCGACTAGAAAAAAGTTATTGAAAAAAAAAAGAATATTATCGAAAGCATATTTAATTGTGATGGAAGTCAGACATTTTGAAATTTTATTTTAAAAATAAAAATAAGATATAGTAATTTTTTTATACTTATTTTTTCAATGAATGAGCAAAATATCTGTTAATATTACTCCTTAATTTATTGTCAATAACTATCTTATTATTTTAAAGTTTGTAAATACTTTAATCATCATTTCCATATGCATACGAAAAAAACATCTATTTTACATGTGTGTGTTGAAAAGTACTGTGCAGTTGCAATTCAATATACAATATGTATTCTTCTCCAATCAATGTTTGTCAACAAGGGGGAAGGCTTGAAACAATATATTAGATATTGTGGCTCTTCTGTTTTTTCTTTTGATTATTTATTAGCTATATATTTTTCTTTTAACTTAATTATTGTTTTCAATAATGGAATAAAACAAATTGATTATATGTTTTCATTTTAATATTAATTTGATGTTTTTTTTAAAATAAATTATTAGAAGAAAAGAAAACTGAAATTTGAAATATAGAATGAATAACAATATAAGTATATATATATGGGGACCACCTAAGACTTTGAAATCTTTGATTTAGAATATCAAAAGTAAGTTGTAGAAACTATATTCTGAAAATGAATCCATGATAGCAAAAGCGCTATGTACAGAACACAACGATATTAAACGTGAAATAAAAGAAGTGTGCTTCATTGCAAATGATGAGTATGCAATAAACCGGAAGGAGTCATGTTTTTCCATCTCTAGAAAGTGGACTATATGAAAATATTGAATAAATTTGCATAAATTACTACTCAGTCTTTAAAAATCACAACTCAAGCCATCACCCCCAAGATAGGCTATGAATATGGAGACTAAAGATTCCTAAAAGTGCTCAGCCTTATAATTATTTTAATACTGAGCTTCACTTGTTTGTGTAATGCGCAATTTGTAACTTACTATTCGAAGGTGGATGCAAGAAGGTTTGTGTATAAAATCCCTATGCAATATCCTCAGGCTGGTTGCACTTAATGGCACTGCTGTATGGAGAGTTTTGCCTCTGTGTAAACAGTTTGTGTAAGCATAAAGAATGATTATGTGATGTTTAATGGTTTAGATTCATTTTGGTTATACTGGCAAGTTGTCAGTTTATTATATTAAAAGAATAGAATCAAATACATTACATAAATAATTACATTATACATAAATTATATTTAACATCGTAATCATATATTAATAAGGATTATTGATCATATGAAGATTATCTAGTACAAGTACCTACTTTAGATATAATGACTTTTATACCATTCTGAAATTATCTATATCATCATCACTACTTTCAATTTGTATTATTTCGCTAAAAATGAAGCTCTTCAACTTTTATTTATTTTTTTTCTATACCTAGTTTTTCCTTCCAAACCATGTATAGCAATTTTCTTCTTTTATTGATGTTTTTTAAGGTCCTCCCTCCCACTGTCTTTTGATATTCAATTTAGGACTTTAGTTGTTCATCTAATTGCAAGATGCATGTGCAACTCAGTTCTCTTCTGGTTTTTTAATTTTTTAATCATGGCAGTGATGCATGCCTATTGGTCTATCCATGTATATGCATTCCATCCTTGTTAAACCCATTGTTCATCATCTTATATTTTGCAGCATCACCGTCTCTACATTATTTTGCTAAGAATCCAAGTCTCAGATTATGAAAAAGTACTGGTAGAAAAAAATTATATCACACGATCACCATTCTTTATGGTTACACAAACCTTTTTGCAACCATTTATTACCATGGCTTGCACTGAGTGGCACTACTGTAAGGAGAGTTTTGCCTCTGAGAAAAAAAATTACTGTATAAAAAAAATCATCCTTTTTATACATAAAAACAAATTTCTTTTAATATCATTAGTTTTAGCATCCTAGTCAATGATTTAACTCATCTGTATCTATTATATTTTCAACAATATTAGAAATCAGACCAAGATATTTATTGTTTACTTTTTCTTATTACTATCAATCTTTGTTTTATTTTTGAAAATACACGAAATATTAATTTTTCAAGTTTTTTTTATTTGTGTATCCTTTAACTCCATCATATCACAACTTTTTTACCAGCACTGAAAGTTAGGCTATCCTCTTGCACTATGCATGCATGCATTTCACTAAAGACTTTCACTCTTCAGTTGAACTTAAGCATAATCTGTGGATTAATTCCACTTCTTTCTTCTTCTGTAATATCTTAATTTTTTTAAAATATACATAAAACTTCTATTCTTTTCACTTGGCCCAAGTCAAAATCTCCTACACGTTTTCATTATTTGTTCAATATTTATCAATACCAAATTATTACACTTTGATATTTACACTAAACATCATACGATCACCATTTCTTATGCTTGATCATAATTGTTATTAAAACATGCAAAACCATACAGTAGTGGAAGGTTACATTAGATCCTCCTAAGTGCAGTGCTCTCAGACCCAAGGCTCTTGACTGATGAAAGCCACAAGCTAGAAACTAGTCTGGGAATATTGGATGAGTAGGCACTAGATAGGGATTTTACGCACAAACCTTCTGGCATTCATTGATTACTCTGGCTTGCACTGAGTGGCACTATTGTACGGAGAGTTTTGTCTGTTCTGATATTTACAAGTGTCAAGCCTTTTGCATTCGTAACTTTGACACCACCAATTTCAAATAAATTTATATCTTTTAATATACTTTTCTTGATACTTATGTATTAGTCTTGCACCGATGAAAATCACTGGCAATAAACAAATATGTATATAAAGACCGAATTACAGACATTTAGATCTTCTAAAAGTAAATGAAGATATATATATTTTTTATCACTTGCAATAAATTTACTTGGTAGAAGATAATTTATCACAAAAAAAAACATAAATGCGTGTTTATAGACCGTCATTTTCCCAAATAAATCTTTTTATTTTGTCTGCAAGTTATTTTCCGTGATCAGAAGATTAGAAAACTATTGGCGGACTAATACGTATGTATCATGTCAGTGAGGACGAATACTTAAATATCCTTTTCTTTATTCACTTTTTTTACTATGCAGTAATTTTATTTGTTCTGATAAACCCATTAATGATGATTACTAATCATTTAGTAACTAGAGATTATCCGTAGCCCAGATATAAATTTTAAATCTTAGCTATATTTCTTTTTCTGAACTTTCTCACGCACATTGTCAGTTGAACAACTTTCATTTATATAATTTAGTTTGAGGGGGGGGGGGGGGCGTAATATATTTGTAGTTTTGCTTTCTTGCTATAAGGGCTCTTGTAACACTTCCCGAGTCTCTGAAGAATTATTTTTCAAACCAATCGTATTTTCAGAATCTCTATTTTTTTTTTTTTTGACTTTCAATTTTAATAGACAAAAAGTTTTAGAAAGATATAATCTAACTATCATTCCACTTTATCACTTTTATAATTATCGTAAATGGCTAAGTAAGTCATTTGACTGATTGATCCAATATTTTCTTTTGACTAAACGGATTTTTTTTTTTAACTTCGCAGGGAATCGATCCTGGCATCTTTAGCTTTTGAATTCACCCTTTTTATTACTACCCTAAACAGGCGGTTAATCGTTTTATTGGTTTATTTTCTGCTCATTTTATTTTTAAATGATGATTTAAATGTAATTGAATGGGCAAAGTTTAATCATTTTAATTCATGTTATAAAAATTTCATCTTAACCATGTAATTTAGAACTACAGTGCTTGGAAAAAGGGGAAAAATTTCAACCGGGATTGTATATGAATAATTTTTATTAGTCGTTCATTAGATTAGAGATTATCTACTTAGTGAATAATATTTCAGTGTAATTTGCCCTACACTACTCTCACTCAATGTAGGGACTGATATATATCCGCTTTTAACACCTTGTGGAAGGGTATGATCATAAACATATGACCAAAGACGTGAAAAAGATGTTTGTGTCAAAGTTGTGATGGTATTAATTTTGATACTTTTTTTTTTTTAAGTGTCATAGCATCGGCCGGGAAGCGAACCCGCAACCCGGGCAACTGCCTGCAATTGCAAGGCAGTCGCGCTGACCTCTCTACCACCAAAACAAGACTAATTTTGATACTTATCTGTTAAACTGTAACAATTATCTATATACTGATGAGAAAGATATGCATTGGTGGTCGAGAGGTCAGCGCGACTGCCTTACAAGCAGTTGCCCGAGTTGCGCGTTCGCGTCCCGGCCGATGCTATGACACTTGAAAAAAAAGATATGTGTGGATTATGATCTAGGCCAACTGATGATTGTTGGTTCAGGACGAAATATGCATTTTTGGGAATATACATTCATTTTATTTATGATTACATCACTCCACAAGGTGCTAAAAGTGGATAGAAGCCAGTCCTGGTGATGTAATGAAAAATTACACTACGGAAATAGTATTGTATAATGACTTTTGATTTTAAAAATGCGGGGAGGGTATAGTTATAAAGAATTGGGCCATTACTTTTGGTTATTTATTTAAAAATTAGGTTATTCTGTAAACAACTAAAAATACTGAATTAGATTTTTAATATATATATTGTCAAAATAAGAGTATAGATCAGATGACCCTATACTCTTAAGCTTGTAAGTTATAAACAATGAGGATTGCCAAATCCTCAACAAGCCTTGTGATAAATGCTTAGCCAGAGAAAGCATTTAAAATATCTCTGTCAGGACCCCCCCCCCCAACCTCTGACCATGGTTTCGTGCTTTGGCACTCCTCAGAGAGGTGCTAGGGTAGGTTCAGACCCTAGATCTAGTGTCTGAACCTATCCTAGCACCTCTCTGAGGAGTGCCAAAACACGAAAACATGGTCAGAGGTTGGGGGGGGGGTCCTGACAGAGATATTTTAAATGCTTTCTCTGGCTAAGCATTTATCACAAAGCTTGTTGAGGAATTGGCAATCCTCATTGTTTATATATATACTGTATTGTGTTTGTCAAATTTTATTCACTTTTTATCTACAGTTAAATCTTGTTAGAATGAATGTTGTACTATTATTATTATTATTATTTTATAATGCTTGTGAAATATTAATAACTGCATTAATTACTTGCATATTAAATAAACATTAGAATAGTTTCCATTTATATAGTAGTATTTTTATGTGATATATATAATATATATTTCTATATTTTTTTCACAGAATTTTCCCAAGATGATTGAAATTTATGGTTAGCAACCATTCTAGTCATTTTCAATGAAATAAGGTAAGGATCTTCTAATTTTATTTTGTATATATTTATAAATGGGTATTTACATATTGATTCGGTGGTGATGAAGGTCACAGGCACAATCAGTTTGGCATAGAAAGACCGAATCAAACACATGTATAATCTTCTAAAAAGGAAATGAATTAATTTTGTAAGTGAAATTAGATAATATTCCAATGAGAAAAAATTAATCAAAATATTGGTTTTTCTCATCATTTTATGATTTATACTATGCTGTGATGTCATAAAAGAATGCCGGCATGATTAATCGATCATCTGGAGAAAGTAAGAGATAAATGGGATTTATTGGCAATCTTTAATTTTTTCCAAAACGAATGTGTGTAGTTTTATTTTTTCTCCCAAATTAAATAATTAAAATTTGGGAACTGCCCACTACCAAGGATGATTTGGTCAACTGTTTTCAAAACTATGGTATTTTGTCCTCATAATGGTCATGATATCACATTTTATGTCTACAGGTTGGACAAACAATTTTGTTTAGCATTGTTGAAGAAGAGTAGTCATTCATAATGGGAACATGGTTTGAGATAAGAAACTTCAATCCACAGTAGTGTTGCTAAGAAACATTATTTTGTAAATGGACAGAATTATGCAGTTAAATACATGTATATATATTTTTTTGGGTTTGGTTACTACTTGTAATAAATGTAGATTATTAAAAGTTTACTTGTTGGAAGATCATTTCTTGCAAAAAAACGTAAATATGTGTTTGTTTCATTTCCACTAAATAAAGTTATAGGTGGCCATTTTTCAAAATAAAAAATCTTTATAGGTTTAAATGATGGAAAATGATTTCTCACAAAAAAAACACTTAATTTTGTGTTTGTAGATGTTTGTATCAATCCCAGTATATAAAGTTATATGTCATCATTTTTCCAAATCCTTAATTGATCAATTAAGTTTGTCAAAAGCACCCTTGCAGACATTTTCTGAGATTGCACGATTAAAATATTATTGACAGATTAATACATACGTGAAATATCACCATCGGACTAATATATAAGTACCTATAAATGTTAAAATGTTTTCAAGATGAAGGAGTCATTTATAATTGTCATTTAAAATCTCCTTTTGTTAATGTTATGTAGCACTTTATATGGATTAATCCACTAAAAGTGTGATGGACTTGAGATATAAAAGATCCCAGGTTAAAGTTCGACCTGTCACTTTCAGTTTAAATCACATGATTTTCTGAATAATTAATAATTTGATAATCATATAATTTTCTATTTTTTATTATTTCAGTAACTATTACATAAATTCATAAGATTATGGTAGTAATACAATTTTCTTCTTCTTCCTTTCTTTATGTATTGATTTTTATATTCACATATACCATTTTCAACATTTTTATACACTTAACAGTACTATTTTTTACACCAAAACTTTACTCTTACAGTTTTGACTGTCCTGCAATCATCATCAGAGATATCTCTCTGATGATGACTGCATGACAGTCAAAATTGTAAGAGTAACATTTTGCTGTAAAAAAATCTCTGATGATGATTGCATGACAATCAAAACAGTAAGAGTAAAATTTTGGTGTAAAAAATAGTATTGTTAAGTGTATAAGAAGGTTGAAAATGGTATGTATTCATCAGATTGTTGTTAATCAAAACTAACAAATTGCTTTTCAGTTGTACAATATTATGGAATGGTGTTAGTGACTTTAAATTACTCTCTTGGCTATTGTTAGTGCTACATTACCAGTTTTATATTAATTTAATAGTAAAAACTGGAATTGGTTTATTAACTAAAAAAAATCTGAAGATGATAGTAATCCACAGAGGGTATTAAAAATGTACCAACAAAAGCCTAGAATGTCAGTGATTTGTAGATACCTTGATCTTGGGAATGTGAACAAACTTATAAACTCCTTTAATTTTTACTACAATGAGTAAAAAAAATATTTTCCATAGTTTATTTAAATATTTATGATTATTTTTATAAAATATTTGTAAAGTTATTAGTAAAAAAGAAATATTTTGATATTTATACTTAGATTTTTTTTTAAAAATATGCTTAATTTTTAAAAATTTTAAAAATTTGAACTAATAATAAAAAAAACTTGCAGTCATTACATTCTGTCAGAACTTTCATAAAATTTTCAATAATTATAAATGCAATTTTACATTTTAGAATAGAATTTCATAGCTTTATGTTTGACTTAATAAAATTCATTCAAATTTATAAAATGAAATTCAATCAACAAAGATTTCGTTAATTAATTTTTTTAACGGCTTTTCTATATTGATCTAATAAGAAAAAAATTATTTTCATTACTCATTTCAGATTTTTTTTTTTTTTCCTATATTTGAAAATTTTTCATATGATCTTTTAGAATGTTTGTTTGTAAACATACATTTCTATTAAATCAAATATATTGATTCTTAGTACTGAATAAAGATTTTAATATTAAAATAAAATATTGAACTTTTAATCTCAAATTGTCACTAGGGGAAGATGGAAAACCTTTGAAATACAAAAGAATTAAATTTTAAAAAGTTACATTTTCTGTTTCTCTTTCCATTTCACTTAGAGTTTATATATACACATAAGTTTGAAACTGAGTCTATAATTTTTATTAAGTAACTTTTAATGATGTATTAAATTGAAAAGAAGTAAGGATAAGAAATAGCGGAATAATATTTTTTTATCCGTTTTTTTTTTTGGATGGGGATAATGAATATTCTTGTAGTTTATTTTATGGAATTTATCACCTATTGGGTATTTATCATAATTACTCTATATTTTTCAGACTGTGATGTATCTGTGTGATAAAAAATGAATTCAAATACAGTCCTGAACAGTTTTACATATTAATAATAATGGATTGGTTTATTTCTCAAGCGTTCATTAAGAAATTCAAACAATGCAAGTGATAGGTTTTGGTGCTATTGATGAAATTTAAGTACTAGTGATTACTACTTTAGAAAATGCCAAACTGATTCCAGGTTTGAATCACAACTGAGCAAAGTCAAAAAAAGTCTGTGATGAATTGAATTGCTGCTCTCAACCTGCCTCTTTGGTACTTTAATGTTACATGATACTTCAAGACAATGATCATGTGATTATTATATATTATACAAAAAATTTTACCAACTGTAAATCAAAGCCACTTCAAAATTTAATAGGTATCATCTATACTATGAGCCAATAACACAAGATTGTTGAACATTTGCATGATCATATTACCAAGTTGTGCAAACATTTCTAATGTCATTATCTCTGTTGTTATGTAATTAATATATTTAAATTTATATGTAATATACATATAAGTGTGTTTTGTAAATAAAAGTTTGTTTTTATTTTTTAACAAAGTTTTATCAAAAATCTATACCCTAATAATGAAAGTTTTATTAGGGGGAAAAAGCTATTTTGCAATTTAAAAAAACAGTGTTTATATTGTCAGTACAAAGGACTTTTTTTGTCTATTAAGTTTTCAGGGGTGCTAATATTTATACTCATAAAAATAAAACTAATAAATCCAATTTGTAAACATCATATACTTATTAAAAAACAATTAGTTAATAATTTAACATACATAATCTTTAAAATAGAAAATAAATTTTTCTGACAAAGAAAAAGAATTGCCAGATTCATCTTACATTGCATAAGCATTGAAATATATTTTTTCCTGATTAGAGCTATTGTAATATTCTTAGTACTTATGTATTATACCTGCTGCCTGTGTTTGCAATGGCAGAATGTTGTACCTTTCTCCAGATAGGGGGAGGGTGTTTGTGATGGCAGAATGCCATAGTAGTGACTTTAATATTGCATTCTGCCATCACAAACACACACCTCCAACTGGAGAAAGGTATACAATACTGCTGTCACAAACATGGGCATAATTAACTGTTAAGTAATTGAAATCTGTGAAAATCATGTTAAGATTACAGAGTCAGTTTTGATCAATATATCCTAGGTTTGCATAACATACAGACTTGATCACACCATCAATGAGATGTGTTAAGAGGGATAAAGGCTTAGTGGTTATAGAGAAAACTATTTTAACATTAATAATTTTTATTAGTCATTCATTAGGCTAGAGATTATATACTTAATAAATATTTCTGTAGCATAATTTTTACTACACCATACATAAGGTAGGGACTAATTTCTATCCACTTTTAACATCTTTTTTCTATGTCTTTGGTCATGCGTTTATAATTGCATCTCCACAAGATCCCTATCTTATGTATGGTATGGTGAAAATTACACTACAGAAATAACCATTTTTATGCTTTTATTTTTCCGATCTGCCAGTAGATGAGAATTATTTCTTTATGTGTAACAATAAAATATGATTCGTAAAAATTGCATTTACAAAAATAAGTTCTCTGCCTTATCTGTAATGGCCTCAGTAATTTATTAAAACTTTTTTATTTATTTTTCAGATGGTATTAGTAGAATTTAGGCAAGACTACTATAATATTCTACCACATCAACTTTTTTTTTTAATTTTGCAGTAAATAACAAGATTCAACAGAAAGATTATATTATCTTTCTTGAGGTGTTAGTTGATATTTTTAGATTTCCTAGAGAATAATAAAGGCAGCAAAATAATGTATTTAAAATAGAAGCCAGTAATTGTGCAATTAAAAAAAAGAACATAAATGAACAAAACCAAAATTAACCTTATTAAAAGTAGGCCAAAAGCGCATAACCTATTGTTGAAACAAACTGAAACCATCAATCTGAAAACAAACTTTTATCAATACAAAATACCCTAATCATTCATCAAATGCAAACAGATAAATTTTTAATTTATTATTAAATTCTTAGTCAATTGGAAACATAATTTGAGAAATAGAAATTATAGCACTGCACATTATCTGATCAAAAACAGAAAGAATCAATTTAAGAAAATGAAATCGATGAAAGTACAAAATACTAGAAAATTTTTGTTTTTCGTAATTTTTTTTTTTTGTTTTGTTTTGATAACTTGAGAAATAATTTGATATACAAATGCACACACAAAAAATTTAAAATAGTACCAATTTTTATGTCATAACATTTGTGTTATGGTAAGCACTAAATTTTTATTTAAATTAAGAAAATATATATGATATTGAATTAAACAATAATTTGTATTATTTGTATTTATGTTTGGATAAGTTATCTTGGAATGCAATGAAATAACAAGATTTATTTTTATAAAAGTCTATAAGTATTCATTGTGAAGTTGACATATCTTGTCAAGCGTTGGTGGGCTAGTGGTTAGTATAGTTGCCTTCCAAGCAGCTGGCCCAGGTTCGCTTCCCGGTCAACGCTTTGCTGTATAAAAAAATTGACATATCTTGATGTAGCAGTTGCTTTACTGATAAAATTGAATAATAGTATTCTATCTTAGTCATTATATAAAGCTTATTTGTAAATAAGGGGGAGGTTCATTGTTAAATGGGACTGATAGCTAAATGCTACCACAATTTGATAAGTCTAGATCTTAAGACTGATATTTGGTTATTTTTTAAAGACACTGCCATAAGTATATATGTTCTCTCCTCCAAAAGCTATTATAGTAGGTTGGCAGAACCATCACTGAACAGTTATATTTAGCTATTGTTGATGATACTTGTTGTTTCCTGTTACCTCTTAATGCCTCTTACGTTATCATCTCAGCTTTAAAGCTACATCATTCAATACATCTATGTCAGTTGTCAATATATTGAAGTGTCCTTATTCATAATATATGATTCCAAAAGTAATATATGCATTGGTAGTAATAATGTTATATATATATATATAAGAGTAATAAAGCTCAAGGCTAAATGGATTTGTAAGTAATTATTAAAAACCAGTAAACACTTAGACAATCCCAATGTCAATAACAATCAACAGTATCAAACTGTTGTCAAGGCAACCTTTTAACAATAAAGGAGATTGTCTTGACAACAGTTTGATACTGTTGATTGTTATTGATATTGGGATTGCCTTAAGTATTTACTGATTTTTAATGATATATATATACACACACAATGTGGCTATTGGAAAGGTGATAAGTTTTTTTCCAAACTGCCTGCAGCATTTTCTCTAAATAAACACATGTAGTACATAGCAACATAGTTTAGCTATTCACGGCAAAATTTTAAGATACAGGCATTTCTGGATAATGAGTTATGTTTTCTTTAATATTGTCTTCAATGTTCTCCCTGCCACCATGAAATCTTGTAAGCCATTTGAAAATATTTTAATGTCTAATGACTTTACAGCCATATACAATTTGAATAATTTCCAAATATATCAGTAATTCCTTTTTCCCAATTTAAAACAAAATTTAATGATAGCGTATTGTTCCATCTTGGGTTAATGTACAAAACAAACGTTCACATTTCTTGTTGTAATTTGTGATCCAGACATGCTAATACCTTAAAATGTTTGTAGTGAATAGCTAAACTCTGTCCGCATATAACACACATTGATTCTGCGATGATGAAGTTGGAAACTTATAGAGAGAACCAGTCACCTTTTCATTAGAATATACTGAATGACAAATATTTTATTTGCCAAAGGCTATTTGGATATTTATAATCTCATTCGCAGATGATACAAAATTATCAACTAAAAAATTACCCTACTATATTTGATCAAAAATTTAATTTGTTTTTTTTTCTAATCATTAAATGTGAGCAACTTTTTTAAATGGCAGATCAATTTCAACTTTCCCCTTTTAAATGAAGGCCTTATTTTTTTTGTGAATTAAAAATAAATTAATAATAATAATAATAATAATAATAATAATAATAATAATAATAATAATAATAATAATAATAAGAAGAAGAAGAAGAAGAAGAAGAAGAAGAAGAAGAAGAAGAAGAAGAAGAAGAATGAGAAGAAGAAGAAGAATAAGAAATGAGGAGGAGGAGGAGAAGAAGAAGAAGAAGTTCCATGTTTTTCCAATTTGCCTTGAACCTATCTTCATGACATGTATTCTCAAATTACATTTTATGATCTGGATGGATTAAATCTACAGCAGCTAGATGCAGTCATTTGTAAACTTCCTCTTCAGGAAATGGTTTCGAATTTTCTGCTTTCTTTTTTAAATAACTTGCACTCAGATTTTTCTGACTTGTTTGTTTCTTTTTATAAAACATGTTTTCTATTTTAATATTTCTCTCCTAATAATTTTGTTGTAATCAGAATGTTTTGATAAATAGTGCTTCTTAATAATATGTTAATCTTTAATAGCTGAAATTCTTTCCAAGCATATCAGGCATATTGATTTACTATTTCTTTCTATAAAAAAAATACACATTCCATTTCTTTTCAAATGCACACTTTTCTATGTTAATTTTCATTAGCAAAATAATAAAATGAAATGAAATTCAAGTTTTATTTTTGCTTGTTATACGTTCACTGCGAAAATCACTATAAAGCCAAAGAAAATGGTTTTAGCATTGTAGGTTACATTCATCAGATAGACTACACAATGTAGATAATTTGTTGACCATTGCACCTCTGATAACAAGATACAAGACTTCCTACAATTATGCCAATTGCAGTGTTGTTTATTTCGGGGAATTTGCACCAGCCTTTGCAACTAAACTTTCCCAACATCAGTATTTTTATAATATGGTCAAAGATAATTCCAAACATAAATCTACATTCCTGGACCATAAAAATAAGCTTGGCCATGCTTTCAAATCTGCATTAGTCACAGTAGCATGCTTGGAGAGTAACAATGCAAAACATAAAGTGACGGAGGCATGGCAATTTGACAATAATGCCAACGCAAATAAAAATAATAATTGTTTCTCCTGTTTCAAAAATCAGGTCATGTAAACCATCTCATTTACATATAATTTACATACTATTTATATCTTGCCACTCATCTACAGTACGTAGATGCATTGCTATGATTATGATATTGCTATGAGGTAGTGAAAACATGCTTAGCAGATTATAAGAATTCCACCCAAGGGAATTTATATGCCTTGCTTCCCATTAATTTATTTTTAAGCTTTTTTTAATTCATGCCTCCAAGTGCTTATATCTAAATTATTGTAATGGTTGGAAAGAAAAAGATATAGTAGAGAAAATAAATATTTTATTTTACTTAACTCTTAATTCAATATTTGTAATATACTTCCACTGCATTTCATATGTTTAAATAAAAGTTTTATATGGATGTATTTTATACATGTTTGAGAAAAATATTTGTAGGCCAGATTGAGAGCTTTTGAAGACAAGAATTGGCCTACAAGCCAGAGGTTCCTCACCTCTGTTATATATGTACACATCAAGAGAACAACGTAATTAGAAAATCGTAAGATCATGCAGTACAGCATAGTTTTTACATATCTATAGATGATTTAATAAGACAATAAAGCCAATTACTCAAATCTTTAATAGGTTTATAAATGTATGTAATAACAATCAACCCTTAAGCTATTAACAATTTCAACCTGTAGTCAAGGCAACCACCATTAACAATACCATCTTTATTGGTAATGAAGGTTGCCTTGACTACAGGTTGAAATTGTTGATAGCTGAAGGGTTGGTTGTTATTATATAGATGTATGTGTATTTACTAATAAGCAAATATTTAAAAATTATTGTATGTAAATCAAGATTTAACAAAAATATGTAAAAAAAAAAAAAAGAAAAAATACATTAGACAGAAAAGGATATTGCTTATAATTAACAAAAATTTAATTCAAATTAACACTTATATTGGTGATGTAATAAAGTCGGAGTTATTGTCTTGTGCAATGTGTAAGTTACTCAACATAGATTTTTTCCCACTAAATTAATGTTCAGATAAGAATCCCAAGTCATATAACTATCACGTTTTGTGTCGCTTGTTAACAATTTAATTAGCCTAAATTCAAATTGTTAACTAAACTTTTCACAGCTCTTTAATTTCTAGATATTGTTTATTAAACCTCCTATAATTAGTCCTGGCGTTTTATCCATTAAATTATTTTTTCAATAATATATATTTTAATTAGATTTAAAGATGTGATGTATTACAATTCGCTAAATTACAGTGTTAGAATGCATTAAACTTAGTATACTTTCTTATTCAATAAGTCATAGCATTGTATAGCAATACAAAGCGAACCAAACAAAAAATTTATATATTTATAAATTTATTTATTTACTATTTTTTTCAGGTAGCAATTAGATGATTCGGCAAATAGGGTAATAATCAGTACAACTATGGCAAATATATCATTTTGTTTTATTTTCTCGTATGTCTTTACTATTCATCATCATTAACCATTATTAATCCACTGCAGATTGGTCTCTCCAAATTCAATCCATCTTCTCTGATCTTTAACTTCTCTTCTTCACACTACTCTGCACACTTTCTTATTTCATCTACCCATCTCACATGTGGTCTTTTTCTGGGTCTTTTACAATCTCTTAGAATCCCATTTAAGATTTCAATTGTCCATCTATTATCATTTTTTTCTTAAAATATTTAAATCTTTTATTGTTTAATTTTTTATTTGCTCATATGAATAAATAGAGGAAGTAATATGAATTTTGAATCTAATAGCTGAGAATACTTTCATTACGACAATCCGTTATAACTTTATTTCATTAAAAAATCATCATCATCACTTTCAAATATTGTCGATCCACTGCAGGGTGAAGGTCTCTCTAAGTTTAATTCATTTTCTCTGTTCTCTAGCCTATTTTCTCCACATCTCCCCAGCACATTTCCTTATTTCATCCATCTATCTCATATGTGGTCTCTTTCTAGGTGTTTCACAATCTCTTGGATTCTGGTTTAAGATTTCAACTGTTCATCTATTATCATCTCTTCTAGCAAAATTATATACTTTACACTATAAATTTCATAATTTTTTATAGCAAAGAAGGGCTTATCCACACTCTCTGCAATCGGGGAGGTAAAAATTCTCTGTGATCATATCAGATCCAAGAATCTATACAAACCCATTGCCGTTCAGCTAGACATCTCTGAAGCATTTGATTCAGTAGATGTCAACATCCTGCTCAATTGCCTCTCAGCACTAGACATTCCTACTCAAATCATTCAGATATTGTGACAATCTACTAAACAACAGATTGGTCCACATTTCCCTGAATGGTTTCTTTACAGATGGTTTTATTCCTTCAAAATCCATACCCCAAGGATCTCCACTTAGCGGCCTCCTATTTATACTCTACTTAAACCCCCTTCTTAAACAGATAGAGGCAGAACTTCCAGGAATCTATATACTCCAGCTGAAGAAACACTGTAAAGCATTTGCCTACATGGATGATATCCTTGTCACCTTACCCTCCCAAAAATATCTAAAACCTCTCATACAAATAATCAAAAAATTTTCCGAATCCTCCAAACTTTCCTTCAACCTCAACAAGTCATCGGCCTGGAAAATCAACACCGGCAAGAAGATATCATTGCCTTTCTCAGCAGACCCCCAAAACTTTTTGGGGTTTCCCATATACAAGTCACCGCAAGCCATGTCGATACAAATACAGAATTCCATCATTGAAGCCGCCACCAACACAGTTAAAAACCTTGCCAAAGTTTATTTATCACTGCAAGGGAAAATCTCTCTCCTCAATATCAAGGTAATGGCAAAGATTAGCTACTATCAACCCATAGTTAACATGACAAAGACTTTCAATACAAAAATCAACCGAATCTGTGCACAGCTGTTGTGGAATGGTAAAACAGCGACCATAGGAATTAAACGCATGCAGTGACATAGTAAAAATAATGGTATGTCATTGCATGCAATGTTTTCCATATATTACCAAAAGTGCCACTCTCTGATCCACATCCTACAAAAGAAATTTCCCCAGATTGTAGCGGAACAACCAGTCATGCCATCAGACAGACCTCCACCTTCAAGGATAAGCTGGCTAAATCAGATACTTGACTACCTTTTCGCTCACAATGGCCACTCTACCCTAGTATTCAGACAAAAAATCTCCATTTGGGATGCTCATGGCCTGCTATTTCCCACACAAAACTCTACCATTCCTTACCTCGGTGGTAACAATCACGTAGTCACCAGGTTTTTCAAGCATCTCAAGCTGGAGCCAAGGTTCGTGGACTTTCTCATAAAAATCAACCTGAATTCACTCCAGACAAATTGGTTCCTGAACTACAGGAGATTCCTCAAGAATATAGATCCTATGTGTCACAACTGCCATAGAACCTGTGAAACCTTTGATCATATGATAAATGATTGCCCAGCATATGACAAAATCAGAACTTTCATTACTTACCACTGCCACATTTCCCTGAACAAAATCTTAAATATTAAATGCTGCTTCCTGTCCAGGGATTATGTCACCACAAGATTCTCAACTTTTCTCACTTATGCAACAAGTTTATCTTTCCTCCCAAGCCTGAAGACACATTCATTTCCAAGCTAAAGGAATTTCACCATAAGGACAGAATAATCTCTTCCAGATTTTTATTTGACAACACGTGGAGCCTGATTAAGCTGGATTAACAACACCAGTAACCACATCAGAACATTTGGTTGCCTGACTAACATGGATAACTATTATTTCTGATTTACAATTGCATCATTATTACATATGGTTTTTCAATAAATTATTTATAAATAAATACTATCTATTATTGTTTAAACTTACAATAGATTAGATAGGCGTATAGGAGATAGTTTATTTGTAGTTACACAACTTATGGATATGAGTAGGAATTTAGGTAAACAGTTATATATGAGTTTTATAGATATAGAGAAGGCATATGATAGAGTAAATAGAAATAGATTATGGATAAGTTTAGCAAATTTGGGAATGGATGAAGCTTTAATAGATATTATTAAGAAATTATATGAAAATAATTATTATATATATCAATTAGAGAATATAGAATCAATTAAAGTTAAAAATGGTGTGGGACTAAGGCAAGGATGCCCTATGTCACCTATTTTGTTTGTGTTGTATTTGAGTGAAATGGAAAGAGCAATAGAAAGATTAGGAAGAGGGATAGAGATACCGTTAATAGGTAGTAAGGGAGTATATATTTTGTCAGGTCTTTTTTTTGCAGATGATATATTTTTGTGTGCAGAAAAAAGAGAAGATATGGAAGTTATGTTGAGGACATGTGCAAGGGTAGGTAAAGAGATGGGGATTAAATTTAGTGAAGAAAAATCAAATATAATGATGGTTAATACTGAGGAAAGAGAAGATGTAGAATTTTTATTGGGAGATATTAAGTTAAGTGTGGTGAATAGATATAGTTATTTGGGAATTATTTTAAGTAATCAGAAAAATTATTTGGATGAATGGGAGAAAAAATTGATAAATGAAGCAAAGAAAAGAAAGGGATTGATAAAGAAATTAACAGTATTTTCATATAATAAATATGATGTAGCTAGAATTATATGGAAAGGAGTTGCAGTAGCAGGGTTAACATATGGTAATGATGCATTATATGTTAGTAAAAAGATATTAGATTATTTAGAAAAAGCTCAAAGGGAAGTAGGAAGACATGCATTGGATGCAGAAGTATGGACAGCAAGGGAGGCAATTCAAGGAGAAATGGGATGGTCAAGTTTTCATATGAGAGATGCAAAAAGTAAAATGAAAATGTTTGGTAGATTGCAGTTTATGGATAATAAAAGAATAGCTAAAATAGTATTTAATTGGGTTATGAGTAAAGGGCAGGTAACAAGATGGGTGAGAAAGGTAATGCGCTATGCAAAAGATTTGGATAAAGAATTTATATCAGTATATTTGTACAAAAGATGGGATGATTGTGTTAAGAGGATTATTGAGTGTTATAGTAGTAAGGAATGGGATAAAAGAATAAATTTATTAATAAAGACTAGGGAGTTAGAGAGATGGAGAAATAGTATGGAGAGTAAAAAGAGTTTAAATATATATAGAAATAAACAGAATATTAGGTGTGAGTTAATATATGATAATAGTAAGGAAAGTAGTTTATTGTTTAAGGCTCGAACGGGATCTTTAGCTACAAAAGAATATACATGTAAATGGAAAAATATGGGTGATTTATTTTGTAAATTATGTAAGGAAGGAATTAAAAATATTAGGCATTTGTTAATTGAATGTAAATGTTTGAAAACAGAAAGGGTACATATAATGAAGTTGTGGAAAAATAAATATGAAAAGAGTGATTATACAGAAAGTGAATTATTGGTTTTTATGCTGGGTTTGGGAAAAGATAAGGGGGATTTAGATATAAAGGTTATAGAGTTGACAAAAATTATGTTGTGGAAATGGGATAGAACAGATTATGGGTAAATTTAGAGTGGGGAATGTAAAAGAAAGTGGCTAACAGGTTTATCGGGGCATAATTGCTGAGATATTCTTGACTTCGTTTAAGGAGAAGCCATAATACATCACATCACATCAGAGTTCGCTTCGGAATAGTGTGTAAGTTGGGTCAGTATGATATGGGGGGGGGGTATTTTTTATTTTATTATTATTAAAAATAAATCTGTTAGAGGTGTTGTTTTTATTACCTAGTTGTAATAATCATTTGACAGAAAAGGAATACTGTACTCTTATTTCTATCTGTCCGATGTAAGTGAACGTTAGTTCTACAAGGAAATATTTTATGTAGATTTAAAAATAATTTTTGGGTAAAGTCATATCTCTTGTAGATGAAAATGAAGACAAGTAGTATTCAGAAAAATCTTTCATAGTACCTTTTCTTTTGCTCTCCCTTTCAAAAGAAGTGTCCCTGAGACAAAGATGTTATTTCAAAAATTCTGCAATCAAGGATTGAAGTTTTCATTTATATACTGTATATGGATTTAACGTATTTTACAAAATTTCTACAGGATATTATATTTTTAAGGAAAAAATTAAGAAATGGCATCATGAGCTTCCACTGTCTTATGAATATTCTAAAATAAAGAATAGAAGATTGGCGAATTCTCAAGTTCAAAACTCATGGTTCGCAAGTAGCTTCTCCCACTTTCGGCTCTCAAACTTTTTATGACCTCCTGAGCAAGAAACCAATCAATTATTTTACTTAAATGTGAGATAGAAAATTTAAACGAAAACAAATATTACAATTCAGTTTAACATTTTACAATGTAATTTATATATATATAGAATAATATAGGGGATTTGAATTCAGACTTTCAAGCACCCTTCAACTACCCATACTATCTCATATCACTGATACACATGACCACATACATGTAGAAAAGATAAATAATCACCAATATATGTATTTCATGCTAAACCAGCACTCATCAGTTGGTCCAGATTATCATCTCCCACACATATATATATAATCCGTGCTCAGTTTATATTAAGATAGCAGATCTTCATACTTTAATGGACAGGCTTCAATCCATATGGATGGCTGAAGAGTTGGTGGTTGGAGTGGATTGAAACCTGTCCATTAAAGTATGAAGATTTGCAATCTTAATATAAATTGAGCACTGATTATATATATGTGTGTGGGAGGTGATAATCTGGACCAACTGATAAGTGCTGGTTTAGCATGAAATACTACAATTGGTGATTATGTATCTTTTCTACGTGTATGTGGTCATGTGTATCAGTGGTATGAGATAGTATGGATAGTTGAAGGGTGCTTGAAAGTCTGAGTTCAAATCCGCTATATTACAATTAGGCTCCAGATATGTGAAGAGTGCCTGTATTTCAAATATAGAATAAACAAATCGTTTTACTCTTTGTTACGTCATAAAGTTTAAGAAATCAATTTGCCATCTTTTTTTTCTCTCTTACGTGTCAAAGCATCGGCCGGGAAACGAACTCGCAAACCCGAGACAACTGCTTGTAAGGCGGCTATGCTGACCACTCGACCGCCAACGCTTGACAAATTTGCCATCCTTTTTGTTTTTTCAAATAACAGTATTGCACACTTTTCTCTCTCTCTTTTATTAAAAGCTGTAATAGGAAATGAGGGGAAAGGGGATATCTTTACTTAGCAGCTGTCTCTTTGCAATAAATATTAACTTATGGACTTATGTCTGAAGTAGTAAGTTAAATATTTTATTGAATGTGTTTTTCTTCAGTTTCATTCCAAAATATGTATTGATTTATTTACTCTACTTATATTTTTTAACATTTGCATATTCTCTGTTAAATAAAAAATATTTAAATTTTAACTCTTGTAATTAAATTCCGGTAGTTGTTAAAATTTAAAGGCCCCCTTATAATTTTTTTTTTGGTAGAAGATGCCAAACTTGAAGGAGACAGATTAATGATATGCTATCTGTATATACATAGATTATTTTAATCAATGTACTACCGAGTGAAAACTATAATAGGTATTTAATCTGTAAATAATTTTACTTTAGAATAATTTTGTATTATTATGATATGTTATTAGAACATTGACTGTGATATTCAAAGAAAGAGTTAGAAGAAAATTATATATAAGATATTCAATTACTGCAGTCTTTCTTGTTAATAGGTAGGTGTATTTGAAATGCAGTAACGAGGCCCGGTATGTCTTGTTTATTTCGTTTTAACGGTTTATACAGTTTTATTTTATTATTTTTAATTGCTTGATGAAAAACATTTTTTTTAGTGAGCTAGCTTTAATATTTTTAAAATAATAATTTTAAATGAAGAAAAAGAAAGTCTTATTAATTTTTTTTTAGAAACTATCTGGTTTCTCGACCTTTGAAGCACTGCAATACCGATTCTCTTAACATTTGCCCTATTGCACTAGTTTTTCTCATTTGTATTCTGTTCTGCGTTTGACCTTCACAGCAAGCGAAAGTTAGAGTCCGATTAGATAAGAGTTTGTATACAGCGACAGCAAAAAAATGTCTTTGAAATATTTTGATTATAAATAAATAAAAATTATAGATATAGACTTAGTAAAAAGTATTATCTTAAAATTATTTTTTAGTTTTTAGTTTGGTATTTATTAGGAATTTACTCATCAAGTGACTACATGCGCGCGCGTGTGTGTTTATATATAGAATATCCCTTAGTGATTGTCCTTATTATAATCAGTAAGTTGGAATCTAGATTTAATGCCCCAAAATGCCGTTCAGCTGTGCCACTTTAGATACTTCAACATCACATGAACTTGTGTCTTGTGTGACTTAATGCAGTGGTCGAATATAAGACTCTAGAGCATAAGGGTCTCAGATTGATTTCATTTCCGGCACTTCCGGTGCTTGAATTTTTTATGAACTCCCAAACAATAAGCCATTCAATGATTTATATATGATTTCCCGAATCTGGAATCATTTGATTAATGCACTTGACTTTTTAATAGAAAGGCTTAACAATTGGTTTATTTTCGTTTGTAAGTATGACCCAAAAAGTTTATTTAGATGTGTTTGTTTATTATATCTGCCACCAGGAGCATGAAGACAGTATCTGTGAAAGAAGATGCAGTTTTTTATTAAAATAATGTTTAAACTACTAAACATCACATGATCAGTCTGGAGATATTGGATGAGTAGATTCTAGATAGGGATTTTATGCACAAATCTTCCTGCATCCATTGATTACTTTGACTTGCACTGAGTGGCGCTATTGTATGGAGAGTTTTGCCCGTATGTAAAATAATGTTCTGAATGTTTTGCACAAAGCATCCAAAACTTGTGTAAGAAATTTGATTTACTAAACATAACTTTCACATATCAATGATTTTGCCACTAGATGGCAGTAGTCTAGTACTATGTAATGAAAGCTCTAATTTTTCATAATTGTGAGCTGCTGCATAGTTGAGCACTATGAATCTGACAGATAACGTCAAAAGCATGTTCAGCGTGTAATAGATAGTTGAAATAAAGAATGTTTTCTTGTTACAGATTTAATACGTAATCTTAAAAATTACATAAATTCACTAAAAGATAATAAAAAAATGTCCCAGTTTTCACATGACATTATATGCAAACAAAATAAAAATATTTGACATGTTCAGAAATAGAAAACACATGTACTGTATAGTTTTATTTTGGTTGCTAAGTAACAAGAATATTGTGAAAGCTGAAAAAAAATTAGTTTGTACTTTGTAGTGTTTTTTTTTTTTTACTTCTAGTGCATTTATATGAATGAAACTGTTGCTTAATTGTTTTTATATATTTTTTAGTTTTATGGTTTATATATAATTTAATACCAATAGATGGCATTACTGTAAAGCGTACTAAATCCCATATAAAATTAAAAATTTACATTTTTCGATTTTTTTTTTTTTTGCTAAAATTGTTTGCAAACTATATAAAGATGTAGGGTCAGTGAGAATACATATGCTTGCAAAGTTTCAACTTGATCAGAAATTAGGAAGTGAAGTCTGACCGACAGATAATGCAATAGAAAAGTCAAATAAAAGTGTATAAAAATGTATTTGATATTATAAATGAATAAGAATAATTCATAGACAAGATTTTTTGCATTGCTATTACATAAAAAAGTAAGTACTTTTAAGACAGGCTTTTAACCTGTAACAAATGCACCTTAAAATTTATAATAGTCAAGTTAATATTTTTATTTTCCTGATAGAGGGATGTCTCAAACCATGACACAAGATAGCAACTTTTATAAAGAGCGGCCCTCTTATCTTTAACCTAACTTTCCTCTTATATAGGCCAGCCTGAAGCATCTTGATTTGGGAGTGTGAAGCTGTTGTTCTCTCCACTGTTTTTATTTTAGTCCACTATTTCCTATGCAAATTAACATTCGCAAAATTTTGCGATTTACGAGTTAATATTACGTTCAAGACGCATTTGATACAGGTTAAAAGCCTATCTTAAAAGTATTTACATATACTTCCTGTGCACTTAATAAATAATTACAACTCTATAAAAAAGTAAAATAATTTGTGTGTGTTGAAAAATTTTCTTGCTTTTGGTTTTTAAGTTTAGTCCATTTTTCCAGGGATATTCAAGTGGTTTATTACGTGAGAATTCATATGAACATTCACACGAAGTTTGAATACAGAAAGCAGCAAAATTGAGCTGCAATTTGTGGACTGATCTGTAGATTCTGTAACTCCACCACTGTTGTAAATGATGCTAATTATAAAATTTCTCAAATTATCTTTTATTAAATTATTAGTAATATTGAAGAAATTTTTGTGTCATCTCTTTTTTATATCTAAAGAAAATAATTCATTTTAATTCTCACATAAAATAATTTGAATAAAATAAAATCATTATAGAAATAACGGAAAGTATGAGGGGCTTTACTTCAAATAATTGTAAGCCAATGAGAATTTTGTTATTGAACATCCCAGCATGTTTTTTAATTATTCATGTAGTTCTAATTGTGTGGTCTTTTAGAGTAAAATTTTAATTTTATTTAATATTGATGAATATTCAATTTTATTTATTTACTAGTGCAGAGATCATATGTAATTTAAACAGAAGATATTTACACCCTAAGCATATGCACTCTAATGTTTGTTGTAATAGTCTCAACAGTGTCTTGTTGAGTACTGAGAATACTCTCAAACCAAGGCACAAGATAGAAACTTTTGAAAAGATAAGAGCAGCCATCGTGTCTTTTGAATCTAAATTTAGTTGTATAGGCCAATCTAAAGCATCTTAGTTTGAGAGTATGAAGATGTTTATCTATTCACTTTACATTCATTAATCTCTTTATATATATTAACATTCTGAAATTTTCAGTTTAGTATGTGTTAATATTATGAACTATTAGAAACTATGTAATATTTAATTTTATTTATTTACTAGTGCAGAGATCATATGTAATTTAAAAAGAAGGTATTTAAATCTTAAGCACATGCACAGTAATGTTTGTTATAATAGTTCATCAATGTCATATTGAGTATTGAGGATACTCTCAAACCAACACACAAGATAGAAACTTTTGAAAACATAAGAGTGGCCATCTTATCTTTTGAACCTAAATTTAGTTATATAGGCTAATCTGAAGTGTCTTAGTTGGAGAGCATGAAGATGTTTCTTTATTCACTTTACATCCATTAATAATTTGGAATGAAATTCAAAAATATTAAAAAACACATGTAGGATAGAAATTTTCTAGATTCCTATGTAATTATTACTAAACAATGATGCCAAATATAAAACTGCAATTTTTTTAATTATTATTATCATTAATGACTCTGGTTCTTTTTTTTAGTTTTATTACTAAAACCTTTTCTATTTTTTAATGGTTTTAAGGATTTTTTTAAAATTTAATTCATTATATTCCACTTTGAAACTGAATTGTATACTTATTATTCATGAGGTATTATTTCTTAATACATAATTTCACATTAACACATGTATTATATTCTACAAGACTTTTCATCCTTTAAAATTATTATTGTATTCTAAATAGATTCAGTGGTGATAGGAATAGAATATTCTCATAACCATCAATGGGAAAGAACTTAGGGTATTACAATTACATTTTTAATTTTATGATGAACATGTTAATTCTGATCTGACCAATCCAAATTAATCCAGTGTCCAGTATGTTACCAATTTTTGTTGGATGCCCTGCTTAGTTGCTGTGGATTAAATACCTGAAAGAAAATTTCTATGTTCTTCTTGTTATTTAAAAAAAAAATCCAATTCAGCCTGGACATGAAAAGAAAGATTTGTCAAGCAAAATTTATATACTGCTAATGCCCATGTATTTTGAAGTGAGAACATTTTATTATACTAAATGACATTTAGAGAATTTCAGTTTTATATTAAAATAAAATCAAACCATTGTTTATTATTTCCACAAATTCAAAAATTATAGTACAAAAGAGTTAATTAGAACATAAAACTTTTTGCATAATTTTATAATTGTATTGAGATTCTTTTAAAGTGCTTACAAAAATCATTAAACACCCCAAACTGTTAAAAACAGTGTGATGTGATGCACTTCTCCTTTTTGGGAGTCAGGAATCTCTCAGCCACTATGCCCAGAGAAACCTGTTAGCCACTTTATCTTCTCTTTCCATTCTCCATCCTAAGTTTTTTCCATATTCTTCTTTATCCTTCTCCATCCCATTTCCACAACATAATCTTTGGCAACTCCATGGCCTTTACATCTAAATCCCCCCTTTTTTTAAATCCAGCATAAAAACCAAGAACCCATCTTCTATATAATTACTTTGTTTATATTTATTTTCCCCCACAACTTCATTATTTGTATTCTTTCTACTTGCAAGCATTTACATCCAATTAACAGATGCCTAATATTTTCTGTGCCTTCCTTACACAACTTGCAGACTAAATCACCCACATTTTTTATTTATGTGTATATTCTCTTGTTGCAAAAAATCCTGTTTGGGCCTTAAACAATAAACTACTTTCCTGGCTATTATCATAAATTAACTCATACTCAATATTGTTTACTCCTATAATATTTAAACTCTTTGTATTCTCCATTCTAGTTCTCCATCTCTCTAACTCCCTATTCTTTATTAATGCATTTATTCTTTTATCCCATTCCTTACCATTATAACACTCAATAATTATCCTAACACAATAATCCCCTATTTTGTATAAATATATTGACATAAATTCTTTATCCAAATCTTCTGTATACCATATTACATTTTTTACCTATCTTGTTGCCTGTCTTTTATTCATAACCCAATTAAATATTGTTTTGGCTATTCTCTTATCATCCATAAACTGCAATCTATGGAACATTTGCATTTTGCTTTCTCATATAAAAACTTGACCATCCCATTTTTCCTTGAATTGCATCTTTCGCCATGCACACATCTGCATCTAATGCATGTCTTCATGACAAACTCCCCCATTCAGTAGAGGCACCCAGTGCAAGCCATAGTAATCAGTGAGTGCAAGAAGGCCTTCTTGCACCCATTGATTACTATGGCTTGCACTGGGTGGCACTACTATATGGAAAGTTTGTCACTACTTTAAAAGTCATTAAAGAAATATAATCAAATGGTTTGTTGCTTTGAGACTTTCATCAGAAATGGCAACCAATCTCTGATCCATGGATTTTAAGCTCCAAAGTCTGCTACTTAACCATTGCAGCATTTGTTGCAGTTTGTAAAGCGACAGACTCTGAAGGTCAAAGACCATAGGTGTCTTATGACTCCAATTCGGTACTTCCAGTGCTTTTTACTTTTTATGAACTCAGCAATAAACCATCTATTTTATATGTATGTTCGTGTGTGTGTGTGTATTTTTTGAAATCTTTCCTATAAATGCTTTTTAGGTCATTTTTGAAAATATTGTCCGAAATTTTCACTAGGAGTCAATTCTGGCAGTTGAACTTCTTATGAAGTCTTGAGCAATAAAGTTATTTTGTCAAGCATTGGTGTGTAGTGGTTAGTACAGCTGCCTTCAAGCAGCCGGCCCGAGTTCGCTTCCCGGTCAATGCTTTGACATATAAAAAAAAGTTATGTTTTTTTGCCCTGTGCTGTTTGATGCAGTTGATAGAATGATCCCTGAATCAATTCTGACACAACCTTCTTATAAACTCCTAAGCAATAAAGCCATATGTCTTTTTTGGCCCTGCCAGTTTGGTGCTATCTGAGAACACTGCACCTAGATCTTAGGATCTAATGTAACCCTCCAGCAAATGGAGATAAATGGTTGCTGGAGGGTTGCATTAGATGCTAAGATCTAGGTGCAGTGCTGTCAGATTCAAGGCTCCTCACTGACGAAGGCCACAAGCCAGAAACTAGTCTGGGGATATTGGATGAGTAGGCATTAGATGGGGATTTTATGCACAAGCCTTCTGGCATCCATTGATTACTCTAGCTTGCTGTGTGTGGCAATACGTATAGTGAATTTTGCCTGTTTTAACAACAGTTATACACAAGCATAAGAGGTGGTGGTCATGTGATGTTTATTGGCTTAAGTTAAAAAAGACTGTTATTAATAACCATATAATCAAAGAATTGTCTGAAAAACATGCATTATGAATTATTAATAAACATTTTAATATTAAATCTGGTATTCGTGATAGAATAATGTTCTGAGGAATTTAATATTTTAACTTTTACTTTAAATTGAAAAGAACAAGGAATGTTAACAATTCTCATAAATTTTGTAGAATATTTTTCAAAAGGAAGGAAAAAAAACGAAGTAAATCTAATTTTTATAGTAGGAATTTGGTAAACTGATCTTAAAAGTTAAACTGTATTAACTAGGAAATGAAATTTGCTTCACACCTGCAGAGACTATAAATATATAGTTATGTGAAACAATACCGGGAAACAAACTTTTTAAGAAGAAGAAAAATAAACAAGTATTTAAAACCTATTTAAATAGATCATGTGAGTTAAATTAACATTCCGTTTTCTTAATTTTTAAAAGATTTTAATGTCAAATGCTTTCTTATTATATTTAATTGTTTTGACGTCTTTTAATAAAGTATTTCTAAAACCTAATGTCATTCACTTTATTTGATTCTTCGAAGTATGCCATTCTTTGACAATTCATTTCGTGAAAAATTTTGTGGAATTTCTGTAGACGCTACATTAGCAATCCTTTTATCCTAAGTCAGAAAAAGGTGATTTGATTTACAATGGCTGGTTATTTTATTAAAATTTTATTTTTATTTCCCCTCTCATTCTATTAGATTAACTTATTGATGTCTAAGTAATGATGCTCGAACTAATTTATTTAATCGTCACTGTTCATTTATTCTTTAGAACCATTACTTTAATGGCTTCTTTGGTTTTTTAAAATCACTTATTCTTAATTTTCAAAATCTGATTAGAAGTATACGCATTTTGTTGTTTCACAGCTAAGATCTTAAGAACTGAATATTGTTTTTTTATTTATTTAATGAAATAATGAATTTTGTGAATAATGAAACTCAACTAAATTTTTTACTTAATTCACATCTTATTTTGCTTTTATAATTATTAATAATAAAAGATTATGTATTATTTCTAATTATATATATTTAAAAAAAACTATAATTGAATGCATTCGTCCACGTGACGTACCGAAAGTGACGAAGTAGAGCTTCGATCCTAGGTTTTGTAGAATACTATACTGCTGTACTAAACCACGCAAGTCATAATGTAAAAAAATGGTAGAAAAATGCAAGATCAAAGAGGTGTGGTTTATTGCACAAAATAAATGTATAATGAACTAAGTTAATAATATTCGAATTAACAAAAAACGGATCTCACAGATTCTTAACAGAACTGGAATAAATTCAAGAATCGTGCTACAAAGTCTGACCCCACCACTACCCCAATCTACTCACGGAAGAAGGCCAAAGGAAAATCTGGGATTTGGAAGGCACTGCAACCAAATGTATACTGATTATTATCGCTTACAAATTTTCCATAAATCTCTAATTATGTGGCAGAAAAATTAAGAACTAATATTAAAGAATATGTTAGCAGAAAGTATAAAGTAAAATTGCATTGATTTCTGAATTAAAGTAATTATATGAAAGAATTATATTCACATTGAACACTTTAATATATAGGGTATATGAGCACAGACTTACAGATGACCCATCACTCTCCACTCTATCTAATAACACTGATACACTCAAGCACATATATGGAGAGTTTTGTCTGTGTTACAAACTTCATAATAAAATAATGAATCTCTTTGGATCATTGAGGTGGAAAAGCTAAAACTATATAATTGTAGTTTGTATTTAAAAAATTGCAGTTAAGATTTTGATAACATAAGTCTAATATGCATTAATCATTTCTGATATATATAAAGTGCTAGATATTGAAACACTTGATATACTGGCCATCAATTCTATACGTATAACATATCTTTATATTCTAGGGCTTGTTTTTATTTGTTAAAAAAATATTTTCATTTTCTGCCGCGTAACTGATAGTAAACATGCATCTGAAGAAAAAAAATGTCTTGCTCAAAAAAAATCATATAATGGAATATTTACGTAAGTTGAGAATCACCTGTGTATTTAATGTAATGCAATTTAGTTTAAAAAAAATTAAAATAGAAATAGCATTAACAAGTTAATTTTATTGACATTGTTAAATTATTTATTAAAAATTAATTTCACTTATTACTCCTAAAAAATTTTGCTACATAGATGTATGTAATTAAGGGGAACAAACCATTCTCCCTCAAACTATGAATAAATAATGTTTCTGTAACCAAGGATCAAGAATAGATTGGACCATCTTTTTTTTAAGCTTATGATTTTTATAATCCTATTCTTGCTAAGATTGGTGGAAATTCAAAATGAAATTAATTTGTCAGCCAGATGAAAATATGGTATTAATAACTATCAAACTAACATTCAGTTAAAGAAAGATCTAATTAGAATCTAACTTTTAATAATCAAGCAGAGGTTAATAATTGTAAGCATGAAATTAGCATATTTTAATGCATTTGTAATTAACAACAGCAAAATAGTCTCCCTCAGAGTATAAATAAATGGTGCTAAAATTTTTAATATTTCGCAATTCATAGCTTAAAAGAGAATGATTTGCTTCCCTTGATCATGTATATACTAAGCTCCACTAGTTTTGTGTTTGCATATGTGGTGTGTATATATTACTATTTGCTTTACAAATACCCAAATTTCTTGCATGGAGATTTTAAAAGAATCTATCTAAAATGTTATGGCAAACAGCCTTTAAATAGTCCATTGCATAGCAAAAAAATTTTGAAAATTGAAGGAACATGGAAATTTGTTTTCTCTTGTTTATTGTTTAGCTAAGAATAGCTAGTTATTTATTTATTGCTAATAAGTGTATGGTTCGCTGATTAGCCATGCACTATGTGCAAGAAAAATTCCAGGCTTACTTGAACCATGAAAACATTTCCAAATTTCACCTAGATATGCTTACTGCTTCCCTGGAAAGCTTTATCACCCACTCTGCCTACAAATTGAGATTTATAGTTTAGTACAAGTGTAAATAGCTTTTCAAATAGGTTAATTCAGAATTTGATTAACTAGCAATTATAGCATAAAGGACTGAAATAATAGAAACAATAACTAAAATTATTGAACTAAAATAGTTAGCACAAGTGAATAAAGGCATTACAACTCAAAAAAAGAAAAGATGAAAGACAAAAAAAAAATAATACACTAGAGGTGTATTTTGTGTTGACTATACAAACCAATCCATAAACTATAAATACATCCACGTATAGAATTCACTTCCATTATTTTATTTATTTGATGTTTTAACACATTTTGAAGGAATTCAGCTCCAAATCTAATTATAATTCTCTATTGGCTTCTATCCTCAACTATATCTTTACACTGAATTCAATCAGCATTTTACTTCTTTAGAATGTCTTTGAGATAATCTTATAAATGGGGTCTGCTTCTCCCATGAAAAGAAGATGGACTCCATAGAGTCACATCTTGCATCTTGAAGTACATATTAATTAATGTATGATCTTGCTATTATATTTTAGGATTTTACAGAGCATTCTTTAATAAAAAAATTTAGTTGCTATGTTATGTCTATATAGTGTCCATGTTTCACTTCCATAACACTTGTAATTATTGCAACTGGTTATAGTAGTTACTTCATTATCATGAAATATCCTATCGTTTTAACTTGTTTGAAGAAGCAGCAGACTATTGGAATCTTTGCTGCGTTTCTCTATCTTGATACATCATCTCTGCTACATTTTACTTATCTTGATGCATAGTCTCTGTTACATCTCATTATCTTGACATATTGTCTCTGCTACATTTCACTATCTTGATACATCATTTCTGCTACAATTCCCTATCTTGTTACATCATATGTGCTACATCTCACTATCTTGATATATTTTCTCTGCTACATATCACTATCTTGGTACATTATCTCTGCTACATTTGATACATCATCTGTGCTACAATTCCCTTTTTTGATACATCATTTATGCTACATCTCACTATCTTGATACATTGTCTCTGCTACATATCACTATCTTGATACATCATCTTTGCTACATCTCACTATCTTGATACATTGTCTCTGCTACATATCACTATTTTGGTACATCATCTCTGCTACATTTTAATATCTTGATACATCGTCTCTACTACAATTCTCTTTCTTGATACACTGTCTCTGCAGCAATTCACTAATTACCAATAATAATACAGTTCTTTATTATTATTATCAGCAGCAGCAGCCACAGCTCATGAATATAAGATTCTCCTTCATGAACTTTAATAAAGCCAATGTTATCATTCAATATAACAATAAAAATATTTAATTTTTAAATTTTAGTAAATAAATTGTTTATTCACTCTCCATTAACTCAAACTATAAATGTATTTGCTATACACAAGATTTTTAATTGTTTTATTTATTTATTTGTGTACAAATTATAGGAGAATAATAAATGATGATATGTGTATATCACAATATATTATCCCTATTTATGTTCAAAACATAAATAAATACTACCTTCAGTATATCTGTACCAAATATATACACATATACCGTAAACATATATACATAATTGCAAGGAAATTAAGTCACGTGATATATGACTTGATTTCCTAACAATTATTGTTTTGCTTTTAAGGTTTTGGCAATTTTATATTGCTAAAGCTATTAATATATGGTGTATCTGAATTTTGTTCAGTCCCATATGACTAATTAAGTTAGATAGCTGGATTTGAAAACATATGGATGTCTGAAAATTTCAGATTTTCTACTCAATAGTTAATCATTAGATAAAGTGCTGGGCTTGACCTGGTATTTTAAATCTAATTCTTCAATATTCTAGTGCCTTACTGACAAATGCCAAAAGCATAAAACCGGTCTGGGGATAGGATATTCTGAAAAGGTTGTTAAGAGCTATTATTTGGCAGGCTCATTATATAGCATATATGCATATACTAAATTACTCCAAACCTATATCATTCATTATTATATAGGTCAGATCAGTATATAGATTAATTATTTTACATCAATTAATATTATCATGCATATTAAAACTGCAAAATATAGTCAACCTATGAAACTTGTAATCTTTTATTATTTTATGTCTAAATGGAATTTGGCCATCTCTGTTTTATTTCCGTATATATTAGAAAAATCAAACAAAGTTTATCGAAATTTTGTTATATTACGTTTTTGTACAAGAATTTAAAACAAAGTTATCTAGTTTTTATTTACAAAAATGAAAAATCAGTGACTGATTTATTTTGCTTATCATTTTAATATCTAAGTTGCTAGACAACTTACAATAGAAGGAATTCGTATTTTTTAAAAGAAATTAATATAAAATTTTATTTCATTGATTACTTGAAACTTATTGTAAATAAATAGACCTTGTTTAAAGCTATTTGTTATATTATGCGTCTCACAGATTAATTTGATAACATATTTGGGATAAGAAAAATGCTTATACAATGTGGCTTCAAGAAAACCATATTTTAGAAAATTGCATTCAAATCACCACTCTCGATGTAATGTGATATGGCTACTCCTTTATCGAAGTCAAGAAAACTATCAGCTAATATGTCTAAGAGAAACCCATTAGCTGCCTTACCTTTCCTTTCCATCACTACTCTTTGCTTTTCCCATATTCTCTATCCTGCTCCATCCCATTTCCATAACATCCTTTCCATCACTACTCTTTGCTTTTCCCATATTCTCTATCCTGTTCCATCCCATTTACATAACATCATCTTTGGCCACTTTATGGCCTTTGTATCTAGATTTCTCTTATCTTTCTCCAATCCTAGCATAAAGACCAATAACCCACTTTTTGTCTAATCACTTGGTCTATATTTATTCTCCCACAACTTCATTATTTGTACCATTTCTGCTTGGAAGCATTTACATTCTATTAGCAAATGCCTAATATTTTCCATCTCTTTCTCACATAACTTGCAGATTAAATTTCACCATTTATGTAAATATTCTTTTGTTTCTAGTGATCATGTTCAAGCCTTAAATAGTAAATTACTTTCCTTGCTATTAACATAAATTAACTCAGATTGAGTATTCTGTTTACTTTTATATATATTTAAGCTCTTTTTACTCTTTATATTAGTTCACCATGTCTTCAGCTCTCTATTTTTTATTAATATATCTATTCTTCTATTCCCGTCTTTGCCACTATAGTACTCAACAATCCTAACACAATCATCCCACTCTGTGTGCAAGTATACTAACAAAGACATTATCCAAATCTTCTGTATACCGTACTATCTTTCTCTCCCATCTTGTTGCCTGGCCATTATTCATAACCCAATTAAATGTTATTTTGCTTATTCTCTTACTATCTTATAAATTGCAATCCACCAAACATTTTCATTTTACTTTTTATATCTCATATAAAAACTTGACCATCCCATTTCTCCTTGAATTGCGGTCTTTGCCATCCACACAGCTGCATCTAATGCATGTCTTCCTACTTCTCTTTGTGCTTTTTCTAAGTAATCTAACACCCCCTTTACTAACACATAATGTATTGTTACCATAAGTTAACCCTTCTACTGCCACTTCCTTCCATACAATTCTAGCTACTTCATATTTATTATATGAAATACTTAATTTCTTTGTCAATCTCTTTCTTTTTTTTTGCTTCATTTATCTTTTTTTTTCCACTTTCCTCCAAGCAATTCTTCTGATTATTTAAGACAATTCCCAAATACTATGATCTATTCACCACACATAACTTTATAGCCCCAAGAAAAATGTCTCTTTTCTCCCAATATTTACTATCACTAGTTTTGATTTTCTTCACTAAATTTGATCCCCATCTCTTTACCTACCCCTGCACAGCACAACTTTCATATCTTCCCTACTTTCTGTGCATAAGAAAATAGTAAATAAAAAACCTAATAATGTATATACTCTCTTGACAGCTACTAATGGTATCTCTACCCATCTTTCTAATTTTTCTATTCCCCTTTTCATTTCTCCCAAATATAACAAAAACAAAATAGGTGACATAGGGCATCTTTGCCTTAGTCCCATTTCATTTTTAACTCTGATTCTATATTTCCTAAATGACAATTGATCAAATTAGAGTAATCCCATGTGATTTTATGTTATAGTGCCTCACAATGATGTAAATCAAAATGAAAAGATCCTGCAATTTATTTGTTCTAGATTATTTGAAAATAGTATAATTTGAAACTTATGATTGCCTACAATTCAAGAAATATATATTTTTGCCTATATATATTTTATAATGTACATTTTATTTTTATCAGTTAATGTTTTATTTCATGAGATGATGAGATGAGATGCACTGTGATTTCTCCTTATATTCAGTCAGATATCTCTCAGCTACCATGCCCAGAGAAACCTCTTAGCCATTTTACTTTCCATTTCCCACTCTAAGTTTTTTCCGTATTCTTCCCTATTCTGCTCCATCCCATTTCCACAACATAATCTTTGTCAACTCCATGATTTTATATCTACCCCCCCTCCCCATTATTTTTTCCCAAACTCAGCATAAAAACCAATAACCCACTTTCTGTATAATCACTTTGTTTATATTTATTTTCCCACAACTTCATTATTTGTACCCTTTCTGCTTGCAGGCATTTACATTCAATTAACAGATGCCTAATATGTTCTATGCCTTCCTTACACAACTTGCAGACTAAATTGCCCACATTTTTCTATTTGTGTGTATATTCTCTTGTTGCTAAAGATTCTGTTTGAGCTTTAAACAGTAAACTACTTTCCTTTATTATTGTTTTATGCCCTGTGTTCCCATCTGATGACACTATAGGATTACCAATACACATATTTATTTTAAAAAAGGAATTTTCTTGTTTCACATATGGTATTGTGTGCTAAAATTGCAAATATGATTATTTTCAAGAGATGACTTTAATAAAATCATCCAGTATTAATGTATGATACTTATTTGAAACATTTTTAGAATATATATTATTTTTACATTAACAAAATTTAAAGAATGAAATTAACCACTCTCTTGTGATTAACATGTTTAATAATTATTAAAAGCTTAGTTTTTAATTTTTATTTAAGTAGGAGTTGTTTTTCATATCTTTCTATATGAAGTATTCATTAAAGCCTTGTGTAATTTAATACAGTGTTGGAGAAGTTAGTCTTAAAGAGTTGAGAGTTTTTGGCATGATGTTTTCATCTAAGTAAAAGAAAAACAGTTTCATTTTGATTACTTGAAGAGCTATTGTGCTTATTATTTGGGTGTTCAAACTTCACAGCCCTTCCAAGTTAACTAACTGTATGCTTATTTTATTATTTGAACTTAATAAAAATGAAATTGATGGTGATCTTATTGAGAACTTTTTTGTTTCTTGCCCAGCTTTGTGAAACCCATACTAGACTCTAACCATTGTGTTCTTCTTCCTTCATTCTTTCTTTCCTTTCTTCCGTGCTTTCTTTTTTTCCCTTTCTTCCTTTCCTTTCTTTTTCTTTTCTATATTGCCTTTTCTATTTTTAAATAAAGTTGTTATGTATATATTGGATATATAATATAAGAATTCTAATAAATTTAATAAACCCATAAATAAATTATGGCTTATCAGAAGAACCAAATCCTAAAATATGGACATTATTTGTTAGTTTATTTAAACAGTTCTTGTAAATTGTCATAAATACATTTTGGACTTAGTTGTTCCACTAATAAATTTTTATAGTAAGAAATATAAAATTTTAATATTTTAAAGTATAAAGATTTTAGATTGTTAAGTTAATCACTTCAATTATTGTTTTAGGATAATTGTTTATTTTATTACTGTATGTATGTAAATATTTATATATCATTAAAAACCAGTCAACACTTAGATAATCCCAATATCAATAACAATCAACAATTTCAAACTGTTGTCAAGGCAACCTCCTTTTAACAATATATGTATATTGATAATGATTTTGTAAATAATACCTTAACTAACCCTTCGGTTAATTATTGATTAAGTAGAATTTTTATTATTATTAATTACTTTTATTTATTTATTTTTTATTATACCTTCCAGAATAAAAAATATATCCACACCCTGCAAGTTACAAATTTATATACCATCAGTATAATGTTGATATATAAAGTTGGACCAATACGGTGTTACTTCAGGATGATGCACCTTTCAGAGTTTATTCCAATATTTTTGATCCACAGTTTTTGTTTTCCATATTTCAGTATTTTATCTCATCCGTTCTTTCACTTTTTTTGGGAGGGTTTCAAAATCTTTTGCGATTCTTTGTATATATATATGCGTGTGTGTGTGTGTGTTGATGGATAGATATCCAGACAGACAAGTTTGTGTATATAATTAAATTTAGTATTTTTTAAGGATTTTGTAATTGTTGACATTCAACAACCCCCACCCCAAATTTGATATTTGAATTTTCTCCATTCTCAGTTTCAATCTATCTTGTTATTTTGCTTTTTAATCTTTTTAACAATGATTTTTTCGTCAAAAACACGATTTTGTATTTTCATTTCTAGTAATATGATCACTACACCAATTGTATTATTTCTGTACATTCTTTGTCCCCCTTCTATAGCTGTGAAATTAGATATTTTCTAGCTATTTTATTTTCAATATTTAAATATTCTCATGCACCAATCGTAAATACTCCCCCAGCCCCCTAATTACAATTTTTTTTTTAGTTCATCCTATCATTTAACATTCTTTATTTAAAATTTCAAATGCTAAAATTTTGACAAAAAGCAGTTTTGCGCAAATTTAAAATTATATACTGTATATACAAAAACTATCTACATTTTGAAAACAATTACAATTCATCTCTTAACTTTTATGATTTTTGAGGATCTCATGAAAAGCTGCTGCCAAGAAATATATGAGCTATTCTCAGTTCATTGCATATTTATACCCCACCCCTAAGATGATGATGATAGTGGTGTTTGTTGTTGTTTGAAAATCAAGTATTGTATATCTGAAATTTTTATAATTTAAAATTGTATCAGTCAATCCCAACTGTATTTTAGTGCTATGGGTGTCAATACAAACCCACCTTTGTAGTAATAATTTTTAGTAGTCATTCATTGGACTGGAGTTTATCCATTTAATAAATATTATTTCTGTAGCATAATTTACACTATACCACTCTCACACAAGATAGGGACTGTTTTCTATCTGCTTTTAACACCTTATGGAGGGGTGCAATCATAAACATATGACCAAAGACATATGAAAAGATTTATGTTCCCCAAGATGTGCATTTTGTGCTGAATCAGCACTCATCTGTTGTTCTACATCACATTCTCTCACACATATCTTTATCATTGTTAAGTATATATAGATAGTGAATTACTACAGATTAATTAATGGGTGTCAAACTTACTCTCTACACATACCACATAGTGAACAATGATAAAGATATGTGTAAGAGAAAGTGATCTGGGCCAATTGATGAGTACTGGTTCAGCATGAAATGCGCACCTTGGGTATCACACATATTTTTCACATGACTTGGGTCATATGATTATGATTACAGCTCTCCACAAGGTATTAAAAGTGGATAGAAACCAGTCCCTATCTTGGGTGAGAGTGGTGTAGTGAAAATTATACTACCGAAATAATATTCTAGGTATATAGTCCTGATGAATTAATGGAAATTAATATTTACTAAGGCTGTAACCTCAAGAATGTGCGCGTAAAAATGCGATAGTAGGGACCTCTACAGGTCTTAACCACAAGCTTACGTAATTGTAAAATTATGTTCCCTTCATACAATAAAGGAAAATAACGTTACAACTGTTTGAATGGATTTGTATTTAGCTTGTCTAATATGAATTTTTTTTTTTTCTATTTATTCATTATTTGAATAGCAGACCAAGTGATTTGCGCTGTTAAAAATATATATATATTTTATGTACACCAAAAAAATGTAAAAATTGAATATATATTATATCATTGATTTTATTTTAGGCGCAGTATTCCATTTAATTATATTTATTTGTAAAATATTCGTTTATAATTCAAGATGTAAAAGCTATTTTAAAACGAAAGGAATATATATACAAAAAAAAGAAGAGAGTTTTAATTTAATAAAGAATCTTTTTTTTTTTTAAAAAAAAAAAAAACTTTTTAATAAAGTGTGCTTTGTATTTAATTTTAAATTAACACAGTAAAAGTTTTTTTTTTTTTTGTCTCAAAATAAAAGTTTTTTTTTTTTTAAAGGAAAGAGTTGGAGAGAAATTAAAATTTAATTTAAAATTTTTTTTTGAGACTTAGCGAATTGGGGAAAAAAACGTTGATTTATAATTTCATCTTTATTAAATAATTTTGTACATTAAATAAATATATAATCAAATGGCTTCCTTGCCTAAACGTTCCTAAGAAGTTTGAGTGTTGAAATAACAGAACTGTATCGCGGACTGTCAATCTTAAGTTTTTGAATCTCCCATTCTTCCTTCCCTATGGCCAAACTACACAGAACGTTGTGCATATTTATCCACTGTTCATCAAATGTAGAAATACTTTGTTATGAGTTTTGATTTCTTATATGAAGAAATTGTAAACTGAATAGCTAAATCAAGTCTTTTCCAACAAGCTACTACCGTGATGAAAATAACAAGACTTTTGGTGCCCAAATTACCAGAGAAAATTTTTGCATTTGTTTCTGGATACTAGGCAAATGAGACTTTTAAACATGCACTAATAAAACAGCATTTTAAATAGCTTGCAGCAGTGTAACTCATCTGAGACACTGTCTTCTAGAAAAGGTGTGAAGATGCAGGCATTATCAAAACGTCTGGGTGATGAGCGTTTACAAATACTTTTCATCCTTGTCTTTTAAATAAGAATAGCTAAATATTTATTTATAAATCTGTGTTGCAAAAGTTATCTGGTGTGCCATGGATCAACTACATGATAGAAAAAAATTCTAAAATTAATCTACAATCTGAACAAAATTTCAAATTTGTAAACCCATATTTGAAGCCAAATCATAGATATATATGTAAATATGCTTCATTGCTTCAGGAGAGTCTGTAAGTTGAAGTATTAATTAAAAAAACTAAGAAAAAGAATTTCTTCATTCATATGGCTGGCAAAAAAGGTGTGGTTTTAGCTGGCCCCTCATCATCAATAAATAAAACAATTCATATTTTTTGATTAAGTATTATTATTTTTTCTCTGATGTTCCATGCATCTGTTCAAATCAGTTATTTATGTTATGTTTATTTTAACTAAAGAATATAACATTTTCTATTACCACTATTTCTCGCCATCACCACTGAACTGCCCCACATTACCCAGACATTGGCAGATGAGATCTTCCCATAACATTCTTACTTTGGTAATAATAATAAGCAGTGTCACATATGGGTGAACTTGAAAACTATATTCACATCTTTAGCCTACATTAAAACATCACAAGTTTGTTCTTATTCAACGTTACCAGTGGTTTAAAAATTTATAGGAGCATATGACCATTAAAAACAATTTCCAGTTTTTAACTGCCTTCCTATATAAGTATCTTCAAAAATCCTATATGCATTTGTAAACCTCCACTTTCTTTTAATGTTCTCTTTCATTACTGCTTTATAGTATATGTATACATTTTCATGAAAAACTATATTTTGATTTCTTTTCACTGAGGGAATGTCAAGCCTGCATTGCTGGTGGGTGCTATTTTTTAGGAGCATTAAATTGACCTTTTTCAAAATGCATTTTTTATTGTATGACAATAATTGTACATATGTAATTGTTTTTATTGAAATTCTGAAAAACATTTTTCTTTTTATTTTAAAAGGATGATTCTGAATTTGTAGATGTCTGATTGATTTTTCTAGCTAGATAGACTCTTGAGATTGTTTTGATTGAGTATATTATTTATGTTTGTGAGCATCAGTTGTAAAAAAAAACTATACTTTATTTTTTTAATAATACTTTAAAACTATACTATTACTTGTTTTTAATTGACAAAAAGCCGAGAGGTCATCGCAGCAGCCTTGCAAGCAAGTAGTTGGTTGCAGACGGTTGTGGGTTCACATCCTGGCCAATGCTATGACATATGAAAAACACTGTATTGTGTGCAGAGCAGGAAGAAAGCTGTAAGCAAGGCAAGACACCAATACAAGAGGATGCAAAAAGATAGAATTAAGAATACATTTTTGTTGTTGTGAATATTAATGTGACTTCATTCATTATTTCTACAAAATAAGGAAATATAAACACATTCAATTACTATTTCTAAACACTTTTCTTAGAAATCCTAAAATTACCAAACTTCACTTCTCAAGAAATTATTAATTATCTACTTAATACCTATAGAAATAAAGAAAAACAACAATCCACATTAATGGATTGATTCAAACGATAAAATTTCATCATTTATTGTTCTACCAGGATTAATTTTTCACATTCTCTGTGATTTTACAATTAAAACACCATAGGGGTTTCAATAATTTTTTTAATTAAAGAAAACATTCTAAGAAGATTTCACAGTTAAAAATAATTAGATCTCTTAAAGATTTTAAGTGAACTTTAGATTATAAAGGGTATTTGTTTTACTTATATTTTATATACTTGCTTTGTTGAAATAAAGTTCTCACAAAATGAAAGTGTATGTAAAAAAATAGATTCTTCATCTAATGTAAGTTAAATTTTATATTCTCATTGGAAGCCATGCAATTACTCATATGGATATCATTATATACTGGGCATAGTTTTTCTGCATAGATATTTGTTTGTTTACATATGTTATATGTAATTGAAATGAAAGTAACTACAATCTCCCATATATATTAATCTTTAACTGGATTAAGGTTTATATCTGGCTAAAGAAAATCTCTAGTTTAATAAATGATTAGTAATAATCATTACGTGTTTATCAAAAAGTTGATTGCATAAAAGTTGGGAGAGGAGTAAATTGACGCTCGAAAATAAAAATGAGACAATTTGCTCTACATAAATACTCTTCATGTAATAAAGATGTATATGAGAGATGATGACCTGTCCCAACTGATGAGTGCTGGTTCAGCATGAAATGCATCTAGGGAGTTATTTGTCTTTTATTGTATCTTTATTTATATGAAATTATTTATGAAATAAATAAAAAAAGAATGGAGAAATATGGAAGGTGTCTATATGTATAAATTAATAATCACCTGCCAATGAATGAAAAGAATAGAATGATACCATGTATTCTTTTAGATGGTATTCTATTTTTATATACTGATAATTGATTATTAGTTTATTCATAATTCATGGGACATTGCAGTTACTTCTGCTTCCATTATATATATAAGTCAAACAATGAATATTTGTATTTGATGACATGTTACATATAAATATGTATTTTCATTGAACCTTTAAATTTATAACATTGGTAATAAATATTCTTTCTTGTTTTGTTTTTGTTACAATGTTTGTTAATTGCCCTGTGCATTTTAACATGGTAGTAGATAAGATAAGCTCAAGGAATAAAGATTTCAGAATGAATCTCAACCTGTTAGTAATATTGCATAAACATCACATGACCACCTGAGCAACTGAGCATTTGATTATGTTTATATTAATAACAATAAAATTATTTTACAATGTCTACAAAATTAATATAGGTATATACTATCCTTTATTGGAATTGCTTTTTCATGTGTTTATCAATTCTCTCTTTTTTATATCAAACATCTCATTTCCTATTATCAGCTTGTTGTTTTTTTAAAAAATCATTTAATATTTTTTAAATTTGTAAATCATATAAATACTCCATTATATTTCAAAGCATATGCTATATATATATATATTGTAATTTACATTGGGATATGTGCACCACATCAACTTCTTCAAACTGCAGCAGCATTTTTGAATCATTGTATGTGTTATGTAGTGGGCCAGCCTGCATGTTTTAGCACAGTTAGTAGGGTGTCCAACTTGGGGTTGGAAGGTCACAGGAACTCTCGCAGTTCTAGAACTCAAACTTCTTATGAACTCCTGAGCAAAATGGCCATTAGCATTTATATTTTACCTTATTCAGTTTAGCATAGTTTGAATTGAGATTGGGAGATCCTATAATTGATTCTGGTCTTACATTTCTGGGCCTCAAACTTCTTATGAACTTCCAAGCAATAAAGCTAATAATATTTTTGTCCCGTGAAATTTGATGTAGGGAAGTTTCAGGATTGATCTGGCACTCAAACTTTTATGAATTCCTTAGCAATAAGGCCATATGTTTTTTTAGCCCTTTGTGATTTAGTACTGTTCATAGAACATCCAAATTGAGATTGGGTTGTACCAGTATTAATTCTGCTGAGTAAACTTCTTATGTACTCCTGAATAATGAAGCCACATGTCTTTGCCCTGCAGTTTGGTGCAGTTGGTAGAGCATCAGATTGGAATCAGGAGGTCCATGATTGATTCTGGAACTCACAGTTTTGGTATTCAAACTTCATATGAACACTCAAGTAATAAAGCTATTAGCATTTTCCCCCTGAGCAGTTTGACATAATTGGTAGGGTGTGTGGGACATGGGGATCGAGAGGCTCCAGGATTGGCACTCATAACTCTGGTGCTCAAACTTTTATGAACTCCTGAGCAATAAAGCCATATGTCTTTTTAGCCCTTCATGGTTTGCTGCTGTTCATAGAGCAGCCGACTTGGGATCAGGATGTATCAGTATTGATTCTGCTTACCAAACTTATGAACCCTGAGCAATATGTATTTGCCTTACACAGTTTGGTACTGTTGGTAAAACATCCAATTGGGTTTGGGAGGTCCATGATTGATTCTGGCACTCACAGTTTTGATACTCAAACTTCTTATGAACTCCCAAGCAATAAAGCTATTAGCATTTTTTTGCCCTGTGTGGTTTGGCATAGTCAGTATTATAGTGTGAGACGTTCCTGAGCAAAAAGCCACGTCTTTGCCCTGCATAATTTGGTGCAGTTGGTAGAGCATCCGATTGAGATCGGGAGGTCCATGATCGATTCTGATTTTTGCAGTTCTAATACCCAAATTTCTTATAAACTCTCAAGCAATAAAGCATGAGCCTTTTTTGTTTTAGATAGGCTATTTACCACAAAAATTATAATGTATTACTTTATTTGCATCATGAATTAAAATATATGGTAGTAAAACCATGATTCACAGGAAGATTTTCAGGATTTTATGGAGACAGGAAGACCATTGAAATGATCTATGAAGGTACAAAACATTTGTCACATTTTGTACCATAATCTATGTTTCAGACATGCAAAAGTCTTAAAGATTTTGTAGCGAATAACAAACTATATTTTTACATAACACATGCATTAATTCAAAGATGGCGCTGCATGCAGCTTGGAACTAAAAACCATCTTTCCACTGGATCCACTATATAATAGTAATAAGAAAAGTGAAAGTTGCTAATAATTGATAAAGATTAAGGCCCTTCTTCATTTAAACTGTCTATACTTATTGAATTCCTCAGATAAGACCATATTTGAGGTGATGACAAAATTAAAATCAATAAAGATTATCTCAAATCTTAATTCTGATAAATTATATCTATTAGCAAAAGATCAAAGCATACAAAGTAATACAGAATATTAAGACAACGTATGATCACCATTTATTATGCTTGCTCATAACTGTTACTAAAACAGGCAAAACTCTCCATACAGTAGAAACTAGTCTAGTAATATTGAATGAGCAGGCACTAGATAAGAATTTGAGTTTTGCTTCTGTTTGAATATGTATGTGAATATTCAAAGTGAATGAATATATAAATTTTCACTTTTACTACAAGGAATGTGGTTCTTAAAGTTCTTAAATAGTTCTTTCAACTTTAGAAGTCAAATAAAAGAAGAAAATTTAGTAGGTTATTTTTTTCCATGTGAGTCTTTCAAAGGTACTGGGAATTGATAACAATATAAGGCAAGTAGTAATCAGTATTTTTCAAAGTTATGGCAAAGATGTGTTATTCCATGTAATTTCTTTTTTTTATTTTTACACCTTTTACCACTAAAAGTCACATTAAATATTATTCCTTTGTAAATTAAAGCCAAGTTGGGGAACCTTTTTTTTGTCAAGGCCCATTTGAATATTAGCAAGAGCAATTTGTGGGCCATACAAAATTATCATCTTAAAAATTAGCCTGCTATATTGGTTTTCCCTAATGTGAGAGCTGAATCTGCTTCTGTTTGGTGAGTCATATGATGTTAGCAGGTGTTGATGATGTTACTGTTCATAACTGCATTTGCAGGTTTGTGTCACAATATGAAGTGCAGTTAACTCTTTGTGATGCTAAGTTTTGAAAAAAAAAAAACTGCTCACATAATGTTTTTCCAATCACAGATGCATATTTCAATACATGTTTCCTCAATGTGCAAGTTCATCATTGCTTATGTGGCATTTACAGAAGTCAAGCATTTTCGCCAGTGATGAGATTATTTTGTTTTAGATTAAGCAGTGCAACATTTTATAAAATGTTGCACTGCTTAAGATATAATAAAAATATTCAGTATGTTTCACCAGAAATAAGATTATTTTGCTTTGTAGTCCGTTTTTGTAGAATGTTAGGTAATTAAAGTTTTAATAGCTATCCATTGCATGTAGCTAAGTGACGAGATTTTCTCGCTTTATTTTGGTAATCAACAAAAAGATTATTTTCCTTTGTAGGCACCATTTGTAGAATATTTCTCCACTTAAATGTATACCCAGTGTGTATCACCAAAGATAAGATTATTTTGCTTTATAGGTTGTTACATAACTTAAGTTTTAATAGCTGTCCAGTTTATATAGCCAGTAAGAAAGTTGTCTTATTTTGATTCTGAATTTGGAGCTTATTCCATGTTCGCATCACGGACTCTTAATGTCTTTTTTGTTTCTTGCATCATATAATATAAATTTTTATTGCTGTAATGAAAAGCTACTAGATTTATTGAACTTCCAAGTCCTGCCTGAGATTGCCTTGGCAGGCCAGATAAATAAAGCCCTAGAACCGGAAGTCCCCAACCCATGTTCTAGAGTCTTCAATTCTACTGCTGAACTACATATGGCTTTTTAAATCAATTTAATTAAACATTAATTTTTGCTAATGTATTTTTATTGACTAATATAGAAAATAAAAATAATATATACGATTTAAAAAGTATTTGAGTTGCAAAGCACTGATTTTTCTTTATTTTTCAACAACGTTTAAAAGAAGTATATTGTTATCAAAATAGTGAGATAAATATGGGATTAAACATTAGTATATAAGATAAGATTTAATTCCGAAAACTACATAGAGGATTTGTAGCAGCATCTAATAAGATTAAGTTAAAAAAAAACAAAAAACGATATTTTAAAAATCCCCCCCCCCCCTCCATCCCGTTTTGTTTTTAAATTTATGGATAATGTAAATAAATATTAAATAGTTAATGTTTCCTGGTAAGTTGAGTTTTTATCAGGAAGTTTTATCTTAAATATAAAAATATTTTCTATTACAAATAGATTTCAGTGACAAAAACAACTCCATATATATATATAAGTATCTGTCTTTAGTTCAATGAATAACAGTAGTCTAACCCATGGTCCTTATCATATACAAATTCTATCCATATGTGAAATCAGTTATTTCTCTGCGGAAAACTAAACTTCATCTAATGAAAACTACTTATTAATAAGACAGCAAAAACATTTTATTAATAGACACATATTCATTTAGATAAATACCACTAACATCTTATATTATCTTAAAGAAAGTTTAAAAGATAGGCAGTATTCATTACTTTTATTGAGAGAATATGTCCACGAATATAATAAAATAAAAAGCAACAGTTAGAGAAGATGTTAAAATCTTTTAGAAATTAAACATTATCACAGGATGACAAAAAATTATACTAAAGAATAAATGTGTGATATATCTATTTGTGTTTCGTATCTTGGTTGTACTATATAGTTATTGTAAAATGCATTTTTTAGGTTCTTATTTTATTATTAATTTATAATACAACGGTATATAAAACGTAATAATAGTATAATATTACATCACTTCTCATTTTAGTATTTATTTTAAATCAACTTTATTTAATTTCCTATTTCAGTTTATCTTGCAATCTTCATCAGAGATATGGTCTGCCTCTATATAATAAATTAAAAAGATTTCTGAAGAAGGCCTCACATTCACCTGAAATATTTAGAAAATGAAATTGTTTAAAAAGTGCAACAAAGAAAAGGGTGTATTAAATTGAGTAATAAAGAGATGGTGAAACCAATGAATCATTAACAATAATAATGATGAAGAAGATGATGATAATAATAATAATACTATACATACACTATATATAAATCATTCAAATATGACAGACTAAATAGTCATTACAGACCAATAAATTACAGATATGAATACCTTTATGGTGATATATATTCAACAAACTGTTTCCATAATTGATATAATTACTAATATTATTTTCCATTAAAAAGTTAATAGGTGGTCAAAGAGTAAATGAAAAAAGAAGATTGGTTGAGGAAATTAGAAATAGAAAGAAACTAAATTGGACATATATTAAGAAAAAACTATAGCTCGGTGAAAGATGTTTTGGAAGGAATGGTGAGTGGAAACAAGAAAAAAGGGTCGGAAAATAGGAACATTGTTGGATGATATAAGAGATGGGAAAAGTTCCATGGAATTGACAAGCTGGGCAATGAAGAAAATGCAGTGGTAAAATAGATGAATTGATGAAGTGGTTATTCTCTAGACCTGTCCGTGGACAGAGTACTATTGATGATCAGTAGTAGTGATAAAACTTTGTTGATAAAACTATTAACTACAATTATCAAACAATATTCTAATTAACATGATCTTTTTAAAATCTCTTGCATTTCATTTTATTCAGTAAATTTAAGCAAAAAAAAAAAAAAGTTAAATAAGAATATCAGTTTTTGGCTGAATAATTGACTTTAAAAAGCAATTAGTAATGGTTGGTACTAACAGTTAAAAAATATATATAAATATTTATATTATTTTTTGTGTTTTTCTGAAGGTTTGTGATGATGGTGTACTAGCTGTATTTTTATATTGGACTATTTCCATCATCTAATATGTGTGTTGAATGTCTTTAGAAAAGTTTAATTTTAGTTAAATATTCCAAATGTGTTCAACTGTTAGTAATATCACAGTGAACAGGTTAGTATATGCACCTACTGTTAGTAATATCACAGCAAACAGGTTAATATATGCACAACATTTCAAGAGGTATTTTTCTCCCCTCTTCTTCAGGTGTTGCTGGCCTGACCAGTGACAGTACTAGCATGGGATTCGAACCTGGGTCCTTAGATTTTTAATTATTGAATTTTAAGGTAATGCTCTAACTAACTGAGCCATTCTGCCAAAGGCAACAGTATGTAGTAATTTCATATACTTATCTATGAGGTTCCTCCAGATTTCTCCACTTTTTCCTCAGAACAAAGTTGATTAATGATTTCCATACATTATGTATAGTCGCACTAGGTTGGCTTATGGGATTTTTTGCCATTGTCATGTGCGCAGCTTCTTTAAATTTTTTTCTTTGTACCTTTTCTTCTTTATCTAATATTTTTGTATTTTCCCAATCGAACGCATGTTCATTAGTCCATACATGGTCTGCTACCTTAGACACATCTGTTTTCTCTCTTCTAACCATCAGTTTATATTCTTGCAAGCACTTTTGAATGGGACGGCTGGTCTCACCAATATATGTTCTTCCACATTCACATGGTATTTCATAGATGCAGTTTTTTCTTTGCAGCATTTCAAGTTTAGGCTTTGTAGATATTAGAAATTCTTCATAGTGTGGTATGGCTCTGGAAAGCTGTTCTGATGTTATACTGATTGCAGATTTTCCTTAATTTGTCTGCTATTTTTGGAATGTATGGATATACTACAGTACCAATAATTGTCTTTTCTCTCGATGGTTCTTTTTGTTGTCTATTTAATGTTTTCTTAATAACAGCTGATGGATAACCATTTTTCTTAAGAGTTTGTTCTATATAGATCTTTTCTTTTTCCAAATCATCAGTTTCTGAACAAACTTCTTTTGCTCTGTTCCACAGTGATAATATAAAACTCCATGTTTTGTGTTTCTGGTGTGATTAGATGTGTAGGCTATGTATTTTCCTGTATGTGTAGGTTTTCTGTAAATTGTAGTTTTGATTTTGCCATGAGGGAGTCTTGTCACAAGAACATCTAAGAATGCCAATTTTTGTTCTTGTTTTGGTTCTATTGTGAATTTAATTGAAGGGGATATGTTGTTGATGTGTGTCCAGAAAGTTTGTAGCAATGCTTCCCCATGTGGCCATACAACAAATGTATCATCCACATAACGAAACCAAACTTTAGGTGGATAAGGAGTCATTTTTATTGCCTGTTGAATGGGGTTTATTTAAAACTTCTAAGGTATATGATCACAGACCTTCACACTACCCACCACTCTCCACACTATCTCATAACACTGATATACTTGAACACATATATGGTGAAAAGATAAATAATCACCAATATACATATTTCATGCTAAACCAGCAATCATCAGTTGGTCCAGATTACCATCCTTACACATATGTGCTATAAGTGTTCAGATATATATTAAGATAGCCAATCCTCATACTTTGATGGATGGTTGAATAGTTGCAGTGTGGAGTAGATTGAAACCTGTCCATTAAAGTATGAGGACTGGCTATCTTAATATATATGAGCACTTATAGCATATATGTGTAGAGATGGTAATCTGGACCAACTGATGATTGCTGGTTGAGCATGAAATACGTATATTGGTGATTATTTATCTTTTCACCATATATGTGTTTAAGTATATCAGTGTTATGAGATAGTGTGGAGAGTGGTGGGTAGTGTGAAGATCTGTGCTCATATACCCTATATATTACATATATAGACATGGGTGTTTAATAGGCCTATGTGTTTCAGTTAAAACTTCTAAGCAAATCAAAACCTCATTCTGTTATAGTTATTTGTTGTCAGTCTTCATCTACTTAAGAGCTTAGAACCAGGGTAAAAAATGGAATAGGTATTCATTTTTAGTGACAACAGGTTGTGGATATTCTGTTGACTTACTAAGTTTTGACTATTATGTTTTGAAGAATATGGATGTATGTTAGTAATTTACATATGAAGAACCTGGTGATGTAGTGGTTATTGCATTTTCCTGCCATATTCATAATGTTGGATTCAAATTCAGTTATATATGGAATTATAAATGTAGTCATTGTATATAGCATGAAATTACGTAAATTAAAGGGTAAAATATCTCTTAAACAACCCATTTCTGAATAAATACTTCTAATATTTCTTTCTTCTGCACCACATTAATAAAGATAGCATAGATATCCATTTGCACCTAATATTCATCTATTAGTTGGGTTGACTATGATTACCTATGTGAAAGAAAAATCATAAGCCTGATTTGAATTCAAGATGTAGATATGTTGTATTATGAGTCTCTTACTATAAAATTGTACATAATCTGAATTAAAGAGAACTATTTATTATCTACTACTGTGGAATTATGGGAAGAGTTTTTTTGCGTAAAAAAATATTAGATATTTACGCATTTGGCTTTTTTTAGTAATTGTACATTTTTTCATTCATGAGAAAGTACAACTGTAAATAGTTTTGGTTCAGTTTGTTAATAATGATTTTTTAAAAAGAATTTTATATCGTGTGTATTATATTGTAATATATAAAAAAGTAATAGGCTTATTTCTTTTATTGAATTCTTAGGTTTGTTTTTACTTATGGGTATTTAACATGGTAGTATTCAACTAACAAAACATCACATGATATGGCTTAAACAATACTTTCTATTAAGGAAATCTACTTTTTTTTTCTTTCACTAGTGATACTTATTGAATACTCAAGCTGACACTAGGTGGAGCACAGGAGTATGAGACGTCCATGATATTCTGTTCAATTTCTCCTCTCATACATCATAGATAATAGCTCATAAATTTTGATTAAAAAAATAATTCATATTGTTTACTAAATTGCGCATGTACTGTACATTTTAATGTGCACATACATATGATACAGATGCTTTTTTATATTATAGTACAAATGAAATTTTTTTTTAAAAAAATGCAGTTTTTAATAATAAAATGAAGAACACATGTACATGTAAATATATTGTGTATGTTTACTCATTCACATTCGCTTAAAAAAATGAAAAAAATAAAAAACTTACTATACTATATCTTCTTCTTTTTTTTTAATAAAATGAATAGCAAAATGTTACTTTCATCATAATTAAATTCACTCTAAATGATATTTTTATTTTTTAATATTTTTTTTTGCTCTATGGAAATGTTAATAGGAATTTTGTATCAGCAGACAATATCTTTTCTAGTTGTTTTTGAAATTTTTAAAGTATCTGTAGGTTTCAACATTTATGTGATTACTCCTACTTGCTATTACTGACTTCAGATTCTCCATTAAACTCTTGAAACTTTAAGCCTTCTGACAAAATACAAGAATATTTACACTTCTTATTAAATTTTGTAAAGCTTTTATTGCTCATATCAAAACAAAAAATAAAAAGTGTATGTTGTCAGTTTAACCTAAAGAAATGTTATTACTAAACATGCTGCACAAGGCATTCCATGATAGAAAAATGTTATTAATAAATGCAACCACTTACAAATCTAAGAGATGGAAAAATGGTCATTGTCATATTGTAAAATATATTAAGTTTACAAATTTTAATGTTTTTATTTACCCCCTTTTTTGAATAGTATGTAATTCAAGTAGTGTATATACAGGTATATCACAGCTCATATAATACTAAATTGTTCATTCACCTTACTACTGTTATGTAATGCTTTATTTACCACCCTTTTTTACAGTTTACAGTTTTGATTGCCCCAACAATCTTCTTCAGAACTTTATATCTCCTAGCCTCAACTCTAAATTCAAATTTTAAAAGTTTTACCATTATACTTTTAGTACCTCAATTTTTAAAATTTGAATTTAGAGTTGAGGCTAGGAGATATAAAGTTCTGAAGAAGATTGCTAGGGCAATCAAAACTGTAAACTGTAAAAAAGGGTGGTAAATAAAGCATTGTGTAACAGTAGTAAAGTGAATGGACAATTTAGTATTATATGGTATACATTTGGCAATGCAATAAGAAAGAGTAGTTATTATATTACAGCTCCATTGAGTTTTTTTTTAAAAGAATTATGTATATATTCTGTCATACATTGTAATAAAGAAAAAAATAACAATATTTCTTTTATTGAATTCTTGTGTTTTTTTCTAATTAACATGATTTTATTCAACTAACAGAATGCCACATGAATTGTTTATACAATACTTTTATGTAACAAATCTATTTTTCTTATTCCAGTTTTGTTATATATTGATTACTCGAGCTTGCACTAGGTGGCAGAACTGGGATAAAAAAATAGATTTACTATATAATGATGTTTGTCAATTATTCAAACAATTGAATGTTAACATTGGATAATTGAAGAAATTCTAGAATTCTTCACAATCCTATTTTCAGACAAAAAGGATTTTTTTTTTAATCAAATACCTCATTTACAAATCCTGAAGAAAGAAAAAAAATTATTGATATTCATCTTTTTATTTTAGTATTTGTCTAATAGAAATAAAAAAGATTTTTCTAAATCATAGATGTTAAATGGGATACTTACAAAAGGTATTTTTATTGCTCCAAGCAATCTTTTATCAGAATATTGTCTTCAGGCAATGAATAGTTGATTAATATCTGTGGTTCTAGCCATTATTTTCATCACAGAATTTTATATTAATGTTCAAATTTTATTTTAAAGTATTATGAGACACACTCTTCACCAAATATTTTAAAATTAAAATGTTCCCACTGAATTCTATGTAACATATGTAAAAATGTTTTGAGTCCTGTAATTTCATAACTCTGAATGTTTTTTTAATGAATTTTAAAGGGATGTCTTTATTTACAGATAATTGACACAAGTTCACATCTCTTTATGTTCACCTCAGATTTTCCTCCAAAATGTCAGTTATTACCTTCAACATTTTAGTTGTTAGATAATTATTCAAATTGTTTTAATATTTTATATGCAATTAATAATAATACCCATATTGAAATTAACTATGAGGATTGCCAATTCCTGTACAAGCTTTGTGATAAATGCTTAGCCAGAGCCAGCATAGGGTCATGTGATCTATGACTCTTATTTTGAATATTGAAATAAGTAATCAAATGGCTTACTTACACAAGAGTTTATAAAAAGTTTGAGTGCCAAAAGTGTCAGAACTGGATTGATCTGAAGACCTTATGCTCTAGAATAGGGGTGGGGAACCTCCAACTCATAAACCAATTGCAGCTCTCAAAGCCCTCAACCTACCCTCCCCCAGACATATTCAAAAACATAAAATGGATTTCTATAAATATTTATTTTCTCAACTACATTTTTTCTCTCTCCAACCTTCATAACAGTTCTATCATTCTACCAGAGGTGGAATATTCCAATATATTACCTATATTGTGTGGTCAATCTGACTACAGATTTAATCTACGATGCTGAGATTTTGTTTGTTCTTATAGTGATTTTCACAGACGAACATATAACTAGTGAAAATAAAATTTGAATTTTACTTCATTTTATTATTATTGTTTTGTATTTTAATTTTTTTTTTATTATGATGTCTAATTGAGTAAGATAAAAAAAAAAATTATCACAGAAAATCATGCACTTCAAAAGTAATGGATCGACACATTTTTTTTTTTTTTATAGAAAGAAATAGTAAATTGTTGTGCCTGATACATGTGGAAAGTATTTTGGTAAATAAAGAACACATTATTAAGAGGAACTATTTATCAAAACATTCCTGATTACAACAAAATTACTGGAGAAGAAGGAAATATTAAAATTGAAAACTTGAAAAGGAGCTTCATTAAGTAGACAACATGAATTTTATAAAAAGTACAAACAAATCAGAAAATTCTGGGAAAGAAAGTTTAATTTTATAAAGGAATAGAAAATTCAAAACCATTTTTTGAAGAGGAGTTTATAAAAGAGTGCATCCTATCTGCTATAGAATTAACCTGTCCAAAACATAAAAAGAAATTTGAGAATATATCACAATGAAAGGTATATGGCAAATTGGGAAAATGTCATTAAAGATGGCACACCCATTAATAATAATGATGTTACTTTATTTTATAATTCATAAAAAATATACAGTTTAATTTAAAAAGGAAAAGTTGACATTGGCCTGCTAGGTGAAAAGGTTGCCAATCTTTAAATTAATTAAATTTTTGATCAAAGGTAGGCTAATTTTTAAGTTGATAATTTTGTAGGGTCCATCAATATTATAAATATCCAATGGCCCTTAGCAGAAAAAGGTTTTCCAGCTCTGATCTAGAAGTTGGCTCTCTACTCTTCAACGCTACACCAAGCCACACAGAAATGCATGTATTGTAATCTGAACAACAGATACCAAAAACTTCCCAAATTCTTGCTATTTTCAGAGAACTTACATTTTATTTATGTTATGGCAAAGAAAATAAAAATTAAAAAACTTCATGGCAAAAAGACTAGAATATGTCAAAAGTGAAAGAATAATGTGGTTTAATTTCTCTTAATCTGTATCAATCTATTGTTAATAAAATTCTGATGTATTACTGTATTTATTTGTCAGCTGCACTTCTGTTGTTTCTGGTACCCCCCCCCCCGTAATTTGACAATATAAAAATGCTTAACTTTAAAAAAATCTGTATTCTTGCCCCCCCTCAATATTTTTTAAAGTTCATGTGTACATAGGATATTAATATTTTTATTAATCCTTCATTAAACTAGAGATTATCCACATAATGAATATTTTTGTAGTATAATTTTCACTACACCACTCTCACATTAGCGACTGGTTTCTATCTGCTTTTAACACCTTGTGGAGGGGTGTGATCTTAAACATTCTATCCAAGACATGAAAAAGATGTATAATCCCCAAGATACACATTTTATGCTGAACCAGCACTCATCAGTTGGGTCAGATCACAATCTCTTACACTTATCTTTATCATTATTCACTATTTATAAATAGTCAATTACTACAATTTAATTAATGCATCAAACTTACTGCCATCACAACTTTGATACAAACTATTTGATGGAAGTATATTAATAATTTTTATTAGTCATTCATTAGACTAGAGATTATCCACTTAATAAATAATATTTCTGTAGTATAATTTTCACTACACCACTCTCATACAAAGTAGAAACTGATATAAAAGTGGATAGAAACTAGTCCTTATCTTGTGTGAGAATAGTGGAATGAAAATTACACTACAGAAATATTATTTATTAAATGGATAATCTCTAGTTTAATGAATGATTAATAAAAAAAATATTGATATTCTTCCATCGAGTGATTTGTGTCAAAGTTGTGAGGGCCGTAATTGTGGCACATCAATTAAACTGTAGTAAATAGCTATATATATATAGTGAATAATGATAAATATATGTGAAAAAGAATGTGGTCTGGCCCAACTGATGAGTGCTGGTTTAGTATGAAATATATATCTTGGGGATCATATATCTTTTAACATGTCTTTGGTCATATGTTTATGATTACACCCTTCCACAAGTTATTAAAAGCAGATGGAAAACAGTCCATAATGTGAGAGTGGTATAGTGAAAATTACACTACAGAACTATTATTCTACTTGGTAATGTTGTTTGTATATGTAATACAGTTTTTTATGGTGGAAAAAACATTATAGATTAACACACTAGTAAAAGAATGCATTGTATTTTTAAAGTTAATAGTTTTTGTTTAAAATGATTTATTAAATATAATATATACAATATTATACATGTTATATATAGAACTCACAAATAAGCTCTTAATAAGCTTTGCAGAATATCCCCAATCCCAGACTGGTTTCTGCTACTGGCTTCTTCAGTGAGGTGCTAGGATATTCAAGTATTAGATTAAAAATACCAGGACAAGCCCAGCACTTTATCAAATGGATAACTACTAAGTAGAACATCTGAAATTTTCAGACATTCATATGTCTTCCAATCTAGCTATTTAACTTAAATAGCCGAGCTCTCTATATATAACATTTGTAATACAAGCTTGTTAAATTAAGTCATGTGACATATGATTTTATTTCTTTGTAATATTATATATATTATCATCATCAAGAATAAGTTATTAAGAAAGTAATTGCATGTTTGTCTCTTGGAAAATCATACAATGTTCAACTACTGGAAATAACGAAGCCTAGCTCACATCCACAAATCTTTAGCTTTTGACTAAGACAAATAATTATTAATGTAGGACAACTGCTTTTAGAGTAATATAATTGATATTAGCTGTTAAATTTCCTACATTAAATGCTAATAATAATTTATTTTTAATAAAGCACATGAAATAAAACAGTTTAAAGCTAATGGATTATATCTTTAATAGCAGACTGCAAGCCAAAGATCTACATTAGTCACCTCTTATAGAGTAAAAATGAAGAATTGACAAGCTTATTAATGGCGAGGTAATGAAGATTTAAGGTTTTCTCTTTTTATTTTGCTTACTGTCTAGTGATTGAATGGCTGACATTTGCTATGGATTGGCTACTTGAAAGCAAAGTATTAATCCTGACTGTAATTTGGAATAAACATTACATGTTCTACATGGCCTGAATTCAAACCTTGGATTGTGGGCATGACAAGAGGTACATTAATCATAGTGATACATAATCCAGTCTATATAATCGAAAAGAAACTGCTTGGGTTGAATGAAAATTTCTGGTACAAATCTTAAGTGACTTTATACTTTAAAAAGTAATTTTATAACTTCAGGATTACATAAGTGCAATGAAAAATGGGGAATTGGAATCAGAAATGCTGGGATGTAATTAAAGGATGGAAATATAGTTTATAAAAATGGACTGCCATTGTATTAACATAAAGAAATGACTGATAGCAAGAGAGACTCATGGTCTGTATAGCCACCACAAAAAGTCATCTCCAGAGTTTTTTTCTTCTATCCCTTGGAGTTGGAATGACCATTCTTGTTTATGAATGGAAGCTGTACTTATGTTGTGTGTGTGTACAGTATACTGTGTGCTTAAAATTTTATAATTGCTTTTTTATTTTCATTTAAGAAATGGGCTGTTAGGATTAATATTGAGATTTATTTTACAACATGAATTTAGAACTTATTATTTAGATAGCATAGAAGTGAAAATAATAAGTGAGAGAATTTTAAAATCAGGCCAGATGTGATTATATGTAATTAAATTATTATTTTTACCTGAAGTTTATGGTCATAAGGCCATAACTTATCTCAATGGGGAACCAGCTTTTCTAGACATATTACTAGAACGAATGATAATAAATGGACAGTTGAAGTTTAAAGCAAGTCTATTCTAGAGATATTGCTAAAAGGGATGATAATAAATGGACAGTTTAAATTTTAAAGCAGATCTATTCTAGAAATATTACTAGAAGGGATGATAATAAATGGACAGTTGAAGTTTTAAAGTGGATCTATTATAGACATATTGCTAGAAGATATGATAATAAATGAACAGTTGAAGTTTTAAAGTGGGTCTATTCTATACATATTGCTAGAAGAGATGATAATAAATGGACAGTTGAAGTTTGAAAGTGGATCTATTCTAGACATATTGCTAGAAGGGATGATAATAAATCAACAGTTGAAGTTTTATTGTGGATCTATTCTAGACATATTGCTAGAAGAAACGATAATAAAGGGACAGTTGAAATTTTAAAGTGGATCTAGAAATTGCAAAAGACTCATAATGAAACCGCATATGAGGTGGGTGGATGCAATAAGTAAGTTTACCTGATATATTGTAGAGAAATGGATCGGAGAAACTGGTCTAAAATTTGGAGATCCTGCAGTGAAGCAATAATGTTGAAAATGTTGATTATAATTATTGAAAGCCTATTCTGAAAAATATTTGAATAGGTTTTGAACTTTAATATATATATATAAGTACAATGATATTTCTCCGAAAATTTTAATATATTAAATGTAATGGTTCAAAAAATGTTAAATCATTTTTAATAACAAAAGAAGTTTGAATTTGTAATAAAGAAAAACAGGGTAAAAAAAAAATTATTCTAGAATTATATATTAAATTTAGAATTGTAGTTCCAAATTTGAAATGCTGCATTAAATTAAGAAATGGCAAGCGACTACCGTCAATAATCAATAGTAATCACGTGACGTGATTATATTCTAGTATTCTTTCGCCGACTTATTCCATCTGCCTTTGCCCTAAGAAGTTAACGTATAAGTTATTTTAAAAAGATTAAAGTTTAATAGCCTGAATTGTTTAAATTTCATTATTGAGGATACTAATTTGATTATTTTTTTAAAGTTCTCTAAGCCTTTTCTAAATCAATTTTGAATTAGCTGAACTTCTGAATTAACAAATAACTTTAGTGCTCAAAACGGAGCAAATGGAATACAATTTTATTATTATTAATATTGTTATTTCGTATTACGTTTAAAATGCAAGCAATTGTAATTACGTATTTAAATTGTAAATGACAATTTTCCTAAAAAGCGTATTTAGTGTTTATATTCTTATATGAAATTGTGTGTAAGTATATTTTACTTATAATCATAAATAATAACTTAACGCGTATGGCTTTATTGTTCGGGAGTTCCAAATCTGCGAGGGCCAGAATCCTGAGACCTCCCGATACTAAATCGGACTCTCTATCAACTACGTCAAACCATGCAGGGCAAAAATGCTGATGACTATATTGCTCGGGAGTTCATATTTTTAGATTATGTATTCCTAAAAATGATTATATAGAAAAATAAAGCATTCCGATATATATATACATACAAGGGGATGCCTCCAAAAAACTTGGAATCTTTCTCTGATAGGTGGACTCGCTGTAGTACATGCTTTAGCTGCTGAATAACTCTTGTGGGGATTCTTCTGCACCAGTCTTCCGAGTGACATCATTGCATGAAATTATGATGCTACTTAGTAAATTTTTGTTAGTTAAACATGTCTCATTTATTCTTCAATTTTGGTAATGGCTGAAAAGTTAGAACAACGTGAAATTTTATTTTCTGTGCTTGAAACAGCTTGCAAGCCAGCTATTCTGGGGGAAACATTAGTTTATGAGTGGTTTAATGGAAAAGTTCAAATTGGCATGTCCTAAAAAAGTGTTGTGTGTGAAATCCAATGTCAAGACAACGCTGTTGTTTTTTTATGCAAATGTCATTCTTCATTCAGAATTCATTTATAACAATTTGGTAGTTTACCTACAAGTTTTGAAACATTTTCATGATGTGGTAAAATGTCATCTCAATTTGTGGTAAAGTGGAGAGGGCAAGCTTTGCCATGACAATGAGCCAATGCACAAAGCCTTGAATATGAAACAATCTTTAATTAAAAACAACATGATGCAGCTTAGTCACCAGCCATATTTACCCAATCTTATTCTGTGTGACTTCTTTTTATTCTCTCAAATTAAAAAACACCTCAAAAGAAAAACTTTGTGGATTTGAAAGAGGTGATGAAAGAAAACAAGAGAGGTGTTAAAATCCATCACTTTTGCAAGAGTTTTAGGACTATGGCAAAAAGCGGAAAATATGTTTAGACAGGCAAAACTCTTCATACAGTAGTGCCACTCAGTGCAAGCCAGAGTAATCAATGGATGCAGGAAGGTTTGTGCATAAAATCCCTATCTAGGGCCTAAGATCTAGGTTCATTGCTCTCAGATCCAAGGCTCCTCACTGATGAAAGCCACAAGCTAGAAACTAGTCTGGGGATATTGGATGAGTCTGCACTATGTAAGGATTTTATGCACAAACCTTTCTGCATCTATTGATTACTCTGGCTTATACTGAGTGGTGCTACTGTATGGAGAGTTTTGCCTCTATGTTAAACGGCTTATGTAAGCATAAAGAATGGCAATCATGTGATGTTTAGGCTAATGCATTGCGCCAAATGAATACTATTTTAAAAGAGATTCAATTTGTAGCACCTAAAAATAAATACAGTTTTTTACTACAAAATTCTAGGAATGGTTGGGTACTATCTTCGTAAATATTAAAATTATTGATTCAGAAATAAAACCAAGATTTGTCAAGATTTTTATGGAAGTTTTTTTTAAAAACAAAATTGTAATAATTATTTTAAATGTGCAATAATATTCAAGGTTTTAAAACAGAAAAAGAGACAATTATTTAAGTTATTAGTAATGGCAAAATCACTTTTTATTAGAAGTTTTATGATATATTACTAAGATTATAGCAATTCTATTTTTTTATATATAAAACAACAATCTGTAACAAAAAAATCAACTGATCTTTATTTCAATCTGCAAAACCTGACAACACTGAAGTCATCTGACTTGTACTATTTATGGTGTACCAATGAAAAGGAGGCTAGCTCTTTCTCTAAGTTGTTCACATTACATAGCAGTGTAGTTTTGCTCAATATGTAAAAATTTTAAAGTTAAGTTACAACATGGAATTTGATACTGTGTGTTTCATATTTTAATTCATGATGTACAAATGTGTTAACATTATATAGTTTTAATTAACATTGAATTTTGTTTTAAATTGGCCAAACCTGCTAGTAGAACATTGGAAATGATCGAGGCTATGTACTGTAGTAAGCCATGTGTTGCAAAAATGTTTCAAGTTATATTCAAGATTTGTGATAGCATAGAAAGCATGGGGAATTATCGCACATTATCATATTTTCTTCTTCTTTTCTTTATGTATTGATTTTTATATTTACATATCGTATCATTTCCAACCTTCTTAAGCAAACACTTCAACAATACTTTTTTTATATCAAAGCCTTATTCTTACAGTTTCGGCTATCCTGCAGTCATCATCAGAGCTCTTTATAATCCTATTTCTAAAAAAAAGAGCTCTGATGATGACTGCAGAACAGTCGAAACTGTAAGAATAAAATTTTGATATAAAAAATAGTATTGTTGAAGTGTTTAAGAAAGTTGGAAATGGTATGATATACTATCATATTTTATGATGCAACTCATGATTCAGAGACAATACACCTAAAAATGCTTGTGACAAATAGCTAAATTATGTTGCTAGGCAACACATTAATTCAGAGATGGCACTGAAGACATCTTGGAGAGAGAACCTGCTACTTTTTGATAATACATCTAAAAATGTTTGTGACAAATAGCTAAATTATGTTGCTAGGCAACACGTTAAATCAGAGATGGCACTGAAGACATCTTGGACATGCTAGTTTTTCATTGGAATTGAACATACCATGTATTGATGTCACCAACATCTACTTAACAATATTGTCAGTCCTTCATTATGAAAATTACAAGACACTTATGTATGCCATCTTGAGGCCATTGCAGAAAAAGATAAAACTGACATACTTTTCATTTATAATAAAATGTACTAATCTTTACCATTATCTGTTTTTGGGTGTGTTTTTTATTATATTGGATTATTATTATATTGTTTTTTCTGCATTGACTTCTTCATCATACCATCCAAATTGGGATTAGTTACAGCCAGTGTTCAATCAGTTAGGATTTGGAGAGAGACAAGGAAAGAAAGAAAGATAGCTTCATAGTAATAGTAACTAAGCTAGCATTGCATACACTGATTCCGATAATTTAATCCGGCTTAATTTCACCAAGTTAATTGCATACTGAAAAAATGTCTTCAACTATCCATGGACCCCAAAGATGTGTCACAATCTTTAACTATCTTATTTTCATTAAATTTGGTTAAACATGTCTAAGAAATCAATTTTGGTGTTTTATTGCCCCGCTAAGAGTTTCAATATTATTTAATAATCCATAGAAGAATGTAAACTAAAGATGCATACAGTTGACCAATGAAAATTATCTATTATATCAAAATTGACCTTGTATTTACTCAATCATTCATTTCATTTGTTTGCTCTGAAGCTTGCTTTTATTAACTTTTGATTTGCTTTGGGAAAATGTTTGATATAAAATGCCTTTCATTATTAGAAGCTTCTTAAGGTGAAACTCCAAAGAATATGTGCCTTTAGAAAAGTAAGGATTATGCTTTTCTCATTTGTCATAACTATTTTGATCACTTTTGTGTGAACATCAAAATGTATCAGTTTGATTAATGCAATAATGTTTAACCTATGAATTTTAGCTTCAAGTGGCTATTCAACCATAATGGCAAAACTGAACTGAAATCACGGTTGATGTTTTACAGAAATGAAATGACAAGTTTAAATCAAATCAGTGGTTGCAAAAATTGTGTGAGGACATCGTGAACCATAATGATTATTATAGTAATACTGAGGTAATAAAATTTATAATTGGCTAATGTTTTCAAAACAACTGGCTAATATGCATATGGAATCTGACACATCTAATCCACAGTACTTGCCTCCAAGGAGGTTGCCAAGCAAGGTACTATAGAGAAACCAAAGCAAACATCACCACTAGGGTATTGTAGTACTGATACATATATATATATAACTGAATGTGAACTAAGGCTGAAGGCAACTCAATATTTGTAGAGCATGAGAGAGTCACTGGTCACACTTTCCAGCCGAGATAATTTGCACTAAGCGCAACAATGTGAAGCACAAAATGAAGGAGTTGTGTTTCGTCGCAGAAGATCCTAAAGTGGGACGTTTAAATATTATTACATAAATTTGCATAATGCTAACTATTAGTTAAAAGAGCTATGAATATGGGAACATAGAATCCCCAAAAGTGCTCAGCTTATTTATTGTTATACAGCTTCATTAATTGTGTATGAAACGCAAACTTAAGAATGTAATTTTAAAGAAGAAATTTAGTGTTTGAGGAATTTATCATCTAAAAGTGTATATGGATGTGATTGAAGTTAAAGAATCACATAATAAATAATACTTATAAATTTTAGGAATCTCTCAGTCTTTATACATTGAACATACAACAAGGCACGAGATTCTTCTACACTAAAATAGTTACATATCTGTATGTTTGGATAATGAAGTCAATCTCTTCAACAAAGTCTCATACATTTAATTGAAATTTAAATTTTTTCAAAAATCATTCTTCTTTGTTTGACAACAGAAAGCCTTCGATTAAACAATAATTTCCTTAATAATTTTTATCATTCATTCATTATATTAGAGATTATCAACTTAATAATATTTCTGTAGGGTAATTTCCCTACATCACTCTCACATAAGGTAGACTGGTTTCTATCTGCTTTTAATACCTTGTGGAGAGGGGTAATCATAAAACATAAGATCAAAGACATGATCTCCAAAATGCACATTTCGTATTGACCCAGCACTCATCAGTTGGCCCAGATCACAATCTCCTATCTATATCTTTATCATTATTCAAGTATATATCGATAGGGAATTACTGCAGTTTAATTGATGTGTCCAACATGCTGTTGTCACAACTTTGACACATACCGCTTAATGGAAGTATATTAATATTTTTTATTAGTTATTCATTAGACTAGAGATTCTTCACTTATGAATAATATTCTGTAGTGTAATTACATTACACCACTTACACTCAAAGTAGAGAAGTTGGTTTCTATCTGCTTTTAACATTTGTGGAGGGATGTAATCATAAAACATATGATCAAAGACATGATTCCCAAAATGCACATTTCATGTTGAACCAGCACTCACCAATTGGCCCAGATCACAATCTCTTACACATATCTTTATCATTGTTCAAGTATATAGAGATATGGAATTACTACAGTTTAATTAATGTGTCAAATTTACTGCCCTCATAATTTCGACACAAACTACCTGATGGAAGTTATATTAATAATTTTGATTTAAACCACTAAACATCACATGACCACCATCTCTTATACTAGCAAGTAATTGTTATCAAACAAGGCAAAACTCTCTCCATACAGTACTGTATGGAGAGAGTTTTGCCTTGTTTAATTTTGATTTAATCATTAATTAGAGATTATCCACTTAATGAATAATATTTCTGTAATGTAATTTTCACTATACACTCTCACTCAAGGTAGGAGGAACTGGTTTCTACCCTCTTTTAACACTTTGGGATAGTTGTAATACCTTTCTCTTAAAAACTTTTATCTGCCTTTACTCAGAAAATATACTGTGTGTACAATTATTTAGACATGCAAAATATAGATAGAATTTGCATGCGAGTACCGACTATTTTCTAGAAAAGCACTTTTAAACGTAACGTGTATATTCTTTGCTCTTTATGTATTCTGAAAACATGAAAAGTGATCCTTATTGATCGCCAGTATTCTCTTTTATAAAAGGAAGAAAATGTTTTTACACATTTCTTAATTCAAAAAGTAGGTCATCGTGTTTTTCACATGATATTAAAGTATTGATTAGATGGAAGTTACCCAGTAAGTCACTTAACAGATTACAAATTACTTAGGAAAGAGTTTTACTCTCTAAAATTTTTCTTTTTAAAGAATAATAAATAAGTAATTACCGTAATAATATTTTAAACCAATTGTTCCCGTCTATAAAAATTCTCGAATCCTATTAAATAATTATTACTATGCACGTTTTTGTGATTATTATTATTATCTTAATACATCAGGTTTATTCTTTAATTTAAAGTGATGTATGTGTGTAAAATATTAAATTGATACTTTGTGTCACGCACTATTTATATTTTTCAAGTCCCTTTTTTTTCTCTCCAAATTCAGTCAGCCATGTAATTACGGCATGCTGTCTAATCATGTGATCAGCAGACCGTGCTAAAAGATTTAAGTTTTATAGCATGAAATATTTAAGATAAACTATAAAAATAAATTTAGGATAATTTTTTAAAACAAAAAAAAATTAATATGCCTAAGTTTGTTTCTCCCTTTAATTATAAGTTATTTTTTTCCAGGATTAAAATAAATTATCGGATAAGAATTATGATATTGGTACCAGATAATAACATCCCGCTGAAATTAGCTGATCAAAAAAAATATTATTAAGAATATGTTATTAAAATGCAATTACGTAAGAAATATATCTTATAGATAAAAGTTCTATGGGTGGATGAAAAGTTAAATATGTAAAATCGGTGGTGTTTTGGTACAAGGCACTTAGCAAGTATGATCGGTGGCGGCATATTTGTAAAACATAAAGATAAAAAATTTTTTTTACTATTTAATTTTTATTTCATCGTTATGTTCAATCGAGTCCCCTGTTTGATAAATTGCCGACAGTGGTAATATATATTATCGATAAAAATAATTTATTATTTGGACATCAGTAAATATTTTCTTAACGTTATGACTCGGTTATTGTAAGAGCTCAAACTGTGCAACTCTATATTTATTAGTTTCTCTCACGTTATTGAATGAGAAGGAAGTCGTTTAAATTTTCTTACTGAACAGTGTTAGAAATTGCGAAATTGTTTGACATTTGTCACATTTCAGAGTATTGTGTCCAAAATTAACAATAGATTTTTCTAGCTATGCCATTAGCAGTTAGTTTCTTCTGGTGAAAGGAACTTTCTCAAAATTAAAATTAATAAAAGGCCATTTATTTTCAAGCATGTAACAAGAGGCTCGTCAATTTGGCTATTATAAAAATAGATAGTGAAATATGTAAATATTTAAATTTGGATGTTTAGGAAAGATTTGTATGCATGTAATCAAGAAAAATAAATTTGAAAGCAGTGAAATCGTATATATATATTTTAATGTTTCTATCTTCTGGTGGTAGATTATTCAAAAATAATTTGGAGCATATGGCCAAAAAAAATATTCACATCTGATTGGCATAAATTCACAAAATAGCTCTGAATAAGATCTTTTTTCTAAGTAATAAAATGTCTGTATATAAATAGTCAAAATAAGAGTCATAGATCACATGACCCTATTCTCTTAAGCTGGTAAGTTTATAAACAATTGTGATAAATGCTTAGCCAGAGCCAGCATTTAAAATATCTCTGTCAGGAACCCCCCCCCAAAAAAAAAAACCCTGACCATGATTTCGTGCTTTGGCACTCCTCAGAGAGGCATCAAGATAGGGGATATAGTGTCTGTATATGTCTTTATGCATATTGTATTAAATTATCTATGCTCTTTATTATTATAACTGTAAAATGTAAAGTTTGAATTTAGCAGTTAAGGTTTGGAAATATGAGTAGACGTTCTGAAGATTGCTGGGGCAATCAAAACTGTCATAGGGGGTTGTAATAAAAGCATTGTAAAACGGTAATGAATAGCATAGATGATTTAATATTATATGGATTTGGCAATGTAATAAGATAGATAAAGTTTATGCATATTGATTAGGAATATCTAAATGATTTTTTTTAAATCCATTTTATGCATGACTCTTTTTACTTGCATTTTTTATGTGCATTGGAATTTCGTATATTAGCATCTAAACATAAATATGGCCATTACGTAAACTTAAATTTAATGACTACTGCGTTAAAGGTTTTGGAGATTATTATGAAATAAACAAATTCTAATTTGAAATTGGAGTGGGTGCAAAACAACATTCTTAAAAGACAAAGTTTCAACACATATCAGCTCCAAACTAAAAGAAAAAAATTTTTTTTACTATCACAAAATTTGGATGTGTCAGAGTTTAAAGAGATAAAACTAAACTTTACATTCTTTCTCTTTGATTAAGATCTAAGAAAAGTTTGGTTTTTAAGAATGAAGATATAATATTTGCTTTTGAGGGATTTTTTATAATTTTTTTTTTTTTGTAAATAAGTAGTGTAAGTTATTTGCATATATTATATATCTATATTTATAAAATAATAGTTTTTACTTCACCTTTGATTAGTAATTAATTGAGATTGCGCTTTACGCAAAAAAGTGAAGCTTGTCTAACTCTTACAAAGTTATATGGCTTAGCGCTTTCGGAGACCTTGAGTCTCCATAATCATAGCCTGGACTCTCTTCTTTCCTGCACAGAAATCATAGACTGTGTAAATTTGAAGCTGACCAAAAAATGAACCTCACAAATTATATTAAAGATCTAGAAAAGGTTGGATTTTCACACAACATTATATATAAAAAGATCAAGCAATTTCAAACTAAATTACAAACTGACACGGTCAAAAACAATAAACCCAGAATAATGCTTCCATACATACCATCAATTGCTAGAAAATATTATAAAATATTTGCTGAGTCCTTTGAACTAGGATTCCACACCCCTCCATCAACAAACAGAATGATAAACAATACCAAAGACAAAATACCTTCTAATCAAATATCCCAAGCAGTTTATAAAATTTCATGCCCAACCAATGGATGTAGAGTGGCATACTATGGGAAGACCCGTGCCAACATCACAACAAGAACAGCTCAACATCATTATTTGTACAGAAAAGCTATAAATAACGATGAAAACAGATCCATATTCTTCGAGCACCAAAATACAACTGGCCATATGTTTGAACCCACTATAGCAATGCACTGTGCACTGAACGCAATGATGTGAAACGAAAAATCAAAGAGGCATGTTTTATTGCAAATGATAATTATGCAATAAACCGGAAAGAATCGTACTTTACAATCTCCAGAAAATGGTCATTATAAAATTTGCATAAATTTTACATAAACCACAACTAAACTACAGTTAAAAATAGGCTATGATTATGGAGACTCAAGGTCTCCGAAAGCGCTAAGCCATATAACTTTGTAAGAGTTAGACAAGCTTCACTTTTTTGCATAAAGCGCAATCTCAATTAATATCTATATTTATATATTTCACCATCCTAGCCAATGTTTAAAATTAACCAATAGAATATGTACATCTGTTGTTAAGGTAATACTTGGACAATAAATAGGAATCCTTAAAATTAACCAATAGAATATTAACAATTTGTTGTCAAGGCAACACTTCAAATGATAAATAAAAATCCATTTATTGCCTTGATAACAGATTACTAATATCCTGTTGATTAATTTTTAACATTGGCAACTATGTACCCTTATGGTTTATTACTTTATTTCATATTCAATGTATATTTTTTTATTTATTTTTTTAAAATCATGTATGTTTTTATGGAAAAAATCATTAAATATTGAACGATTTCGTATCCTATAATTAAAGAAAATTATTAATATATAAGTAATTATAAAATGTGTTTATATAACAGCAATAATATGTATAATAATAATCATATATATAAAAAAGCTCTTTTAGCAAAGTAATTGTAAATTAGTTGAAGCACATTGAAAAGGGCAAAAAATAATATTTTCCCAAAAGAGCTTTTTTGCATACGATTATTATATATATATTATTGCTGTTATATAAAGGTATTTTATATTATATCGTTGATTTATTTAAATATATGTAAAAGCAGCATAATAGATTAAACTGTCTTACTATTTTTGATGACATATAAATAAGAAATGACATATTATTTATTTCCTTACATTTTTTGATACTTGTTGATTTGATTTTAATTTTCTTTAGAGCTTAATTTCTTTTTGGAAAAAAGTATATAATACAGTTGAAACTATAAGACCCAGAGGCAAAACTCCATATAGTAGTGCCACTCAGTGCAAGCCAGAATAATCAATAGATGCTGGAAAGTTTGTGCATAAAATCCCTATATAATATCTATTCATCCAATATCCCCAGACTAGTTTCTAGCTTGTGGATTTTATCAGTGAGTAGCCTTGGATTTGAAGCACTGCATCCATTGATTACTCTGGCTTGCACTGAGAGTGGTACTCCTCTACGGAGTTTTGCCTTTGTGAAAAACAGGTTGTGTAAGCATAAAGAATGGTGATCATGTGATGTTTGAAACTACAAGTATAACATCAAAACAATAAATTGAAATAAGCGCATAAGTGGTTTATTATTTATATATTGATTGTAATATAATTAATGCAAAAAAAGAAAGAGATCATATATAAATGTAGTATGATCCAGTGAAAAAGAAACTGGTTCATTCTCCAAATTGCCTGCAGCACCATCTCTGAACCGGTACATGTGTTACATAGTGATATCATTTATTCACTGTGAAATATTTAAAGTATTGGATCATGAATTATGACATAAAATATGGTTCTGTTTCATACCTTTATGAATCACTTACAGTGCCTTTTCTGCCATTGTGAAATCTTGAACTGAAAATATTCTTGTGATCTTATTTCCATTGACTTATACGGGTTGAATCATTTCAAACATTTCAGTAGCAGTTGTCCCCAATTTCAAACAAAATTTAATGATAGTTGTTCCATAATGGGTCAAGTTATGGAACATTGTTATACTTCATACTGTATCTTATATACCAGACATACTTGCCCCTTAAATATTTTGTAGTGAATAGATAAACTATGTTACTACATATCGATTCTGAGATAATATTGCGGGCAGCTTGAAAATATAACCATTGACCTTTTCACTGGGACACACTATGTATATTGGTAATTGATGATTATCCATCTATCTATGGTAATCATCATCATCATCTATTATCAGTCCACTGCAGGATGGTCTCTCCAAGTTCAATCCATCTTTTCTGATCTTTAGCTTCTCTTCTCCACATCACCCCTGCACACTTTCTTATTTCATCCATCCATCTCACATGCAGTCTCTTTCTGTGTCTTTTACAATCTCTTGGAATCCAGTTTAAAATTTCAATTGTCCATCTATTATCATCTCTTTTAGCAATATGTCCAGCCCAACTCCAGTCTTTTAATTTTTTCAATAAGGTCAGTAACACCTGTTTGTTCTCTTACCCATATATTGCATTTTCGATCTCTTCTTGTTACTCCCAACATGCATCTCTCCATACTTCTTTGAGTGGTTTGAAGTCTCTGTATTGCTCTTCTATTAAGTGCATGTTTAAATAATTTACAGTGGTTGTTCATTGTTATCTTTTTCATAATCTTATTTGTAATAAATTGGCTAAAACATTTCGAATGTTGGTTAAAGAAAAGGTTTATTATATGTATTTATTTTTATTATGCGTAGCTGAATGCTCTTTGACTTTAGAAAACCACAATCATAGCACTTATGGATTGGTTCTATGTGCTGCTATATTTATTGTTGGGATCAATAAATATGGCTGCATATCCAGCCAATTCAGAGTGCTATAATTCTTGTTTTCTAAAGCTGAAAGTTTGCTCACTTATGCATAATAAAAATAAGTACATATACTAAACCTTTTTTTTTTTAGCTAACATTCAAAACTTTTCAGCCAATTTACTGCTGTAGTTATCTACATTTAAGTTTTTGATTAATGATAGTATATAGTGCTACTAATGAAGAAAATACATTATTTAAATGTTAACGTTATTTTTATAGACCATTGAGAAGTTAATAAATAATAATCAATAAAAACTTTCTTAAAGAAAGTTAGATTAACATTTATAATAACCAGAATGATAAAAAATCAAGCCAGATGTCACATGGCTTAATTTAATAAAGCTTGTATTTACAAATGCTATGTATAGAGTTTGCAAAATAAGCTGTTTACAAGCTTTGAGAATATCCTCAACCCCAGACCGGTTTCTGTTTCTGGCATCATCAGTGAGGTGCCAGGATATTTAGAATTAGATTTAAAATGCTAGTTATACATTAGATAAACTGCTGGGCTTGCCCTAGTATTTTTAATCTAATGCTGAATATCCTGGCACCTCACTGATGACACCAGAAGCAGAAACCAGTCTGGGGTTGAGGATATTCTCAAAGCTTGTTAAGAGCTTATTTTGCAAGCTCTGTATATAATAAACAGAAATAAGGGAAGCAAAAGTTTTAAAGTTAATATGGTAGAAGACTAAGGAGATATCATTTGTATTCCAGATAGAAATATCACTTTGGAAGGCTTTTAATTAAGCTAATAAATTATTATAAATAAATAACTTAGATTTTAGAATCCTTAAGAATGTTTTATTATACAGAAGTTGCTTCGAAGCAGCTGCATTAATTATTTTGCCCTTTTAACTTCTTCATGGAAGATAAAATCTAACTTTTTTTATTTTTGCCATTGAACTGAATCAGTTTCACATGCTTGCAAGTCTGCAGTTAATTTATTTATGAGTTTCATTGGCATGTACATCTGTAATAAAAGTGAAATTTTCAGAAAGTACTTACTAATTTGAAGTAAATAGTTGATATTATAATTATTATGCATAAACTTATTAAACTAGTTTGCTTGATACAGCAATATTTGGTGACATGGTGTGAATTGACTAAATTGTGTAAATAAATAATTGTTGCATGTGTGTGCATTTTCAACCATTATCAATCCATTGAAGGATAAAAGTCTCTTCAAGTTTAACTCATCTTCTTTGATCCCTAATCTCTCTTCTTCTTATCATCCCAGCCTACTTTTTTATTTCATCTATTTTGCATATGGCCTCATTCTAGGTCTTGTACAATCTCTTGAAAGCCAGTTTAAGATTTCAACTGTACAACCACTACCATTCTCTTATAAAATTTAGTCAATATAAAAGAGCCACTCTAGAAATAATTAAAATGCATTTTAAGTTATGAAAATAGCAAGAAAATTTGGATATGCTAATCTGTTTTATGAAAATTAACTGTCCAAACCAAATGGACTGTCTAAAATGTCAATGGAATAGTAAGAGCTTAGCCAGGGAGTCGTTTATTCAGTGCTAAGTGAAATGTGAGCTGCAACGTGCTTGCAAAATCAGAAATTCTACAAGTGGTGAACTATCCTGAAGAGATTGTTGTGGTGAAAATTTAACAAAGAAGAGTTAATAGAGTAAAATAAAATACTGCAAAAGATATGTAACATTATGGTTCAATATTATAAAGAACTATGCACATGTAATTAAGACTGGTTAATTTTATGAAATTCAACCAGCAAGCCGCTAAGTTGAAAATGCTAACAAGCTATTAATATATATTCTAAATAATAAACTCATTAAATTTTAAAACTTTTTTTTTGTGTATTATTTCCAAAATAATTTAATGCATGCACAGTTGCCTTAGATCAATCTTTACCTGTACTCAAGTGTAAAAGAGAGGATGCAAAAAATAAAATGAAAATGTTTGGTAGATTGCAGTTTATGGATAATAAAAGAGTAGCCAAAATACTATTTAATTGGGTTATGAATAAAGGGCAGGCAACAAGATTGTCGTGAAAGGTAATGCAATATGCAGAAGATTTAGATAAAGAATTTATGTCAGTATATTTATACAAAAGATGGGATGATTGTTAGGAGAATTGTTGAGTGTTTTAGTGTTAAGGAATGGGATACAAGAATAGATGCATTAATAAAGAGTAGGGAATTGGAGAGATGGAGAACTAGTATGGAAAGTAAAAGGAGTTTAAATATATATAGAAGCAAACAGAATATTGGGTGTGAGTTAATTTATGATAATAGCAAGGAAAGTAGTTTACTGTTTAAGGTTCAAACAGGATCTTTATTAACAAGGGAATATACACATAAATGGAAAAATATTGGTGATTTAGTCTGCAAGTTGTGTAAGGAAGGCATAGAAAATATTAGGCATCTGTTAATTGAATGTAAATGTCTGAAAGCAGAAAGGGTACAAGTAATGAAAAAATTGTGGAAGAATAAATATGAACAAAGTGGTTATACAGAAAATGGCTTATTGGTTTTTTATGCTGGGTTTGGGAAAAGATAAGGGAGTTTTAGATATAAAGGCCATGGAGTTGACGAAGATTATGTTGTGGAAATGGGATGGAGGAGGATAGAGAAGAATATGGGAAAACTTGGGGTGGGGAATGGAAAGGGAAATCAAAGTGGCTAACAGGTTTCTCTGGGCATAGTTGCTGAGAGATTCCTGACTCCGTATAAGGAGAAGTCACAATGCATCACTTCAATCTAATGTTTATTATAAGCTTGGGTCAACAAATGTTGTACAGTTATTAAATTCCAAAATAATAATATTAAAGTTTTTTAAAAAATAATTACTTTTAATTTAACTCTTAAAAGCTATTCATAGTCTCCAAAAATTCAAATTAGCAAACGTTTTTATATAGGATACTGTTGGTGTGGTTGATATGTGTGTGTGTATCGTCATATATGCATGCAATAGTTTAATTTAAAAGCATCAGCTGTACTGATGAGTAATAGACGTTAGTATAGCTATAAAAATGTTTTATTGCTATAAATATTTCTGATTGTAATAAACATTACATATATATAGATACGCCGCATTTGGAACAAATACTTTTGGCAATACATTAGGTTGAATATTTTGTTCAAACGTAAATATGTCAAAGTAACCCAAATAATGGCTTTTATTACGATGCAGATATTTTTGTCCCCCCCCCCCGACTTTTCTTTAGAATCATTAGATTCTCTACATCATTATTGAGAAAGATTTTCTTTTTTTTTTATTTGCAAGTATGATTTTATGGCGCATCATATTTTTTGAGATATAACGACTTTTTTTGTTCACGTGGTGATTATTAATAATTCAGTTCATTCATGTATAAAGAATTAATGAAGAAAAATTGTTTTCAGCACAGCAATATGTCGATGGATCAGTTTCTGCGTTTTTATGAAAAGAAGGGAATTCTAGAGCAGCTAATTTTATAATGTTATTGGATTTCACAAATCTTCAAAGTATTTTTACGCTATTGTTTGAAAATCAAAAGTGGTCTACTTTAACAGTTTTGAATCTATGTTTCAAATAGTCTCAGTATTTACATATACGTGTGTTTAAAGTGAAAGTTATTTGATTAAAACCATCGATTTGATGGTATTATAAAAGCTGTTTATCACTGGCATTTTTAAATCAATGAAGTTAATAATGTGTATATATAGTCTTATGCAGTTATCAAAATAGCAAAGGGCAAAGGTTGCAAATATTTTAAACCATCAAACGTCACATGATCACTATTCTTTGAGTACACAAGCAGCAAAACTGTCCATGCAGTAGTGCCACTCAGTGTAAGCCAGAGTAATCAATGGATGCAGGAAGGTTTGTGCATAAAATCCCTATCTAGTGCCTACTCATCCAATATCCCCATACCAGTTTCTAGCTTCTGGCTTTCATCAGTATGCAGCCTCCATTGATTGCTCTGGCTTGCACTGAGTGGCGCTACTGTGTGGAGAGTTCTCTGTGATGTGTTAAATGTTTCAGAATTAATTCTTGACCAAGTAAAATAAAAAACATTATTTTGTTTTAGTGCATTGTATCAAATTGGGTTCTATGGAATGAAGAGATTTCACAATCATTGGTTCTGTGATAAATTTCAAAGAAATAAGCTATATTTGGAGTTTGCAATAACATTTTTGTTGTAATTATATGTTGAACTATTCCCATCAGCTAGAATTCATTGTTAAATGTTTAGAAAAATGCAAACTTTAGTTTTAAAGCATATTTTATTGTAAATAAATGATTAAATTATATGATACATTTTGTGTGAGTTAATATATAGTATAATAATAATTTAAAGTCTAACAATTACAGTGGTGTTGGTAGCTTAATTAAACTCCATGTAGCTGAAACAATGTCGAATGAAATGAGTATTTGGTTTCTGTTCTTTATTTTAGAAAGTTTGTTGTGGACAGATCATTAAAACTTTTGAGATGTCAGATTAGAACAAAAATGACACCATAATTTAAAAAGAATAAATGTAGTTATTTATATGTTAGATGTTGGATTAGAACAAAAATGACACCTCAGAAGTCATAGTGTAAAAAGAATAAATGTAGTTATTTATATTAAAACAGGCAAAACTCACTATATATATATTGCTACACACAGCAAGCTAGAGTAATCAATGGATGTCAAAAGGCTAGTGCCTACTCATCCAATATCCCCAGACTAGTTTCTGGCTTATGGCCTTCGTCAGTGAGGAGCCTTGGATCTGACAGCACTGCATCTAGATATTAGGATCTAATGCAACCCTCCAGCAACCACCTTTTATCTCAATTTAACTACAAAACTATCTACGATCTAGATGCAGTGCTCTCAGATCCAAGGCTCCTCACTGACGAAGGCCATAAGCCAGAAACTAGTCTGGGGATATTGGATGAGTAGGCACTAGATGGGGATTTTATGCACAAGCCTTCTGGCATCCATTGATTGCTCTAGCATGCTGTGTGTGGCAATATATATAGTGAGTTTTGCCTGTTTTAATGACATTTATACACAAGCATAAGAGGAGGTGGTCATGTGATGTTTATTGAGTTATTTATATGTTAGGAAAAAGCCCTCTACTTATACTGTTTTTTAAATAAGCGAGAGAAGGGACTTGGGATCTAGTGATTGAAATTATATTTCGGTATGTTTATAATGATAAACACTTATTAAGAAAGTGCTCCATAGTATTTTCTTCCTTATGACAAAGAGAACATATTGTGCATACATTTGCAAAAAATTCTTTTTGCGCTAGAAAGATATTGGTAGGGAGAGCATCAAGATTGATTGATTTTGATTAAAAAATCTAAATATTTTGGCTCCAAATACCAAAACTTAAATCTTGGAATTATCTGCTTATTAATAAATTTAAGTCTAGATTATGGTGGGTTAATTTTAATTAGCTCTTCTTTGTGTACTATTACATAATTTTTGAGTAGTGATGGAGAATCGATGGATTAATAAATATGACACTTAGCACCTAATTGTTTGAGTTAATAAACCTAGTGATGAGAGCCCGTTGTACTCGACATGCTTTTGCATCGATTTGGTACTAATTGGTATTGTTTTCTTGTTCCAGATCAGTTTATTGCATAATGAATTTATTTTTTTCTTAAAGGGGTGTTGTGTATTTGATGGTAGGGGTATAATAGATGTTTCCAATGGTATTACTCTCCTGTTTTCTTTAATTGTTGCCCATCTGGTCAGTGACAGTACTAGCTTGGGAGTCAAATCAGGGACCTTCAAATTCATGATCATTGAATTTAAGGTGATGCGCTACCAACTACTTAACAATTAAAATTAAATGATAAACATGGTCTAACATATAATTTACGGGTCTCTTTGACAGGAACCAGATGACCCAAATCATTAATTTTCAGCATTTAAGACAAGGAAATTATAATTTTCTGTTAAAACAATAATACTGTTTTAGTATTTCTTTGTTCTTATTTGTTTTTAAAATCTTTCAGAACTTTTACAATTTTTCAGCACTTTATTTAATTTTGTTAAAGAAATATTCATTACCTGCGATAAATTACATTTAATTTTGTTCATATATTTTTTTTTCTTTGTAGCATAAAGCGTTTTTCTTTTTTACCAGTCACTTCCTTAAAGGTCACAATTCGAAAACTATAAACAGTGATGTCACAATTTTTATTACATTATTGAATATTGCAGTAACAAATTTTTTGTACCGAGCGCAATTTTTTCATAATCTAATATAAATAATAGTGATCTGCCAAAAGCTTCCTTAGTTCATTATAAATTTATTTAACGCACACTGATTACGTAAGTAATATTTACTAAGGCAATAAACCTAAAGCATGTGTGGTTGGAATTATATTAAAAGGAGAAATGTGGGGGAGAGAGAGTTAGTATTACTAGATGATGAGGGAACAGAGTGTAGCTCTAGAGAAGATTTAGAGAGAATCTTAAATAGTTATGTAATGAATATAGAAAAGATGTTAGATGTGAATGATAGAGTCTTAGAAAATATGAAAGAATATAGTAATGGGAATATTAGTTTTTCAGAAAATGAACTAAATGAGGTAGAGAAGAAATTGAAAAGTGGTAAGGCAAGAGGTTTAGATGGATGGGCAGCAGAGATGGTAATGAATTTAGGATATAGGGCAAAAGTAAAGTTATTATCCTGTTTTAATAAAATGGCACAGAATAGAGTTTTCCCAAGTAGTTGGAGTAATACAAGAGTAAGATTATTGTTTAAAGGAAAGGGTAAGGATCATAGAAAGTTGAATAATTATAGACCGATAGTGGTAACATCAGTTTTATATAAAGTTTTCTCATATATGGTGGCTAGTAAAGTTGTAAAATGGATGGAAGGGGAATAATGTAGTGGGGGAAATGCAAGGAGGTTTTAGATTAGATAGGCATATAGGAGATAGTTTATTTGTAGTTACACAACTTATGGATATGAGTAGGAATGCAGGTAAACAGTTATATATGAGTTTTATAGATATAGAGAAGGCATATGATAGAGTAAATAGAAATAGATTATGGATAAGTTTAGCAAATTTGGGAATGGATGAAGCTTTAATAGATATTATTAAGAAATTATATGAAAAATAATTATTATATATATATATCAATTAGAGAATATAGAATCAATTAAAGTTAAAAATGGTGTGGGACTAAGGCAAGGATGCCCTATGTCACCTATTTTGTTTGTGTTGTATTTGAGTGAAATGGAAAGAGCAATAGAAAGATTAGGAAGAGGGATAGAGATACCGTTAATAGGTAGTAAGGGAGTATATATTTTGTCAGGTCTTTTTTTTGCAGATGATATATTTTTGTGTGCAGAAAAAAGAGAAGATATGGAAGTTATGTTGAGGACATGTGCAAGGGTGGGAGATGGGGATTAAATTTAGTGAAGAAAAATCAAATATAATGATGGTTAATACTGGGGAAAGAGAAGATGTAGAATTTTTATTGGGAGATATTAAGTTAAGTGTGGTGAATAGATATAGTTATTTGGGAATTATTTTAAGTAATCAGAAAAATTATTTGGATGAATGGGAGAAAAAATTGATAAATGAAGCAAAGAAAAGAAAGGGATTAATAAAGAAATTAACAGTATTTTCATATAATAAATATGATGTACCCTGGAATTATATGGAAAGGAGTTGCAGTAGCAGGGTTAACATATGGTAATGATGCATTATATGTTAGTAAAAAGATATTAGATTACTTAGAAAAAGCTCAAAGGGAAGTAGGAAGACATGCATTGGATGCAGAAGTATGAACAGCAAGGGAGGCAATTCAAGGAGAATGAGTTTTCATATGAGAGATGCAAAAAGTAAAATGAAAATGTTTGGTAGATTGCAGTTTATGGATAATAAAAGAATAGCTAAAATAGTATTTAATTGGGTTATGAGTAAAGGGCAGGTAACAAAATGGGTGAGAAAGGTAATGCGGTATGCAAAAGATTTGGATAAAGAATTTATATCAATATATTTGTACAAAAGATGGGATGATTGTGTTAAGAGGATTATTGAGTGTTATAGTAGTAAGGAATGGGATAAAAGAATAAATTTATTAATAAAGACTAGGGAGTTTAGAGAGATGGAGAAATAGTATGGAGAGTAATAAGAGTTTAAATATATATAGAAATAAACAGAATTTTAGGTGTGAGTTAATACATGATAATAGTAAGGAAAGTAGTTTATTGTTTAAGGCTCGAACGAGATCTTTAGCTACAAAAGAATATACATGTAAATGGAAAAATATGGGTGATTTATTTTGTAAATTATGTAAGGAAGGAATAGAAAATATTAGGCATTTGTTAATTGAATGTAAATGTTTGAAAACAGAAAGGGTACATATACTGAAGTTGTGGAAAAATAAATATGAAAAGAGTGATTATACAGAAAGTGAATTATTGTTTTTTATGCTGGGTTTGGGAAAAGATAAGGGGGATTTAGATATAAAGATTATAGAGTTGACAAAGATTATGTTGTGGAAATGGGATAGAGCAAATTGTGGGTAAATTTAGAGTGGGGAATGTAAAATAAAGTGGCTAACAGGTTTATCTGGGCATAATTGCTGAGATATTCTTGACTTCGTTTAAGGAGAAGCCATAATACATCACATCACATCATACATGCTTTAGGTTTATTGCCTTAGTAAATATTACTTAGTTCATTATAAAAGTCTTGATTTTTAATTTTTACCTTTTCGTAATACTCGATTATAATGAGTTTACAAGAATTACATTAATTACGAAAAGCGAATTAAATAATTATAGTTATTTCAGTTAGTTTCAAATAGTTAACTAATAAATTGCATTTAAATTATACTAATATGTTAAACCACTAAACATCACATGATCATCATTCTTTATGCTTACACAAGCTGTTTAACACAGAGGGAAAACTCTCTATACAGTAACCCCATTCAGTGCAAACCAAAATAATCAATAGATGCAGGAAGGTTTGTGCATAAAATCCCTGTCTAGTGCCTACTCATCTAATATTCCCAGAATAGTTTCTAGCTTGTGGCTTTCATCAGTGATGAGCTTTGGATCTGAGAGCACTGCACCTAGATCTGAGGATCTAATGCAACCGTTCAGCAGCCACCTTTCACCTTATTAGCTGACTATAAAAAAAATATGGATGCTGAACTGAGTTCAGATCTAGATAACTATACAAGCTAATGAGTTTGAATTGAAAATATTGTGTTTTAATTTTGGACTCAAAGCTTTATAGTTAGCTAATAAGGTAAAAGGTGGCTGCTGAAGGGTTGCATTAGATCCTAAAATCTAGGTGCAGTTCTCTCAGGTCCAAGATTCCTCACTGATGAAAGCCACAAGTTAGAAACTAGTCTGGGGATATTGGATAAGTAGACACTAGATAAGGATTTTATGCACAAACCTTCCTGCATCCATTGATTACTCTGGCTGTATAGAGAGTTTTGCCTCTGTGTACTAATATGTTACATTTAATTTTAAAATCTTTTTTATTTTTATAATTGATCATATACATTGTGTGATTTTGTTTGAATTCGTACATGTTTCAAATCTGAAAAGTGTCAAAAAATAAGTTTATAATGATATTTGACTCATAATTTTAAAAGTAAAATGTTTTAGTGTCTTTTAATTTTTGTGTTCTATAGCTAGTTTACTATTTCGGAATGAAAATATATTCACATTCAATACTAAGTGCTTTCTGGGTTTGAAGTCCCTATAACATAAATGAACACATAAATGCACTTATATTAATAATTCTATGTGAATATAGTATACATATAATATACAGTATATTCTATATTATATTTCTCTTTGTAAAATGTTCAGTTTTATGATTGTGAAATATACTGATAATGACTAATCAATTGAAATATATCTTGATAATAAAAATAGGATTCTAAGAATAAAAGAAAGAAAATACATTACATTGAATAATATTATGATAAAGGAGTATGTTTAAGCCAATGAAAAATAAGATAGTGGTTTTCATTTCAAGAAAATTCTAAAGTTTGTGTCTTTTGTGTTTGCTATTATTATTGTAAATACTTTTACTTAAATGTATGTATTTATATGGTTGCATGATCTTTTTGCTTCTAGGCTTCAAGTTATGTAAAGGATAGGAAGTAAACAGTGACATTTCTTGTATTACTAATTGTTTCAGGAAATGTTGCAAGAGTTATTAGATGAATGGATTTTTTCAAAAGATGGAAATAAAGATTGATAATGAGGAGTTAGAAGAAGTTACCAGCTATTAATTATTATTACTACAGATGGAAACATAATAATGGATGAAATTAATCACAGAGTTAAACCTAGTTTGTTTTTGGTAGAACTTAATATGAAAAGAAAGGTCTTTAAAAAACGTTTTACCAGTTCTTGCTTATGGATGTGAGACTTGGACAGTTAATAAAAGAGCAATACACAGACTTCATACCACTCAATGAACTACGGAGATATGTATGTTAGGAGTAACAAGAAAAAATCAAAAACACAATACAATATATGAGTAAGAGAATAAACAGGTGTTATTAACATCGTTGAAAGAATTAAAAGACTGAAGTGGAATTGGACTGGTCATATTGTTAGAAGAGATGATAATTGATAGATAGTTGAACTTTTATGATCCAAAGAGAGATCATATGTGATATGAATGGATGAAACAAGAAAGTGTGCAGGGGTAATGTGAAGAAAAGCTAGAGGTCGGAGAAATTGGATTGAACTTGGAGAGACCTTCATCCTGCAGTGGATTGATAATGGTTGATGATGATGGTGACTAATTGTTTACAATTGTTAATGATAGTGTATCACAAAGTTCAATTTTGGGTCATACTTTGTTTTTAATTGATATAAAATGATAGATTTTCGTTTCATTTAAAATCAAGAATTTAAGGTTTAGCATGAGATAATGCTTTGTTTCGTACTGCAGTTTACACACTTTATCTTGAAAAAATAATTTTTAATTAGAAAGAGATTAACTTTCAATTATTTTTTAGTTAATTTGAACAGAACCAAAGCAGTATATTTTCCCCATAAATTTGTTTCTTATCCTCTTGCCATCACTATTTGTAATAAGTATTTTTTGTATTATAATAGTATTTGAGCTAGTATTTGATTTGTTAATTATTACTATCTTAGATATATTCATCAATTCTAGATTACCATGGTCAAGTCATGTTAACTTTCTTTATTAATTATTTACATAATTTAAATTATATATTTTGGTTACCGAAGTTTTTATCTTCATCAATTGTAATTGCAATTTACATTTTTTTATTATCAAAGTTTTATGTGATGTGATCTCTCTGTTTGATAGTGATTTTTTTAAAATTCCTTTTTTATTTTTGCTCAGTCGGTTTCTTAAATATGATCAAAATTTGGAATCTGCTATCGACCAAACAGGATGCACTAGGATATTTACAAGGTTTGCTTGCTATTGTTTTACACGTCATGATATTTTTAACATCAACAGAATCAGATTCAGTAGAATATTTTCAACATTACATGTTAGTGTCCACTAAAAAGTATATAATAATGAGCATGAAATTACACTTTATGTGTGAAAGGAGATGGAATGTAGCACATGTGCTAAGCAGCTATCTGTTTGGAAAGGAACATAGTTATTAGAATCCAAAACATTGCTGCACTGACATTAGTTTACAGCTGGTGAAGTGAATTTACATTTAAAAAATGTTAAATACAACCCTTTGGATTTTTGTTTATTTCAGTGAAATATTTTCAAAATTTTTGGACAGTGCATGCCAGAAAAGTGATGTCTGTCTGTTCATTGTTATAGTCTATTAAATTCTGTTTCTTTTTTAAAAAATTATTTACTATATTACATTTAAAACTCTTTGAATTACAACCTTTTGGGCTTCTGTCTTTTTTTATCATTTCAAGAAATAAAAAAACACATAATTATTGAATACAATAACTTAGAATCACTCATATTGTTTATACCATTGTTGTAAGCGACTGAGTCCCTGAAAGTGGATTATTTTAAAAAAATGGATGGCAAAATTCTGACAGGCAAACTACGTAAGTACCAAATTTAATTCAAAACTATAAAAAATTTAACAATCTGTAATTGATAAAAAAATTTCCAATAAAAAACATTGGCATCAAACCACCAACTACTTTCATAAACTTAAATTGTGTATTCACCTGGCCTCCACAGTCTATAAATAATGGTAGTGTGTTTTATTAGCAGTCTACTCCAGTTTTTTATTAATTAAATTAAGTTTTGAATTAACATACAATATAATCTGCTTCAAGTTATCTTCATAGTCCATATCTTGCACAATCCAATTTTATATCTTGAAAATTGGGAAACAGTTTAAACTCATAAAAATCAAAGTATGCTACTTCTTAAATTTCTTCTGTTTTAAATATCATTATATTTACTTCAAAGTGCATATATCTAAAAATTAAGGTTGTGGAAGGATTATTAAAATAGAGTGTAGATTATCAGTTAATTTTTTTAAATGGAAGGCATTTACACCCTAAGCATATGAGCTGTAATGTCATTATAATAGCTCAAAGATGTCTTATTGAGTATTGAGAATATTCTCAAACCAAAGCAAAAAATAGGGACTTTTAAAAAGATAAGAGTTGGCCATCTTATCTTTTGTACCTAAATTTAATTATAAATTTAATTATACAGGCCAATCTAAAGCATCTTAGTTTGAGAGTGTGCAGATGTTTTTTTATTCACTTTATATCCATTAATTTCTTTCTACACATTAACTTTCATGAAATTTTTTAATTTATTTCATGTTAATATTTCAAACTATTAGAAATTATGTAATATTCAATTTTATTTACTAGCACAGAGATTATGTAATTTAAACAGAAAGGATTTACACCCTAAGCACATGTGATATAATGTTTAGTATTGAGGATACTCTCAAACCAAAGCACAAGATAGACTTTTGAAAAAATAAAAGCAACCATCTTATCTTTTGTACCTAAATTCAATTATATAGGCTAATCTAAAGTGTCTTAGGTTCAGAGCATGAAGATGTTTCTTTAATCACTTTACATCCATTCATTTTTTTATATATATTAACATTATTATGTACAAAACTAATAGAAATTGTGTAATATTTAATTTTATTCAATTTCACAGAGGTCATATGTAATTTTTTTAAATAGAAAGGATTTACACTCTAAGCATGTGTTATAATAGATTTGGTTTGAGAGTATCTTCAGTATTCAACAAGACATTTATTAAGCTATTATAACTATACAGCACACCTGCTTAAGGTGTAAATCCCTTCTGTTTAAATTGCATATGATCTCCATGCTAGTAAATAAAATTGAATATTACATAATTTCTAATAGTTCAAAATATTAACATAAAGTAAATTGAAAAATTTCATGAAGGTTAATATGTAGAAAGAAATTAACAGATGTAAAGTGAATAAAAAAACATCTTCGCACTCTCAAACTAAGATGCTTTAGATTGGCCTATATAATTAAATTTAGGTATAAAAGATAAGATGGCCACCTTTATCTTTTCAAAAGTCTATCTTGTGCTTTGGCTTGAGAGTGTCCTTAATACTCAAGAAGGCCTTGTTGAGCTATTATAACAACATTACAGCACATCCTTAGGGTGTTAATGCCTTCTATTTAGAAAATTACATACAATCCCTGCACTAATAAATAAAATGGAATATTACATTATCAGTTAACGAAACAAAATGTATATTTATTATAAAGCTTCTGGGAAAAATAGTTTTCATTTATTTTGCTTTCTTTTCTTTTCTTTAATGCATTTGTGGTTTATTTTGGGCATTAACTATATTAAAAAAAGTGTATTACCTTTAATGCTATTCACATAATTTTCAAAGACAACACCAATTTTTTTTTTATTTTGCTGAAATTTAATAATTTTAATAAAAATAAAACTTAGCTTTTTAAAATAATAATAATAATTTGTTTATTATATTTCAGATTTTTTTTTAAATTTCACATTTTAATTATTTTCTAAAAATATTAGATTTACCTGGACGCTGTTATTAACTTATCAAAATGTAATTTTAGTCAAGCGTTGTTAGTCGAGAGGTCATCGCAGCCGTCTTGCAAGCAAGTAGTTGGTTGCAGACGGTTGTGGGTTCGCCTCCCAGCCGATGCTATGACATATAGAAAAAAGTGTACTTTTATTTATGCTTCTAGTTGGAAAGTATGTTATCCTACTTATAGTTAGTGAAATCTGTTACTAGGAAACAAAAGTAATATTTAAGACTGATTTAGTGATTATTATTTTTTAAAAAAACAAACATTACAATTTATTTAAAAGTCTATTTATTTGCTGACAAAATTTTTAGAATGACATTTGTTTTATTATATTTTATAAACATGATTTTGTCAAGGACCAAAACACTTAGATTTGTCACTCATGCTATTCATTATCGGTGCTTCATACCTTAGCCAAGTTCTGGTCAGTTTTAGGTTCACCGTTCTTTTTTTTTTTATCCTTTTATTTAATAAAACTAACATATATGTGTTCAAGTGTATCAGTGTTATGAGATAGTTTGGAAAGTGGTTGTGCATGTGAAAGTCTGTGCTCATATACCCTATATAGTAATGACTGGAGTAAATTATAATAAAACAGAGTAAGGATGAAATTAGCAAGCACATAAGAATATGGATACTGCTAGCAGAGAATCTAAACTCAAACTCATTTCTGATGAAGTATGACTCTTGTTTTGACAAAGAACAAACAACAAAAAGTATAAGTTTATCATTTAAAAAAGCAACATGTGGGAAAATGCTGCACCAGAACCATGATTGATACCATAAAATGATACTAAGAGAATGATAGAACCAAAACAAAACTTATGTGGGACTAGTTGTGAACCAAAAAAAGCTAACAAAAAAGGCAGAAATATAAATATATAGGAATTATAAATTTGATAGTTTAACAATTTTTGGACTGTTCTTCTATCATTAGATTGAAAAGTTATATTTTAAAACTACATATATAATTGTGGTTATATGAACTATATATATATGTCAAGGTTTTTTATTTGGGAGATTACCTTTAAACAATGACTGTTAGGTTATTGATGGTCATTAAAAGCTATATAGAGAAAGATCTCAGATTAGTAAGTATTATGTAAAAGATGCAATATTGAAATTAAGAACAGCTATTGCTATAATGTTGTTAATTTGTATACATGAAATTATATGATAAACTAATATAAATCCTAATTTGGTGAAGATTTAAATGGTAAATTAGTTGGTAAAATGTGTCCTACTTATTTATATTATAAAAACATTTGATGAGCAGTGTCACAAGAGAAAGCATTCAGAATCTCTATCTAGAAATTATCCCCAATCCTCAGATTGGTTTCATGCTTTGGCAATCCTCAGTGAGGTGCTAAGATATTTCAAAGACACTAGATGCAAATACCAACTCAAAGCCAGCATTTATCTAAAAATCAATTATTAAGTAGACAGTCTGAAATTTTCTGACATCTAAATGTCTTCAAACCCAGCTATCCAATGCAAATAGCTATATAGTGCTGAGAATTCTTCAGCCAAACCATATATTAATAGTCTTAGCAATATAAAATCACCTAAGACTTAAAAGCAAAACCGAAAATAGTAAATAAAATAAAGTCATATATCATGTGACTTACTTTTATAAGCTTGTAAATAAAAATAATGAGCACATTTTGATTTCTTTTTATACAGTTTGCTTCATTGTAATTATAGCATTTTTATACAAAGGTAGATCTATTAGACATATTGAAATTTTGTTTAATATGAACTTGTGGGTGCTATTGTATTAACTTTACATGCATATATTAAATGATATAATTCAAGCCCAAAATAATAAGAAACAAATGGAAGAAACAACTATTAGAATTTATGTTACAGGACTACAGATAGTATTGGACATAAACTAAAATACTACAATATAAAAACAGCATCTATTATCAAAAAATTAGTAACATCATAAATAAGCCTGAAGATTTAATCCCTCATGAGACTTATGAAGTGTATGACATTTCATATGGTATTTGTAAAGCTTCTTATGTAGAAATGATCAATCGTGAAGCTAAAAAAACTGAACCGGCTAATACATTTAGACAATACTCATCATCAGCATTCATTCCATGCTATGGATGCAGGTCACAATATTGATTTCTCTAATACCAGGACACTATCCAGATGTGTTCACTCTCTACCAATATAAGATCACAGAAGCCATTGAGATATTAAAAAGACCAAATTGTATTCATAAACATGATGATGCATTCAAACTCCTTCCCATTTGAGTTTTTGAAAAAACAAATTTCTCTGAAGATTTTCCAATTTTTATTTTTTCAATTTTATATACCTGTTTTGTCTATTGGTGGAACTTTAACATTGTTATAAACCAGTGTTTACAGTACCTCTACAAACAACTTTATAATATTCTATTCATCACCCAGTTGATGGCTTGTGTGATGAAGCTGAAATGTTGGTATATTCATAATTAAAATCATACATGGATGAATTTGCAAAGTATATCATTTATATCTGTAACCAGTGAAAATCTTTATATCAGCATTACAGACACACATACGTATATATGTAAATCAATAAATTATACTCTGCATGGTTTAGTGCAGTGGGACAGTTTCCGTCTCTGGAATGTGAGATCCTCAGATTGATTTCAGTTATGATAGTTCCAGTGCTCAAACTTCTTATGAATTCCAAGTATCAAAACCATTTGATTATTTATTTTGATAAATTATTACATTGAATTTTAAAGAATTATATATATAGCACTCTTCTTGTGAGCTATGAATACGGATGTTTCATCGTAATGGTGACACTATTATATATCGTCATCATTTTCAACCATTATTAATTTCAATCACTTTTCTTTATTAAAACAGGCAAAACTCTCCATACAATAGTGCCACTCAGTGCCAACCAGAGTAATCAATGGATGCCAGAAGGCTTGTGCATAAAATCCCCATCTAGTGCCTACTCATCCAATATTTCCTGTTATGTGCTAGCATAAGAAATAGTGATCATGTGACTTTTCTTTATTCTTTTTACAATGCATTATACACTTATTTTACTATCATAACAATTTCGATTACTCCAGAAATCTTCTTCAGATCTATAATAAACATAAATATAAATAGACGAATACTTGTACATAAACACATAATTTCTATATATTATATATATTTCATATTATAAATTCTTTCTTTTAATCAACATATCTATATATCCTACATATGTTTTTTCTTATATATATATAAAAGAATAAATAAATAAATATAAATGTTAAAAAGACTAAAGTAATGTTCAATGGATTTTTTTCAAAATATGAAAATAAATATTATAATGAGTTAGAAGAAGTTAACAGCTACAAATATCTTGATCAGATTATTCATACAGATGGATACATAATGGATGAAATTAATCATAGAATTCAACTTGCTTTGAGTGCTTTTGGTAGAAATAACTTGATACTAAAAGAAAATATACCTATGTGTTTGAAAAGGAAGTTTTTTAATAAATGTGTTTTACCAGTTCTTACTTATGGATCTGAGACTTGAACACTTAATAGAAGAGCAATGCATAGACTTCAGACCACTCAAAGAAGTATGGAGAAATGCATGTTAAGAATAACAAAAAGAGATCAAAAACACAATATATGGGTAAGTGAACAAACAGGTGTTACTGACCTCATTGAACAAATTAAAAGAGAAGTGGAGTTGGGCTGGACCTATTGCTAGAAGAGATGATAATAGATGAACAATTGAAATCTTGAACTGGATTCCAAGAGATTGTAAAAGACACAGAAATATATCACATGTGAGATGAATGGATGAAATTAGAAAGTGTGCAAGGGTGATGTGGAGAAGAGAAGCTAAAGATCGGAGAAGATGGATTGAACTTGGAGAGACCTTCATTCTGCAGTGGATTGATAATGGTTGATGATGATGATGATGATGATATAAATGTGTCCTTAATCATTTCAATCATATTTATATTTGTATTATTTTTAATAATTAATTCTTTTTTAAGCATCTATATATGATAGATTCTATAATTTTATATACTATTTATTTATTATTTTTCCTAATATATTCACTTTTAATTCTAATATATATATATATTATTTTTAATATATCCACTTTTATTCTAATTTTAATGTTATATATTTAACTTATATATCCTAACTTTAACATTGTGTATAACATTTTATATCTAACATATACTGTTCATTTTTTCATCTTTTATATTTCCTATTTTTAATAATATTCTCACCTAATATTTGTTTCTAATCCATATTCATAATCTTAATTCATTTTATCGTTTATATTAATTATTTTTAACCTATTTTTAATTTACTTTTATTATATTTTATACTCACCTTTTATTTCCATTAACCCAACCATTATTATCACTGCAGAATAAAGGTCTCTAAATTTAATCTTCTTCAATTCATAGAATATATTCTCCACATCATGCCAATGAACATTATTCCATCCATTTTACTTATGGTCTTAAGATCTTGATTAAGACATCATCTGTCCATCTGTTATCATGTCTTCCTATATTATGTTTAGCCCCATTTCATTTCAATCTCTGAATTATTTCGATGATATCACTAATACCTATTTATGTTTTGACCCTAAATGCTTCACTTTTGATTTCTTCTTGCTACTCGTAATATATATATATCTTCCCATATTTTGTTGAGTAGTCTAAAATCTTCATGTTGGTATTTTGTTAAGTGTTCAAGTCTCAGATCCATAAGTTAGAGATAATAAAACATTTCTATTAAAACCCATTCTTTTCAAGCATATGAACATATTTCATTTTAATATTTTTATCAAAAGCATTCCATTCAAGTTTAGGTCTATGATCATTTTTCATTTGTATCAATAATCTGACCAAAGTATTTGTAATTGTTAACTTCTAATTCACAACTATCAATCTTTTTCTTCCAAGAATATTCAATGGCATTGAGGGTATTTATGATTTATTGTTAGTCTTACTTTGTCTGATATCTCTTGAAACATTTTTGGAGCTCTAAAGCATTAGTTATGAAAACAAACACATCATATGCAAAATCTATGTATGTATATATATATATTGAGGTGGATAGTAATTTATGTTAATCTATAATTTATTCTAAAAATATAAAGTTGTGAACCAAATTCAAGTTTCCTAAATTAAAGTTTCTTTTATAAGTTTGTGTTATATAAGCATGTACACATCAGTAAAGGTCTGTGTTTAAAATTGAATAAAAATGAATCAATTTAAATTTACTTTTAAAATGATAAAAAAATCCAATTTATTTTAACTAAATGTATTTCAAATAAATCTGTTTTAAAAATTTATGTTATAGTAACAAAGCTTATTTAAGTGATCCATAAAATTTTGCTCAATTAACTTGTATTATAATTGGTTAAAATTCTTGGAAAATCAATTGCTTTTAAGTTTTGTTCAAGTCTTGAAAATATCAAATATATTTTAAGGATTAAAATGGCTAAGTTTAATCTATAAACAGGTGGTTTGTTTAAATAAAGAATTGTATAAACAGGCATGCTGGTTTAATTAAAAAAAATTGTAAACAAGGGTAATTAAAGTAATTACTGGCTTGTTTAATTAAAGAATTTTATAAACATGCATGCTTGTTAATAAAATAAATGTATTTGCAAAGTAAATAATATAAAAAGATACAGCTCAGAAAATAATTTTACTCTATTTTGCTAGTCTATACCTTTGCCCACTTAACATGAAGAATATTGAACATCTACTAACAGCTGAAAAAACCAGCACATATGGCTAATAAGTTCAAATAAACTTCTCTTCTCCAGCATGAAGCCCATAATTATTAGGTTGTCAAATCCTATTTGCTGAATTTGATCCAACACTGTGCCAACTACCTTCGTGTATGCAGTTAAACAGATGTGCTTCTCAACAGTAACAAAAAAATTTTCATTCCAATTTTACCTGGAAACATAACCCGATTGTGATCAAGATTGGAAGCCTGTAAATAGAAAAAACTTGCCAGTAGTCCATCTAAGAACCCCCTTTTCACAAACATACATATATATATATAATTCCATTTTAGAGAAAAATATCTATTCAACCATGTTTTGAGTCTTAAAGATCAGTTTTGGTATTTGTTTATTATTGTTTGCTCTGCCAATTGATGTTTCCAAAGAATAACCATTTCCCACAATCTAAATGTGATTTTGAATGTCTGTGAATGATGGTGCAGCTGCATAGGCATTTATATTTGATATCACCACTAGTAAACTCTCACATTCTAGGTTATAGGTGTAGTGGTGCCATTTAGAATTGTTTATTGGTATGTCTACTATCCATTACCATATATATAGATAAATACATCTCAAAACTTTTTTATGTATAAAAAATTATTTTAAGAATAATATATATCTATAGTATAGCTATATATGGAAACAAATTTTTTTTAATACACATATGTACAGTGGCACATTGTTTTGAGAGAAAAAAATAAACTTTTTTATAAGAGTAAATTTATGATGCAGTCTTAGAAGAAATTTTGAAAAAGTCACACTGCTGGTAAATATCTGTGGCCATTCTAACTTTTAAAGAAGAAAAAACATAAAAGGATGAGGAATTTAAAAAAATCAAAATACAAAAAAAAAATTAAGATAGGAGTCAACATTGTGAATAACCCTATAGCCTAAGAAGCTCCCAATTGGGTCCTGGGATAACCTAAGTAACTAATAAACTAAGTAAATAATAAACAAAAATCGCCTATTGAATCCCTTATTGCCAAGAGAGCAAATGTATTCTTAGGCAGAGTAGAATATGTATATGTATAAAATAGAATTAAAAAATTAAAATAATAAAAGTTTGCGCTAATACTTTTTAATTGCTTTCTCTTTTTTCACAGGCAGTAGTGAACTACTTATGAAAATTTTGACTCAAACAGTGGACTTTATTTCACCCTTTTACTACTTTATCTTTCAAGCTTTCTATAGTCATCCACTCTATCCAATATAACTGATTCACATGACCGCATAAATGTGAAAAAGATAAATGATCTCCAATATATATATATTTCATGCTGAACCGGCACTCAAGGGTGTTTGAAAGTCTGGATTCAAATCCCCTTTAATTACATCTACGTTAAGTACATACATTATACTTGTATTTCAATATTACTTTGTTTCATATTCATTGTATAATCTATATACAGACACTCATACATTCAAACTTAGACTCACAAAAAAAAAGCATTATAAAATTTCTTTGCAAGTTAATATAATTATATTCTAATTAATCTTCATTTAGAAGAAATTATCTGATCACGTCTGATTCTAAGCAAGTAGCAGGGGAATTAGTTTTTTTTTTAATGTTTGGAAAGAAAACAGTATCGGAGTATTTATTTTCAGTCATTTAACATTTTTACTTCAATGTTTTGATAATTTCCGTGGTATATGTGTACATATGGTATATACATGTGTGTGTGAACATCTACACGGTAGAAATAACTTATAGTAAGACGTCTTTCAAGGCATCCACTACAAATTATCTCACGGTGGCCACGCTCTCCAATAAAATAATTAACTCATATAGATCTCTGGAAAGAGTTTACTTAAATATCCCTTGATAGTCAGTGTTTAGATGCAGTGATTTTAATATAAAGTATGGAGGAAAATGATTTCAAAATGGAATAGAGAGATAGTGGACAACATATATGTATCTTTCTATCGTAAATGAGGAATTTGTGCGCAACGTTTTCTCTCCCTCTCGCTCCTTTTTCTAGTGTACCTTACTCAAGAATGATAGTTTTGATCAATCAACAATTATTTTTTTATATATCTATACAATGTATATATTTTGGGGTTTTTTTTTAAAAAAATTCCCTCTCCCCACTATTTTATAGGGAGAAAATATTTTAATATGGTCAGTATTCCAATCTATTAGTTATCGTGTATAATATTTATATATGTTTGTATTTCTTCTCACTTTTTTTTGCTATATACGTCTATCATTAATTCTCATTTATAAATGAGAATAGATATTCCAATAACAGAGAAGAAAAATGGATGGTATTATATAGGCTTACATTGCTGCTTTCTGGACATATGAATAACTTAACTACGAATACTGGTTTTATGTCATCATCATCAACCATTATCAATCCACTGCAGGATGAAGATCTCTTCAAGTTCAGTCCATCTCCGATCTTTGGCCTCTCTTCTCCACATCACCCCTGCACACTTTTTCATCTCATCCATCTATCTCACATGTGGTCTCTTTCTGGGTCTTTTACAATCTCTTGGCATCCAGTTTAAGACTTCAATTGTCCATCTATTATCATCTTTTCTAGCAATATGTCCACCCCAACTCCACTTCAATCTTTAATTTTTTCAATGAGGTCAGTAATACCTGTTTGTTCTCTTCCCCATACATTGCATTTTCGATCTCTTCTTGTTACTCCCAGCATGCATCTCTCCATACTTCTTTCAGTGGTATGAAGTCTCTGTATTGCTCTTCTATTAAGTATCCAGGTCTCAGATTCATAAGTAAGAATTGGCAAAACACATTTGTTAAAAGCCTTCCTTTTCAAACACATAGGCATATTTTCTTTTAGTATCACGTTATTTCTACCAAAAGCACTCCAACCAAGTTTAATTCTATGATTAATTTCAACCATTATGTTTCCATATGTATTAATAATCTGACCAAGGTATTTGTAACTGTTAACTTTTTCTAATTCATCATAATGAATATTTTCATATTTTGAGCAAATTGATTAAACATTACTTTAGTCTTTTTAACATTTATCTTTAGTCCTACTTTTCTACTTTAATCTGATAACTCCTGCAACATTTCCTGCAGCTCTGAAGCATTATCTGCAAAAACAACTACATCATCTGTAAAATCTAAATGACTTAAATAATATCCATTTACTTTTACTCCTTTAGTTTCCCATTTTAATCCACAAAATACTTCTTGCAACACTGTCATAATAACAGATTACCTACTGAAAGACAATTTATTGTTTTGTAAAGACTGGCAATCAAATACACTTTACTCACTAAACTTTGGTTGTTTAAACTTGTAGACATATGACAATTAAAAAAAAAGAGCAGCTTTGAGGAAGTAGTATATGTAAGACTGGATTCACTCAGAGGCAAAACTATCCATGCAATAGCACCACTGTTGATATTTTATTAGTTCATTTAAGGTTTCGATTGCTGGGAAGTGATTTGCACTTGGAAACCAGTTAGCTATTGCCATTTACGATTTAATATATTTATAGGGAGAGAGGGGGGGGCAAGTAAAGATAAGTATGAATTTTGCAAAGACTTTACAAACCAATTCCTGCATCATAACTACAATCATATATATATATTTCAAACTTACTTCATATTTAAATGTATAGACTTGTTTGCTCTCTCACTGTTACCGTTCTTGATAACTTAAAAAAAATCTAAATTATAATAAATGTATAACATTTAATTTCATTTTTCTTGTGCCAATTGTAATATCTATGACTACATATTAAACATGTAACTAGAAAATGTACTTTATTTCCAATTAAACTTTATACACTGGACAAAAGTGAGAACTGCAATCTACAAAATAGTTGAGCATTATAAATAATGATAGATAAAGCAGAAAGCATGCTTACCATGTAATGTTTAATTGGAAATAAAACATTTTTTCTTGTTACATGTTTAATGTTTAATACATAGTCATAGATACTAAATTATAGTAGAAAAATTATAATTTTCATACTGTGGTAAGTTATTGAACATGGCAACTAGAGGGCAGTTTATATGTTAATTAAATAATTTTGGTGATTATCCCCCCTCTTTTCTTTCAAAGAGTAAGCTTGTGGTTAAGACCTATAGAGGTCTCTATCTTCGTATTTTCAAGCGCACATGCTTAAAGGTTTGATGCCTTAGTAAATATTACATACTATCCAATGTAAATGTATTATTTGTCATTATATATATATATGGTATGTATCTGTTTATTATACAGTTTTAAAAATGAGTGAAATATCTCTATAAAATTAATACCAGTTCTTTCAAAATCAATTCACCTAAAAAATATGTAGGCTAATTTACAATTGTTTGCTTTTTAGCAATTGTTATTCTGGACAAAAGTTAGTGACCATAGCAGCTAGAGTCAATTCCGCTATTATTTAAGTAATTCGGTAATTGTCATGTGACTTTATATGGATCCATTATAAAAATAGGATTTGTCATTCTATATATATACTAGCTTCTTAATTTGTTTATATGACATCTTTTGGTGTCATCTTTTAACTTTTTTCATACCGAATTTTTCTTTCTGAACAATTACAACACCTTGCTTAATTTTAGAATTCTGTTTTATTCTGGCCCCAGTCTTATCCGCCAGTGAAATAGTGAAAACAATATTGTAGCTCGAATGTCTTTCAGATACACTTTCTCTCATAAAAACCATGCACAAATTTCTCATAAGAGATTTTTTTTCTAAAAATCTCTTACTATTCATTATATTTCACACATCCTCTTTAATGGTACCTTTTTTACAATTATGTATTCAATAGTATGTATCCAGAAAGCCAAGAATGCCATGATTAGTCTTATAATTTTGTATCACATTTTTAGAATCTTATAAAGCATCATTAAATATTTTTATATTGGCTTTATAATACAATAATAGGAGGATTCTATATCTTACTTCTGGACAATAAAGTGGGAAGCAGAAGTCTCACTACCAGTTAAATTGAAATAGTTAACGTATTTTCACTGCACACCTGCATATAATGTACAGACAATCTTTTTAGCAAAAATTTCATATTTTTTAAAAATATATCTTATAAAAGTTTATAAAGAATGTTATCTATAATAGTGAAAAGGAACTATGAATAATAATTTAAAGAAAATTGCTTTATTAATTGTTTTTATCATAGAACTCTAAAAATTCATCATCACTTTCATTTGCCACTTTCTTCTATATTTGGTTCATCATTAGTTCTTCATACATTGCTTTGCCTTTTGTAACATGAATGATATTAGAAATTCTAATCCTTACAAAAGATTTTATAATATCTTTTTTGATGCTATCCTATCATTTCTTCACCCAATTGCACACCTGACTAATGCCATCCTTTTTTCATTTTTGCTGCTTGCGTTAACATCATAATTATTCTAATTTTTCTTACAATGTTTATATTATGTTATCCCTTTTTTTCCAGTCTAAAATTTTCAAAAAAAGTATGTGTGTCCAAAAAACAGTAGATCGCTATAATTAAACACTTGTCTTTTAACTTGTTAAATGCAACAGTTGTACAATGAAATTGGTATCACATTTTAACATTGAAAACTGATTCATTTTCTCACACTTATATTAGGCTAAAAGTTGCTTTAAAAATTTCTTCTTTTTTGCCTTCAGAAGTTGTTTTTTTTTTAATATTAATTACTAAATTCCATATGGTTGTATGAACATTCTTTATATTTTCTGAATCTGAATTGTCAAAAATAACACAATCATAAATATTGTAATTTTATATTGGACTATTTCCATCATCTAATACATGTATTGAATGTCTTTAGAAAAATTTTAACTTTTTTTAAATATTCCAAATACATTCAACAGTTAGTAATAGCACATCAAATGGGTTAGTATATGCACAATGTTTCGAGAGGTATTATTGTCCCCTCTTCTTCGGGTATTGCTGGCCTGACTAGTGACAGTACTAATGTGGAATTCGAATCTGGACCCTTCAATTCTTGAGTATTGAATTTTAAGGTAATTTGTCCAGGTTCAAATCCCATGCTAGTACTGGCATTTGTCAGGCCAGCAACATCTGAGGAAGAGATGAGAATAATACCTCTTGAAACACTGTGCATATACCAACCTGTTTAATGTGCTATTACTAACAGTTGGATGTATTTGGAATATTTAAATAAAGTTAAACTTTTCTAAAGACATTCAATACACATATTAGATGATGGAAATAGTCCAATATAAAAATACAACTAGAACACCATCATCACAAATCTTCAGGAAAATCATAAACATGTTATAAATGTGGAAACTAGGAAGCTGGAGTTTTCATTTTTTCTCCTAAAAAGTTCAAATTAAAAACTCCATCACCAAAGTTGAAGCACTTTTGGATGCTTGCTTCAAGAATCCACTTAAAACTATTTCAAAAGACTTTTTATCTTAAAAATAGAAACAAAGTTTTGATTTTTATTGCCTCAAGTTTTCCATCAGTTGTACTAATGTGATATGAATAAACCTCAATAGATGATCAGATTATTTCAAACACTATCAACAACTTTTTTGATTAGTTGATTAAATATGCCTTGATCGATATATATAGGGAAGCTGTAGAAATTTTTTTTAAACCAAATTGTATTAATAAATGTGTTAAAACAATAAAATTTATCATCCATATGGAAGTTTAGTCACACAAATCAAAGAAAACCACACATATTTAAACTAAACTATTTAACACCCACATGACGCAATTATTATCTCCGCGACAACCTCGTGATTACTTTACCCCGTTGAGGTCAAGTGTTATCTTGTTGTCATAATGTCTCATCTTATTTTTATTTTATTAAATACTGTTGCTCCCGAAAATATGATTTATAAAACATCTCATGCCTGTGAAAACATTCATTTCAACATATATATATATATCATGATAAATAATACTTTTATACTGAATAAACATAAAATCATGCGATCATCAGCAAATCTGTTTAATTAATTGTTGAACTGCCCTATAACTACCACGTTCAATACCTTTTTACATAAGGAAAATATTTTCGATAACGCTACATAAAAAGATTATATTAAGAAATGGTCATTTTTCTATCGTTAAATGTTAATGAACATAGCATCTTCTACTTTCAATTAAATAGATTTGATAATTATCACATGGCAAAAAAACATATCTATTGCATCCTTTGATTCTCTAAAACAATTCTATTAAATAAAAATACCCTTGTTTTCTCACATTATATGTATTGGTGTGTGTATTAAAAATCCCAACATGCATCTCTCCATACTTCTTTGAATGGTTTGAAGTCTCTGTATTGCTCTTTTATTACATGTCCAAGTCTCAGATCCATAAGTAAGAACCGGTAAAACACACTTATTAAAAACCTTCCTTTTCAACCACGTAGACATATTTCCTTTTAATATCAAGTTATTTCTACCCAAAAGCACTCCAACCAAGTTTAATTCTATTGTTAATTTCATCGGAAACACAATATATGGGTAAGAGAACAAACAGGTGTTACTGACCTTCATTGAAAAAAATTAAAAGACTGAATTGGAGTTGGGCTGGACATATTGCTAGAAGAAATGATAATAAATGGACAATTGAAATCTTAAACTGGATTTCAAGAGATTGTAAAAGACCCATAAAGAGACCATATATGAGATGGATGGATGAAATAAAGTGTGCAGGGGTGATGTGGAGAAGAGAAGCTAAAGATCGGAGAAGATGGATTGAACTTGAAGAGACCTTCATCTTGCAGTGGATTGATAATGGTTGATGATATATCTGTGAAAAATAGTGAAGTAAAGTGCTATAAGTCTTTCCGCTCTTTGAATAACTTTTTTTTTCTTCAAATTGATAAATATATTTAGATGTTAATAAAATATAATTGAAAATTAGTATGGATCTTTAATGATTAGATTCCGTCCGACCTTTTAAAAATATTATACATTTTAATTAAAATCAGGAGTGTCAAAATGATAGCGCGCGACGATGTATAGCATAAAAAATTATTTAAGATTTACTTTGTAGGTAACAATTACACAAAAAATAAACATTTTGGCTCAGTTTTTGCTAGATACGGTGATTCTAACTAATATTCATAGAAGCAAAATATTCAAAGTCACTCTATTTGAGTCCGTGTAACTATTATGTTCACATGTTCGATCCCAGTATACTAATTACGGTCCGTTATTGTTATTCGATATAGCAAATGTTTTAGCAAAAATTAAGTAATTACTATTTAATTAGTAAACAATTATTTACAAGTACATAAATATTATAATCTGTATGATTTTTATTTTGAAAATGTTTTCAAAGTCTACAGAGAAAAGTAGAAAATTTCAAAAAGATGGAAATTTTTAATTACTTCTGTTTATTTCTCGTTGATTATTTATTATCTATATATTTAGCTTTAATTTAATTTATAGTTTCTCGATAGCGAAATAAAGCAAATTGATTTTATGTTTTAATTTTGTTATTAATGTAATGTTTCTTGAAGTTTTAAATATTAAAAAAAAAAAATTGAAAAATTGAATGATTAAAAATATAAATAAATATTGTGCAGCCTGCGTGAATTTTAACTTATAAAAATGGCGTGTGGCAGAAATAACTTTGACACCCCTCTCTTAAATAATAACGTTGAGGAATTATTTAAAAGCTAAAAAAGTGATAAAGAAAATAATAATGCCTTTTTATTCTTCTTACGGCATTAAAATTATCCCTATCTTTTCTCCTTTTCGGTTTCTTCGTAGTCTAGTTTTTCATCTAATCTTTCCATGTAAATTTAAAATATTCATGGAAGTAATGTTCGTCAAATTCACTGAGCTGTATTTTATTTTTTAGATTTCGGCCTCGACTTCACTCATCTCCAATCATGCTTCAGAACCATCTGCTCTTATTTAGTTGAAAACCATTCAGTTTTTAAAATCAAATCATTTGTACTATTTTTTCATTTTAATGTTTACAAACATCGTATTGTTTTATGGCAACCACAAGCCATCTCATTTAAGATTTCTGTTATATTTATGGCCTCTAAGGATTTATACTACATGCCTATAAAGATATCCCAAGATACTGGCTTGACTGTTTGCTTGTAGCAATTTTTTTTCAATACCAAAAAAATAAGTAACATATAAAAAGTATATAGTGTGTCTCAATGAAAAAATGACTGGTTCTCTCTCCAAGCTCCCTGCCTGTTCTGCCATTTCTGAATAAACATATATTATGCAGTGACATAGTTTAATAATTCATCATAAAAATTCCAAGAAAATAGCATGTCTGGATCATGAGCTATGACATGAAGTATGACAGTGTGGTTCAGACTTGCATTGATCATCATCAATGATCTCTCTGTTGCCATAAAATCTAGCAAAGCACCTGAAAACATTCACTGCTTTGTATAATTTGAATCATTTCAAATATCTCAGTAATACTTTTGACTAATTTAAAACAAAAATGAATGTTAGTCTATTGTTACATTGTGGAGTGTGATATAAAACACATTACCATATTTTATCTTGTAACTTGTGATCAGACATTGCTAACATCTTAAAATTTTTGTAGTGAATTTCTCAACTATATAACTATGTAATACATATTCTACATGGTTTGGCATAGTTGATAGAGCATCTTACTTGATCGTTTCAGGATCGATTCTGGTGCTCACAGGCTTGGGGCTTGAATGTGTTATGAATACCCAAGCAATAAAGATATATGTCTTTTTATGTAATACATGCATTGGTGCTATTACAGTTTGGAAAGAGAATTGGAAACCTTTCCATTGGTATATACTGTATTATATGTACGAGGTCTTTATAAGATACTTTCATTCACAAAATTCATTATAAAGATTTAACATCTTAATGATTTAAGATGTCATTAAATTTATAGCATAGCTATACAATTGAAATAGTAAAGTAAATTGGGTTAAGAGGATATCTAGCAATGGCAGCTAAGTATTGCAACTCAATTATAGTGTGATGTTGCCTAGTTACTCGACCAAATTTTGGGCAGAGTACTTGCCATGTAATAATACACCATAAAAGACCCATAAAACAAAGTATAAAATCTGACTCTACTATCTGTAGCCATTTCATAATAAGTTTAAAATGAAAGCTAATTAGTACAATACATGTCATTTGTTTTTAGTTAATTTTAAATTAACTTTCTTAAATTATAATCTATGAGGGGAGACCCAAAAATAACTGGAATTTTATAATAAAAAATTATTTATTTATTTTTAAGTGCTATAAATTTAATCTCTTTTAAATTACTGTTTATTTGATGCAATACACCGGTCACTTCTAAGTTCACAAAAAAAATTTTGAAGCCATTTTTTCATTTGTGAGAACAAAAAAAAAATTGCATGAAATGAGATCGAGTGAGTATGACTGGTAGATAAGCTGGTTCATGCTGAATTTAGTTTTAAAATGTTTCACAGTCAAAGCTTTGAGAGATGACACTTTGTCAGGCTAAAGCTTGCAATCCTTTCTTTACCACAAAACGGGATGTTTATGTTTTACCGCATCGCGTAAAGGTTTCAGAACTCGGCAAATAAAATGCCAGACCATTTTGAATTAAATCTGAGAGAAAAAGATTATTTGTATATTAAAAAAATCAGTGTTGTTTTGATTTTGGACTTTACTCGCCATGCTTTTTAAGAATGTGGTGAATTTAACATTTCGATTAAACCACTCTTAAACTTATGTTTTTTGAAGATCAGATTGCTTGTAATCTGGTTCAAGCATTACAACTGTTTTCCTGCCATTTTCTGTAAACTAAAATGAATTTCACATTATTCAAACTTTTCAATCATTATAAAAATTGCCAAATGTGCAAAAGACACTTTACAAAAAAAATGTGCTACATAGTATCATGATTTCACCTAGCGATGTCATTTGGCATATTGGTGCTAAAGGGTTTCTGTAAGAAGTATGTAACAGCAGAAGCATTTATTACAACAAGTGAGCAAAGCTGAAAACAATTCTGGTTGCTTTTGGGTCTTTCCTTATATATTCTATTTCATAAAGGTTTCATCAACTTTGATGTCTAGGCATACTTTCTGAAATATCAACCCTAGGCTTTTATTCTGAAATAAATATAAAACACATAAATCAAACAAATTCAAATTGTAGCATGTTTTGACTTTTAAAAGCAGATTGGGTAAGATATAGCCCATGAAGTGGATTGTTTCACACTTTTATTCAAAACTTTACTTAATTAATAATAAAAAAAAAACTGGAATATTATCTATTGTGGATGAAAGGCGAATTCTCAATTTAAGTTCTTGAAAATATTTATATATAGATGGTTTGAGCTATTATAATTTTTAATTGAATTGAATATTAAACAATTTAATTTTCTAAAGCTAATTAATAATAACGTGAAAGGCTGAAACCTTTAACATATGCACCTTAAAAATGCTTATGTGACAGCCAATCACATGTAATAATGACTGCACGTGAATTTAAAAACACAAGCCAGAAATACGAGAAAAAGATGGAACCACCTTATTCTCTATTTAAATTTATATATAAATAAGCCAGACTCAAGCATTCTGAACTAAGAGTGTGAAGCTTAAAACACCTTCATATTTAATTCACTAAATATTATATATAAATAAACACTAAATAAAATAATCTATTTGCAAACTTACAACAATTAAAGATGTGGCACAGGAGTCCAATAGTCCAAGAATGCAAAGGAACAAATTATAAAAGTTAATTTTATTTATCGATTGCAGATGTCAGATGACTATTTAATTCAAGTTCATGAAAGTCTTTTATATAGATTGTCCGAACTATTCTGATTTTATTGAATTTGGGCAGTGGGATGATAACATTATTTATTGGAAATTGTTTTTATCAATTCTGTATTTTTAAAATTTTATAATTTTGAATTGAATTTAAAATATTTTTTACCTCTCGTAAATATATAAGGTCGAGTAAAGAAACTTAGCAATTTTTTTTTCATATGTCATAGCATCGGCCGGGACGCGAACCCACAGACGTCTGCAACCAACTACTTGCTTGCATGGCGGCTGCGATACCTCTCGGCTAACAATTGAAAATAATGCACAGGTGTCCCTAGTTAATTTATTTATTGTTAATTACTTTTAGACTTACTCATAAGATCAAATAGTACTTGAACATGGGAATGGTTCGATACAATCAGCTCCGTTGAAGTGACCACGCTGAGACCCCTCATCTTGTTTTTGGTTTTTCATCATTTCAATTTAGAATCCTTTTCTCATTAGCTAATAACTTTTATCATGGAGCCAACTGCTCAGGACCCTCAGTGTTAAAATAATGGTAATGCACATCACTTTTAAACATATAAATGATTACAGTAATAAAATTATAATTAGTTTTATCGAATTAGTTTGTCGGAATATAGATGTTTAAGACAAATTGATTTTTAGAATTAACTGATGAACTACCTTTATTGTTAAAGAAGATTGCCATGACTACGAGTTGAGATTGTGGTAGCTTAAGGGTTGATATTAACAGATGTAGAAGCTATTTAATATTTATTATCTATTTAAATCTTTAAAATTCAGTTCATTTATTCCAACTGTTTTATTATAATTTCGGTTAAATAATTTATATAAATCTAAACATTTATCAAATTATAACTATATGTTTTATATCGCTTAATTGAGTTGATTCTCTTTATCTGGAGATAATATTGATCATCCTATTGCCTGAATTATGTAAGTTTTATTATTACAAAAAGTTCATTCTTTTTATATTTGCTCATGGCAGAAGTTGCTTCTCCATGTGGAACCGTAATTATCAGCCTAATATTAATGCAAATGAGGAGATCATTATTAATATTATTACTTCTTAATTAGTATGACCTAAATTTAAATAAAGAAAAGTATAATTCTTCTTTAGTGAAAAAATCTTAATCTATTATATCAGAAAAACATTATGAACTTGAATTTTATTTATATGCTCGTATTTTTTACATCTATCAGTTTTTCTAAGTGTGCTTGTGTGTATATATATGTTTAAACTGAGCTATGCAATAACTATAAGAAAATGTATTAAAATATTGCTTGATTACTTTTGAGTTTTAAAGGCACGCAGACACAGTCAAATTAATAGATGACAAATCATTTTCTTATACACACTTTAAAAAATAATTTAGAGATGTTTGTGCGTGGTTTAGCGCAGTTATAACATTTGGGGAACTTTGAAGCTCTTCTGGATCGTAACCCCTCTCCCTCATTTTCTGTACTCCAACTTCTTTTGAGTTAACGTACAAATATTCGGATCATTAATTTTCATTTAGAAATTAATAAAATTTTAACTAGAAAAAATTAAAAAAATTCGGAAGAGAGACCAGAATTGCCCCCCCCCCCTACATCTTTGAAGCCATGGAAGTTGATTGTTATGCCTCCCTATATCCAGATAGAACCCGCCTATACTGGAAACAATTAAAAACTGGTTTAAGTACATCCATTCGGGATTGACTATTAATTGCCCCCATCCTCAAGCCTATATCTTCAACCCTGAATATGAGGACATTGACATCCATTATGAAAGGTCTGATTTACCTATGTAATGCCATCATTTTTGTATGTACAAAACTTTGATGTCATCTTTGTACATTTCAAGTCATGCAAGCTTAGTCTCCTATCTCCAAGATACCAAACCCCGTGTTCTTCCCATTGCTCCTATGGATCACTGTAATCCTCTTAGGTTATATAATGCAGGATATGTCACCATTGAACTTTTTTCTTCTTTGAATACCATTTAAAGTATCCTATTTTTAATCTTATCATATGAGTTGTAATCAAATTACAGAATAAAATTTCCTATATTTTATATATATATAAAAATTAATTGTAACATCATTTGCATGTGAATAATATTTTACTAGATAGAGTCATAATGTTAAACTGAGTAAATATGTGTGTATATATATATATATGTTAGTTGAGAAGAATATATATAAATATTTAGCCATACTTTTTCACGGAACAACTAAGTAGAATATGTTACTACAACAACTCGCAAAGCAAATTCTCAAATTATTTTTTTAATATATTTGCAATAGCACTCACTTTGTTACATCAATAACAGTTTATTGGACAAACCAAAGATAGTCACTTTTGTCTGATCATCACATTCTATAATGTAAACTAACTCAAACATTGTTGTAATGACATATTCAAACTCAGTTGTTCCTTGATCGAGTTTGTATTTTCAGTGCTACATATTTAATAGCAATAATTTATTTACAAGCTTATTAAAACTTTTAGAATTGATATTTACACATTTAAAATAGTATGTGATGTGATGTATCGTGACTTCTGCTTAAACGGGGTCAGGAATCTCTCAGCAACTATGCCCAAAGAAATCTGTTACCCACTTTACCTTCCCCTTCCATTCCCCACCCTAAGCATTCCCATAATCTGCTCCATCCCATTTCCACAACATAATCTTTGTCAACTCTATGGCCTTTATATCAGTAGCAAACTCTCCATACAGTATTGCCACCAAGTGCAAGCCTTTGTAATTAATGGGTGCAAAAAGATTTGTGCATAAAATCCCTACCTAGTGCCTACTCATCCAATATGCCTGGACTAGATTCTGACTCATTGCTTTCATCAATGAGGTAACTTGGATCTGAGAGTACTTCACTTAGATCTCGGGATCTAAGACAAACCCTCCAGCAGCCACTTTTTATATATTTAGTCAGCTATAAAGTTACGAACCCAAGATGAAAACATAATAATGTTTTCAGTTCAAGCTATAACAGTCCTACCCATTGGATAATGGTGACTGGTTTTTAAAAAACAAAAGACACCAAAATGTATAGATACTGAACTTGGTTCAGATTTATATGACCGTACAAGTGAATTGGTTTGGATTGAAAATATTATTGTTTTGTTTTTTTTTATCTTGGAGTTGACTGAATAGGTACAAGATGTTTTCTGGCTCTAGGTGCAATACTCTTAGATCCAAAACTTCTCACTGATGAAAGCTACAAGCTAGAAATAAGTTTGGGAATATTGGATGAGTAGGCACTAGATAGGGATTTTATACACAAACCTTCTTATACCCATTGATTACTAAGATGTGTATTGGGCTGCACTACTGTATGGACAGTTTACTAGTGTTTAAGTATAGGAAATGGTAATATAAAGAGCATACTAGTAGCCCTAAACAAGCTTATTTTATTTATTTATTTTTCTTTTTTTTCTAACAAATGTCACAAGAGAAGGCATTCAAAACCTCTATCTAGAATTTGTCCCCATTTCCAAACCAGTTTTGAGCTGTGGCTCTTATCAATGAGAAGCTAGGACATCCAGACACCAGATCCAAAATACAAAATCAAGCACAGCATTTATCTAATACACTCCTAGGGGGCCGGGGGGGGGGGGGGGGCGGGAAATAATATTTTTTTATTTGGTGTTTATTTATAAAAAAAAATTAATTTTTGTTTTTTTTTGTTAGTGGTTTAACTATTAAGTAGAAGATCTGAAATTTTCAGGCATCTGTATATCTTCAAATCCAGCTCTCCAACTCAAGTCACCATATGGGACTGAATTAAATTCAGATACATCATAATATTAATAGTCTTAGCAATCTAATGTAACTAAAGCCTCAACAACCGAATTATAATATTAATGAAATCAACTTATGCATCATGTGACTTTTATCAGAAAAAAAAGGAGAGAAAAAAAGCTTGTTTAGAGCTATTAGCATGCTCTTTATATTACATATTTGTAAATACAAGCTATATAAATAAGTCACATGATGTATGATTTGATTTCATTTATACAAAATGGTGATCATGTGATGTTTTAGTTATTTATACATTTAAGTTAATCAAATCATTTGCAGTTTAGTACATTTTGTGAGAAACAGTTTTAAAAACTTAAATTTCTGACCTAGTGTCAGTTAAGGGAAGTAAAGAAAAAACTGCTGGGTCAGTTGATAAAAATTCTTAACTCAACCATCACTTGAATGCTCAAATGGCACATGAGATTTTTAAAAAATTAAACATTATTATTACAATTATATATTTATTAGATTATTTTGTTGGAGCACACACACTCCTTTTTATACGAACACTTTAATACATTGTCTCTTTACAGTGTTAAGTTGATTTGTGTCTGATTTTATGTGAAATGGTTTATATAACCGTATGCAGTTACTTTTTAACCAATATTTCCAAAGATTGTATGTTTCACTGGTGGCCTTTTTGATTTTGAAAGCTTTGGATTAAATTCACTCTCTTGTAGCTATCTCTAGTATTCATTTGTGATTTTGTGTTTATTTTAAAGTAAAAATTGAAACTGAAATTTATATGATTTATTAGTTTTCAGAGAAATCTGAAGATGTCAGTATTGGGTAAATATTTTATGCAAATAAACTGATAAAGCAGCTGATTGGTAGTTTCTTTGCTCTCAGGCCTAAGAGCACTTATAAAAGTTATTTAGTATTTTCTTATTTTTCTTTAAATTTCAAAAGTGAAAATATATATTTCCCCATAATTTGTTTATATATTTATGATTATTTTTGCATAATATTTATGAAATATTAATTTTTTTGACAAGATTATTTATGATTAGACTCAGATTTTATTTGAAAAAAATGTGTATGGCTTTATTACTCAGGAGTTTATAAGAAGTTCAATCATGAGACCTGTGAGTAACAGAATCATTCCTGGAATCCCATGATCTCAAGTCAGATGCTCTACCAACTGTGCCAAACTGCATAGAGCAAGAAAAGCATAAGGGTTTATTGTTCAAAAATTCATAAGTTCAAGTGGCAGAATCAATCCTTGGATCTCTCACCCTAAGTTGGATGCTCTACCAATTAGCCTAACTTGGGTAGGGCAAGAAAGGCATATGTGTTTATTGCTTGAAAGCTCAGAAGAAGTACAAGTGGCAGAATCAGTTCTGGAATCTCCTGATCACAAGTTGGATAATCTACCAACTGCACCAAACTATACAGGACAAGAAAGGCATATGGGTTTATTGCTCAGAAGTTTATAAGAAGTTCAAGTGGCAGAATCCATCCTGGGACTTCCCAATCCTAAGTTGAATGCCCTAATAGCTGTACCAAACCATTGCTGGCTTTTATTTGAAAATATTTGCTTTTAGAAGAAGACAAGTCAAGGGAAATGTAATAATCTCAAACAGGAAGTTGTGATTGACTAAAAATAACTATCACCATAAGGGTTTTTTGTCACTTTTAAACAGTTATAGGTGGAATTTTAAATTTTAAAACAGAATTTTGTTGCATTATATATTGTTAACAGAAATTAAATCAAGCTCTAGAAATGGAGTTAGAATAAGTTTTATTTCATTTTTAATATATTTTTGATGTTAATTGTGAAACAAAAGATATTTGTTCTGATTATATATTTTAGTTTATTATTTTCTTTTCTTTTAGAAAGTTGAAATATTTTTATAATTTTCTTTGAAGACTGAAACAAAACTCCATATACTAGCACCACTCAGTGCAAGCCAGAATAATCAATGGATGCAGGAAGTTTGTGCATAAAATCCCTATCTAGTATCTACTCATCCAATATTTCCAGACTAGTTTCTAGAATGTGGCTTTCATCAGTGAGGAGCCATGGATCTTAGAGCACTGTGCCTAAATCTTAGGATCCAATAATTATACAATGAGCTTGAATTTATGGTGTTTTCATCTTAGGTTACTAGCTTTAAGCTGTATTGTTAAATAGATAAAAGGTAGCTGTTGGATCATTGCATTAGATTCTAATATCTAGGTGCAGTGTTCTCAAATCCAAGGCTCTTCACTGATGAAAGCCACAAGCTAGAAACTAGTCTGGGGATATTGATATTTTGGATGAGTAGGCACTAGATGGGGATTTTATGCACAAACCTTCCTGCATCTGGTGATTACTCTGGCTTGCACTAAGTGGCATTACAATATTGGAGAGTTTTGTCTCTGTCTAAACAGCAATGGTGATCATGTGATTTTTTTTATTTGTAAACTTATATTTATAAAAAAAAATTGCTGAAATTTAGTAAGAAATAATTGTTAATTTGTTGAACTAAAAAGTTGAAAATTTGACAGCAACAATTTTTAAAAAATATTTATTAACAGGTGTTTTAGCACCTTCAAATCTTTGATATTTATTGGATGGCGAAACATCATTTTATACACACATATTCCATTTACAGTAAATTTTACTTGTAAATAAAAGATTGTATTAAGAAAGAACAAATTATACGTTTTTGAAGATCAATGCTGTTTTACCAACAGTATTGAAAAATGGGCTTCAAATTCTATTTTTAATTATTAATATAGTTTTGTAAAAGAATAACTTTGGAGCTTATGACAATATATTCAGTTCTTAATTGCTTACTGACCTGAATAAATTTTATTTAGCACAACATTTTTAATGTCCGCAAATGAGATGTTTTTATTTTCTTTGTATGAAATAGTTACTTCTGTATTGTCAGTGTAATTTACCAGATAGGTATAATCATGTTGGTTTTATTGTTCGGTATTCAGAAAATATTTGAGTGTCAGATGTGCCTGAACTGGAATCAATCGAGAAACTTTCTGTTCCAGACTCTAGGACTCTACCATTGCATTAAACCATACAAAGTTACTGATCTGAATGACTTTTATTTGTAGAAGACAAAATATACTATATAATTGTTTAGATTATATAACAGTTTATATTTTATTTGCATTGTGCACTTAAATATTGGCTATAATGAAATAATAATAATCAGATGTACCTGGCCTATCGAAAAGCTGTCATTTTTTTCAACTGATTGCTTTAACAAATTTTGTTTAAGTTTTAATGAAAATTAAACTAAAGATTTTAATATTATATAAATAAATGTGCAGAATTCACAATTGAAAAATTGAAAAAAAAATGTTTGAACAATCCAGCCTATTTGGTGCTCTTCAGAAATGCACCCATTAATAAAGCTAAATTAATAAAGCTAATTAAAATTTAAATTTTTAAATATATGTTATATTTGATATGTGAATTTGGCAGCATGACCAAATTAAGCCTCTTAAAATGTTCCGTTAAAAAATTTATACTATTGGCGGAATTACTTCCTTCACTTAGTGTTACAGACAAATGTAATAGTTTTTTTTAATTGGTTGTGAATTTAACATGTAAACATTATGGACATTAGGGATTTTATATGTAGAATAATAATAATTATAATAAAGAATTGCAATAATTATTTGTATTTATTGCAATATTAATTTTTCTTTCATTGTTTTTGTAATTCTTTTGCATATGTATTTGTGTATGTTTTACAATGAGGGTTTCATTTCTTTCATTTTATTTAGCTAAGTGCATTTTTGGTGATGGCTTTTCTTTAATCTACTATATATTATTGTCTACTAATTTATAACATAGTCATTTTACTTGTCATTATGTTTGTTTTCTTTTCACCATCTAATTGAACTATTAGTTGTTTTAAGAAATATTTCAGACTCTATTTATATCTTTCTAAATGCATTCAACTATGGAAGTAATATAATTTTCTACTTCTTTCTTTTCCTATGTATTGATTTCTACTTTAACGTATCATATCATTTACACCTTTCTTATACACTTTATCAATATTCTTTTATTTATATCAAACTAACAGTTTCGACTATCCTGCAGTTATCATCAGAGGATTAGCTCTGATGATGACTGCAGGATAGTCAAAACTTAGTTTGATATAAATAAAAGAGTATTGATAAAGTGTTTAAGAAAGGTGTAAATGGTATGATGAATTCAACTATAAGTAATAACACATAGGTTAGTATGGAACACAAATGTTTTGATTGAAATTTTTTTTCTTCTTCAGGGGTTGCTAGATTGACCAGTACTAGTTAACATTAGAGTGGAATCCAAGACATTTAGATTAATGAATATTGAATTTATGGTGATGCCCTAATTTAATTAGGCACTTAGTTGGTAATAGTATTATTACAATTCTAAATGTTTTGGGTTCAATTTGTACACTAGCTGTCACTAGTCTGCCCAGCAACATCTGAAGAAAAATAAGAAAACCATTCAAAACATTGTGTTCCATATTAATCTGTATATATTACTACTAATTACCAACAGGTAGGTTTATTTAGAAAGGTATAAATAAAGTTTCAATTTTTTTGAAAAAATTTAGCAATTAAAACTACAGGATTGAAATCCAATTTATATTTGCTCCATATCATTATTTGTTTATAATTTCTATTTTCTTATTTAATTCTCATATAATTCTGACAAACTTGTAATGTTCAAGTTAATCTGAAAAGATAAATCAAACTATAAGAAAGTCTTAAATGCACTAAGCCAACTTCCGGCAGATTACTGTCAGAAGCATAGTACTGAATGCAAATACGCAGTTAGTATGCCTTCATATTATCATGGTACAATATGTAAATTAGATTCGATATGTAAATAAAGAGATGTTCCATTTTTTTGAGAATGGGTAACAGGACTCTTTTACTGATGAAATGTGGATCCCTTGCTATAGACCAAATCTCTTTTTATTTTCTTTGCCTATCATTCCTCTCAGCACATATTGTTTTTACATTGGAAGGCAAATAGGTGTAAGCTTATGATCGAAAAAGATCAACTTATATTCACAATTTTGTTCAGCTTTGTTGTATAAATAGGTGTGCTAAGTATTGGCCTTCAAATATACCAAAGCATTACACAATCAATCACCAAGTCAAATAATACCACCATCTGCACACTTATTGATAGCATAAAAAGAGGCCTTTTCCCATCACTTAGAACGGCCACATTTCTTTTATACACATTATGGTCTATCAGATGCTATCTGTGCTTTAATCCCACAGTCAACAAATTATAATCACTATTCTACGATAGAATTGCCAAGATTAAGAACAGAGATCAAGCACTAGCCCCTCCTGACATAGTTGCTGCAACATGGAGCCTGATTGCTCTCCTGGCTCCCCTCTAGAATTGGATCTTCAATACGCAAAGACATCATTGCAAATTTGATACATAAAGCCGCCCAAGAATAGACCACCAGTAATACTCAGAAAACAAATGGTATAGAGTGATTTTCCCTAATCTGGAATCAACAACATTTAATAAACATGGGTAAGCAAAACCTATGGATTAATTTACAATAAATTTGATTATTTATGTTAAATAAAATAAAAGCATGACGTCACAGAAATCCCGGCATTCGTTGCTGTTTAAATTCCCCCATAAAATGGCATATCGTATGATAAAATTGAATACAATTTAGATTTTTTTTTAATTAAAAAAAAAGTTTTTGATTTTTTTTTACACATTAAACTAATTTAGCTGGGATTTAGTTTCTTTCTCTCTAATTTCAACTTAGGGGGGGGGGGGGTAATCGGGATTTAAGCTCTCTATTAAGAACCTAGGAGTGTATAATTGCATTTATTTTTGTGTATGTACTTTAATATGTATTTATTTGAAAACAATTTTGGAATCAATATAGTTTTATTTTATTTTATTTTTTTGATGGAATATGATTAGTTAAAAAAAAAAATTGGTTTAATTGATTTTTTAAAAAAAATGTTTATATAACACACATATAGAAATTTGATGAAAAACCACTCCTGAAGTGTTTTTCTTGTTATGGTTGTGTAATACATGCACGCATACATAAATAGTAGTCAATGAATTTATCAAGGTTATTTGGTAAACACATTTAAAGATTTTTTTTTAGTAGTATTTCCTGCTTTTTTTATATATATAATTATCTTTGAAATGATCTTAAGTTTTTTAAGATTAAAAAAAATGCCTACCTTGAATTTATTGATTTTTAATAAAACATGATTAGTTTTTTATCAGTATGCTGGAAATTTTTTTTAAAATATTATTTCAGCGATATGGTAGTTGTTATTATAAAGAATATAGATGATTCATACTTTATAATGTTGACTTAAAGTCAACATGGGCATGACAATATTATTGGCATCAACAAGGGATTTGGGCGTTCATTAGATTTTCAATGATATGGGTGGCTGAAGAGTTAGAGGGTGGAGAAGTTTGAAGCCTGTCCGTTAAAGTTTGAAGATTTGCAATCTCAATATAAACTGAGAGATAATGATCCGGACCAACTTATGAATGCTGGTTCGGCATGAAATACAAGTTTTGGAGTTTATTTATCTTTTTCACATCTGTGAGGTCATGTGTATCGATTGTATGAGATAGAGTGGATAGCTGAAAGAAGCTTCAACCTCTGTGTTCAAATCCCCTATAATTACATTTAAACTTAAAGTATATGAATTCTGCTTGTATTTCAAATATTAATGATTTAGTAGTATACACAATGTAAATTAAAGCATTGGATCGTCAAGATATAGATCCGGGATATTGCCATAGCCTGGAAATTATTTCTAATAATGCAATAGTAGTATTTAGATTGCATATTGATATTGAGAAGATTAATCTTGATAAACGTGTGTGGTAGAGTGATTCTTTATCTCCAAAACCTTTTACAGCCGTGGATTAAGATGGGAAACTAAGAGAATAAAAGTAAATGGAGATTATTTGTCATATAGATTTTGTTGATAATATTGTTGTTTTTGAAAATAATGCTTCAGAACTTCAGGAAGTATTGCAGGGATTATTGGGGAAAATCAGGAAAGTGCTAAAAAGAATCAAATTTTCAGTAGATTTTTTTCAAAAGAAGAAAATAAAGGTAATAATCATGAATTGGAAGAAATTAACAACTACACATAAGCTTCATCAGATTATTAATACATATGGAAACAAATGATGAAATTAATCATAAAATTAAACTTTGATAGGGTATTTTTTTTTATAAATAACAGTATTAAAAAGAAATATGTCTATATGTTTGAAAAGGAAGACTTTTAATAGGTGTGTTTTACCCATTCTTATTTATGGACTGAGACTTGGACCTCTAACAGAAAAACAATACAAAGACTTCAAACCACTCTTGTTCATGAAAATCCTTATTTCAGATAATTTTATGAAGTTTTTTTTTATTGTTTTCTTCATAGATAGTTCTTTGGAGATGTCAGCCAACCCTCCATTATCAATTGCATTTAGTCCAGATGCAATATCATTGTTTTCTTGTTGATTACAACAATCATATCTTCTGTATAGCTTTTTTTTGCTCATTTTGTAAATGCAGCTTTTAACCAATGATTCATATTTGAGAATTTGAAAGCTGAAATAATAATAATAATATTTGTTGTAGACAGTATAACTTCCATATTATTAAAGCAATTATTATATCATTGTAAAAGTAGTATAAACTTATTAATCATTATTTTAACTAACAACCAATTTATAATATGATCAAGTAATGATGCTCAATGATGAATACATGCTTAATTGTCTTAATTATGTATGCTCTGCCTACTTGCATTTAATGTTCATATATGAAGCTGGACCAAGATTCACAAGTATTTGCCATCAATTTGTGGTCTGATAATATGAAACAATTATCATTAATTTGAATGGGAAAATTAATTCATAATGTATCCTTTATTGATAAATGTATATATTTAAAGTATTGCTCTTGTTTTGTAATGATGATTTGATGCATTATGATACATGGCCGACAATTATTGCATACCTTCTAAACATCCTCCACATACGCCTGGTGTTATGAAAATCATGTTTTGGGAAACACTGGACTATTCCATGATTTCATTTTTATGATATTAATAGTCTGTACTCTAATAATAATTATCAAGTGGTTTCTTGGAAGTTTGCATGAAGTTCAGGCACCATATATGACAGTTGAGTCATGATCTCTTACCTTTAAAGACTGCTGTGCTAAACCATGCTGTGTAATTATTTGCAAGCAGAGTGTTTTTAACTATTTTTTTAATGATCATGGTCACTCGACTTTGGGGTTTTGTTTAAAATATTTTTCTTACAGAAACTATGTGAACAGGATGATGATGAAAATGAAAAGTGAGATATCTGGTGACTTTTTCTAAAAATGAAATGTGATGTTATTATTTAGTAAATAAAATATTCAAAAAAATTGTTGATCATTACTTTGAAATTTTCATGGCTATTTTTTTTTTAGTGTCAGCATAAAAAGACAGAAAGGAAACTAATTCCAAATGAAAAAAATAAAATAAAGGAAGAAAATTACACAGTCTGCCATAGTGCACTGGTTTTCTCTCCAAACTGCCTGCAGCACCATTTGGCCCTGGGTATCTGGATTATGAGTTATGACACAAAATTTGACAGTGTCTTCTTGTATCTTAATCCATGATAGAACAACAGGTTAATGTTAATTTTTTAAAATTAAAAAAAAATGCTACTGAGTTGTGAAATGATTCCATTCGAACTGTGATGTTATGAGTCAGTCTACAAGGTATGAAATGTTATGCCATATTTTATTTCATAACTTGTGATTCAAACATACTAGCACCATAAAATTTTTGTGATGATTACTTGAACTATTTTGCTATATAATGCATGGATTGATTTAAAGATGGCACTGCAAGCACTATGAAGAGAAAATCAGTCACTTCTTTCTGGAACCCATTGCATAAATGGTGAACTATTTCTAGTAAAAGACCCAGAAAGAGACCACATGTGAGATGGATGGATGAAATAAGAAAATATGTAGGGGTGATGTGGAGAAGAGAGGCTAGAAACCAGAGATAGACTGAACTTGCAGAGACATTCATCCTGCAGTGGATTGATAATGGTTAATGATGATGATGGTGGTGGTGATCTCTAATTTTAAATGTTATAATGTTTTAGAAAAATGCAAATTATTTAAAATTTTCAAATATATTCAGTTGTTAATAATGCCACACATTAATAAATAGTATTAACATTTCAGGTGATGTTATTCTCCTCTCTTCAACAGTTGTCAGCCCTATTAGTGACTATAGTAATTATAGGAATTGAACTGGTGACTTACAACACTTTAAAAAGAGAGATAAAATACTACTACTGGAAAGTTAGTATTATATGCTAACCTATGTGCTATTACTAATAGTTAAATGTATTTAAAAAATTTAATTAATTTGAACATTTTTTAAAGGCATTTAACAATTAAAGCTAGAAAATGGAAATAGTGCAACCTATAACTACAAGTAAAATGCCATTATCACAAGCTTTTAGACAATAAACATCACATGACCACCATTTCTTATGCTTGCTTATAACTGTTATTAAAACAGGCAAAACTCACTATACGTATTGCCACACACAGCAAGCTAGAGAAATCAATGGATGCCAGAAGGCTTATGCATAAAATTCCCATCTAGTGCCTACTCATCCATTATCCTCAGACTAGTTTCTGGCTTGTGGCCTTCATCAGTGAGGAGCATTGGATCTAAGAGCACTGGATCTGAGATGGGGATTTTATGCACAAGCCTTCTGACATCCATTGATTACTCTAGCTTGCTGTGTGTGATAATAAGTATAGTGAGTTTTGCCTGTTTTAATAAGCTTTTAGACAAATGGAAAAGAATGTAATGAGATAAATGTTAAACAGAATTATATTATTTGATGAAAAGTTGATTTAAATATTTAGAAGTCAGATGTTAGAATATAAGAAGTCAATATAAAATGTAAAAATGTTACAGGAATTAAAAAAAAAGTAAATTCAAATCAAACCACATGACATAGTGGTTAATAATATATCTGCCTACGATGTTCACTGTCTGGAGTTGGATTTGTAATGGAATGATTCTTGAAAATATTTTTGGGTGCAAACATGTTAAAGATATTTTTGTCATAGCTGCCACTTCATAGCCAACCAAACTAACAATCCACATTAGTTAATAAATAAATGTAATAAGTATATGGTACTATAAATTCATCAATATTCCTTCAACACTTTAAGCAAATAACTTTATTTATATATTTTACAGTTTCGACTGTACTAGCAGTCTTCATCAGAACTACAACATAAAAAATTAGACAAATATTATATCAATACAACCAAAATTATTATTCTTCATATTTCCATATAAAAGTAAAATTAAACAAAATAATATAAAGCAAAAACAACTCAATCCAAACCCTTTCAACCAAAATCCTCCCAAATCTTTCAAAAACCCAACACATAAAAATTAAACTACAAAAAATATAATATTAAAATATATATATAATAATAATAACAAACTAATAATAAAAATAACAATAAAAATAAAAAATAATAAAAATAAAAAATAACAAAACATTTTAAAATCGTTTTTAAATTATTCTTCAAATTGACAAACAAATAAATTTATTAAAACAATTCAAATTTTATCATCAAACCATTAAAAACAAAACCCTTAAAACCCATTAAACCAATAATCTAAAATTTAATATCAAAAATTATCATTTTTATCATAACTAATTACATATATAAGACCAAAAACCCAAATACCCAAAAAACAAAAATTAAAATTAAAAAATAAACTTAAAAATAAAAATAAAAATTAAAAAATTAAAAAATAAAAAATAAAAAAATAAAAAATTAAAATAAAAAATTAAAAATCAAAATATTAAAAATCAAAAAATTAAAAATCAAAAAACAAAAACAAAATATTAAAAATCAATAAACAAAATATTAAAAATCATATACCAATATTCTAATAAAATCTTAAAAACAGAGTGAGTGTTTAATATTTTCCATTGTTACCTATTATCTGTTTGACTGAGAAATCAAGTAACGTAATTTTCACCCATTTCCTAATTTCTGAATCTAAGTAAAACTTTACACACATATGCATTCCTCATGAGGGTACTCTTTTTTTTAGAGTTTGCAAACAATTTTAGCAAAAAATTAATTTTAAATTTTTAAATTTATATGTGATTCAGAATTCTTTATAGTATTGCCATCTAAATATATATAATTTTATCTAAACTTTCTTCATTTCGAAATTCTGAAACTATATAGAACTAAAAAGTAGAAAAAAAATTTAAAAAACACTTTTATTAACATAAATACACTAAAAAAGAAAAAGTGCACTAAAATGCGACAAATAAATGTTCTTTACCTTTCGAGACATTCTTAGTATTGTATGACCCAAAATGAAAGTGTGTGATAAAAAATATTAAGTTAAAAATATTAAATTGCAATTTTTGTTTGATAAGGAAGTCATAAAGTTAACAGAAGGTATACAAAAAACCGTTTCTATAAAACCACTACAACATCACATGATCATCATTTCCTATTCTTACACAAGCTATTAAAACAGTAGTGGACTCTCCATAAAGTAATTTGGAGATATTGGATGAGTAGGCACTAAATAAGGAAAATATCCACAAACTTTTTTGCATCCATTGTTTACTTAGGCTTGCACTGGGTGGCGCTACTGTATGGAGAGTTCACTTCTGGGATGGCCAAGTTTTTATATGACAGATGCAAAAGGCAAAATGAAAATGTTTGGTAGATTGCAATTTGTGGTTAATAAGAGAACAGCCAAAATAGTATTTAATTGGGTTATGAGTAAAGGACAGGCAACAAGATGGGTGAATAAGGTAGTACGGTAAACAGATATGGTTAAAGACTTTATATCAGTATGCTTATACAAAATGTGGGAAGATTGTGTTAGGAGAATTGTTGTGTATTATAGTGCAAGGAATGCATAAAAGAATAGATGCAATAATAAAAAATAGGGAGTTGGAGAGTTGCAGAACTAATATGGAGAATAACAAATGTTTAAGTATATATAGAAGTAAACAGAATATTGGGTGTGAGCTAATTTATGATAATATCAAGGAAAGTAGTTTACCATTTAAAGCTCAAATAGGATCTTTAGCAACAAGGGAATATACACATAAATGGAAAAATATGGGTGATTTAGTCTGCAAGTTGTGTAAGGAAGGCATAGAAAATATTAGTTATCTGTTAATTGAATGTAAATGTCTGCAAGCAGAATGGGTACAAATAATGAAGTTGTGGGAGAAGAAATATAAACAAAATGATTATACAGAAAGTATGTTCTTGGTTTTGATGCTGGGTTTAAGAAAAGGTGGGGGGGGGTAGATATAAAAACCATAAAGTTGTCAAAGATTATGTTGTGGAAATAGGAAGGAGCAGAATAGTGAAGAATATGGGAAAAACTTAGGGTGGGGAATGGAAAGGGAAGGAAGGTGGCTAACAGGTATCTCTGCGTCTAGTAGCTGGGTGTTTTCTGACTCTAAAAGGAGAAGTCACAGTACATCACATCACATACTAGTTTAAAACCTATTTTAAACATGAGACCCCAATTTTTATTTTTGGTTACATAATGTTGAGAATATTATGAAAGCTGAAAAAAATGCATTTTTAACTTTTTGTGTGTGTTTAAGTAAATAAAGGCTTTTTAAATTTACATTACTAAATTAAGGATGAATGATTTTAGAACTTTATCTCTGAGTTTATCGTTGTTTATCCAAAGAGACTGATAGAAAAAGTACTTTTGCACGATAGTATTGGTTAATGCTCTAACAGTAATAACAGGGAAAAAATGATTATAATATAACTACCCTTTAAATAATGGTAGGGCAGATGTCATGATTTTGCAGATATTGATCGCCATTTGCCTTTTATTTTTAACCAATCAGAAAGACTTTAACTGGCATGGAAAATATGAAATCTGTAATAAAGAGGGGAGGGGGTATTTGATAAAAAGAGAAAGCAAAATGAAGTTGGGGGAAAAGAGAGTAGGATAATTATAATGTAATTAATTAACTTGAAATTATAATTATTTAGAAAATTTAATTTAAAAAAATAACTGAGAAATCAATAATTTAAAAGCACTTTTTGTTGTTGAGAAATCGCAGCTGCAAACGAACTTTCGTCGGTATTCCAATGTTATTTTAATCTTTTTTCGTGTGTGTGGTGGAGTAAATTATAAGTCTAACATATACTGTAAATAAAAGAGAAAACCATCGATTTATTGTAAAGCAGCAAGATATATTCTGATCTTTAAGGTTAATTAATCTTCGATCTTTATCGTGGTAATTAATATTGAAATAATAAACCCCTAGTGTGCTATGTATGTGTATTTTCTTTTAAAAATAAAAAAATTATAAGATTAAATTAGTTGCTATATACACTATTATAATCTTAAATATTTGTTGCTATATATATGCCCATAATCTTGTGTAATCATATATATTTGTTGCTATAAATGGCTATAATCTTATATATAGTTTTTGATTATTTTTTTTAATATAATATCTATAATACAAATTAATTTTCCGCGAAAATTATAATTCCCACACACAAATATATTAATAATCTATAGGATGTTTTTAATAACAAAATTTTTAAATACAACAAATATATGTTATATTTACGTAATACATAATCACGTGATATTGTCTATTATTAAATGCTTATAATTACAGAAGTAATATATCTAACATGCTTATGATCTGGCATTAAAACCTAGATCAAAAAAGTATCTATTAGCCAACCCAACCAACCATCCAGCATTGATCATGGGTATCTTGTTAGCTTTAGAGAATAAAGCAGGGATGTAAAATTGCCCAAATTCTCAGCCACTCAGAAAATTGGCAAATCTCGTGAATACTACCATCTTTCTTTGTTATCTTATGAGGGGCTGATTGGAGAAGCTTTTGCTCTGCTGTGGGTTATTTTAGAGGTGCAAAGATAATTTGCACAATAAGCAATCATAATTGGCATTCATCATTATTATTTTCAATCTTCCATCCATCCACTGCTGGTTCATGATATCTTCATGTTTAATCCAGTTTCTTTCCGATCCATACCATCTTCATATCGCACTAAAAACTTTCCCATATTTCATCCATCTGTTTTACATGTGGTCTCTTTTTAGATTTTTTTGCATTCTTTTGTGATCCAGTTTAAGATTTCAACTGTCTGGCTATTATTATTCTTTCCAATAGCATGTTCATCCCTGATTTATTTCAGTCTCTTTAATTCTTTTGATGATGTCAATAATATTTATATATTCTTGTACCCAAATATTTCTTTTTCAGATCCTTCTTGTTACCCCCTATATTTGTTGTGTAGTCTGAAATCTCTATATTGCTCTTCAGTTAAGTGTCTCTCACATTAAGTAATCACAAATAACCAATATTTGTGATCGATTTTTAATGTTCCTAATGAAGAATAAACAGCTAGTTTCATCAGAAGTGTTTGAAAGATTTCAAAAAAATATTGATTAAATGGCAAAGTGCACCTTAAGATGTAGAAAGAACAAAGTCTATAAAAGAGAGAAGAAAATGACAAAAGTGACAAATGAATGAATATAAAAGATAAACAGAAAATATTGAACTTGTTGTGTCAAGAGGAAAATCAAATTTGAACACTGAATAATATGTGTTGTTTTGGTCTAAATTGCAGGTTTCAGAATCAAACCAACAGTGATATCAATAAAAATATGAACACTTGAAGTAAATGTTTTCCTGAAGATTTGTGATGATAGTGTTCTAGTTGTATTTTTATATTGGACTATTTTCATCATCTACTATATGTATTGAATGTCTTTAGAAAAAATATTCCAAATACATTCAACTGTTAGTAATAGCACATCAAACAGGTTAGTATATGCACAAAGCTTCGAGAGGTAATATTCTCTCCTCTTCTTCAGGTGTTGCTGGCCTGACCAGTGACAGTATTAGCATGAGATTCGAACCTGGACCCTTAGATTCTTGATTATTGAATTTTAAAGTAACACTCTAACTAACTGAGCTATCCTTCCAAAGGCACAGTCATGAAATTTTTACAGACTGTTGCCTGTGGCAGGATGGCTCAGTTGGCTAGAGCATTACCTTAAAATAATCAACAATCCAAGGGTCCAGGTTAGAATACCATGCTAGTACTGTCACTGGCCAGGCCAGCAATACCTGAAAAGAGGGGAGAATAAAATCTTGAAACATTGTGCATACACTAACCTGTTTCATGTGCTATTACTAACTGTTGAATGTATTTGAAATATTTATATAAATAAAGTTAATTTTTTTAAAAGACATCCAATACATATATTAGATGATGCAAATAGTCCAATATAAAAATACAACTTGAAGTAAATATGTATAATTTATTAGAAAAAATGTACATACATATTGTACAATCAATAAATACAATTGTATCTAAACAGGCAAAACTCTTTATACATATTGCCACTCACTGCAAGCCAGAGTAATCAATGGATGCCAGAAGGCTTATGAAATAAATCCCCATCTAGTGTGCCTACTCATCCAATATCCCCAGACTAGTTTCTGGCTTGTGTCCTTTGTCAGTGTTAACAGTTATGAGCAAGTATAAGAAATGGTGATCATATGATGTTTATTGGCTTAAATACAATTGTACTTAGGTAAACATAGTTATTACTGAGCTGGCTGGGCCTGAATGAGTGAACTAAGTTCCAGTTGTATATCTTAGTTTGCTGCATGAGTTCTAGTCAAGACTCTTCTGGCTGTACTGGACATCAACTGTAGTTGTAGCAGCTTCCAGCCTTCACTTCATATATGTATCAGTAATGACTATAGTAGAAACATCTTGGCAGTTGCAAGAGCATGTTCAGTCATTCAGGTTAGACAGACATTATCTCTCTCTGATTTGCTTGCTTCCAAAAAGCTGACTATTTATTGCCAGATCCCCTACCATATTAGCAGCTGTCAGATTCAGAGAGCACCATTGCCTATTGGCCCATACTAACCAATGGTAGGTTTATCTATATGTTTACACATTGGCCATACTTATGTTTTACTCTTTGTTAATATTTATACATTGGTTATACACATGTTTATACATTGGTTATCCACATGTTTACACATTGGTTAGTGCAATGAGTGTCAGTCCAATCACATAAGGAAGGAATCTGGACTAGTCAACTTCTGAAGGCAAGATAAGATATGACAATATGTGTGTTAAATTGTTCACCTGAGGCAAATAGACCAAGAAATTATGAGATTATAATTAGTAGTTGTTTGCCATTGTGCCACCCTCAGTGCAATTTATTCTAGTCTGATAGAGAATACTATAAATTTAAAAGAAGTTGAAGATGGAAACATTAAAGCTAGATAAAACTATAATTAAAAACTTTGTAAAAGAATAAAACAAACAATAAAATCTTACAAATAAATGATAAGGTAAATTGCACACAAAAGAATTTGATTAGAATCAAAAAGGCAATACTAAATTTAAATGTGAAATATTATATATATTTAAATTTTATTATTATCTCAATTCATCTTTTACTTTACCTTAATCATATCACAACCATTCGTTCACCCAGAAGTCAGACCAATCTTTTCCACACACTTGATGCATTTTTAATCACCAGTTCATTTCCTTTTCAAGTGGATAAGACATATATATTATTCCTATAGGTGTATATAATTTTTTTTAGATATACTTAAACTTCATATATTTTATATATTTCAAACATTTATTTTTATCACAATATCCTGAAACATGACCAGAGACACATGAAAAGATAAATAATCCCAAAGAAGCACATTTGTCCTGAACAGCACTCATCAGTTGACCCAGATCACAATCTCTTACACACATTTTCTTCATTTTCTTAGGATTTTATAGATAGCAATTTACAATAGTTTGATTACAAGTGTCAAACTTTCTGAACTCATAACTTTACCACAAACCACTTTGTAGAATTATATTAATGATTATTACTGATCATTCATTAAACTAGAGATTATCTCTAGCCTAATTATATTTTTTAATTCTCTCTTACTAATAATAAGAATAAAATTTGAAAATATAAATAAAGTGTTTAAAAGAATTTAATCAAGATGAAAAAATAAAGCTAAATTTAAATGTGAACTATTATATTTATATATATATATTTAAAGCATTTAAACTCCAAAAGCATCTTATGTGTTTTCTTGAAAGTTTATGATGATGAGTTTTAATTGTATTTACATGTTGGACTATTTTCATCATCTACTGACTGTTGCCTTTGTTAGGATGGCTCAGTGGGTTAGAGCATTACTTAAAACTCAATACTCAAAGAATCCAAGAATCCAGATTTGATCCTCATACTAGCACTGTCATAGGTCAGGCCAGCAGCATCTAAAGAAGAGGGAAGAATAATACATCTTGAAACATTGTGCATTTAACCAACCTGTGTGCTATTACTAACAGTTGAAGGTAATTGGAATATTTAAATAAAGTTAAAGTCTTCTAAAGACATTTAATACTCATATTAGATTATGGAAATAGTCCAACATATAAATGCAAATATAAGCATCTTACCTTTTGATCTTTTAGAAAATAAATTTTGTTTTTAAGATTACTTGAATTGATAACAGGGAATGTATGAAACCAATTTTGATAATTTGAATAATAAACAATTCAAGAATCATACTTAACAAAATCGCTCACCATATCACTGGATAGAGTTTTCATCTAAGTAAACATCCTCCATTATAGTGTTTTGTCATCTCAGAGCCTTTCTGTTTTCATAAATGTAGAAGGAACTTAGTAATCAAACAGCAAAATGTATTCTTTCTAATTCTAATACAAATTTGAGCATTCATTTTGCTATATTAGTAGAGTAGCAACTTTTGATTGAAGGGGAAATATATCATTTTTAGTTAGTTTTGTTTCGCAATGATATAGTGTAAAAACAAATTATGGGATATAGGATTTTTTTCATTAATATATATATATTACACTGAAGCTAACCTCACCATACAGTAGTGCCACTCAGTGCAAGCCAGAGTAATCAGTGGATGCAAAAAGGTTTGTACATAAAATCCCTATTTAGTGCCTGCTCATCCAATATTCACAGACTAGTTTCTAACTTATGGATTTCATCAGTGAGGAGCCTTGGATGTGAGAGCACTGGACCTAGATTTTAGGATCTCACTGATGACAGCCACAAGCTAAAAACTAGTCTGGAGATATTGGATGAATAGGCAGTAGATATGGATTTTATGCATAAACCTTCCTGCATCCATTGATTGCTCTGACTTGCACTGAATAGTGCTACTATATGGAGAGTTTTGCCTCTGTGTAAACAGCTTGTGTAAGCATAAAGAATGGTGATCATATAATGTTTAGTGATTTAATATATATATATATATTAAGATCCTACCCAAATTCATATAAGATTTGCATTCGTGACATTTAAAAATAATCACAAAATAAATGTAAACACAATGAATATTAATTCCAAAAATGTGAAAATTAATAGTAGTTTAATGAATAGCAGTGTAGTCTAAATGCATTTTCTTTGCTGAGCACTCTGCCAGAAATGCAATTAGTATACTGTTAATTATCTTTGTATTTTTGGAATTAATATTTTTTGTGTTTATATCTATTAGTGGCATTGTAAAAATTAGATGGGAAATAGATTGATATTAAATATATAAATATCACTATTGGTCAATGCTTTATAACAAACTGAAAATTACGTGATATCTAAGGAAATTCTTCATAGGTTATCATGGAATCAAGTGCTTTTTCTGTAGAAGTTGAGACATTTATTGGGCAAGCAGATGTTATTGCTAATATTATTATAATAATTTGACTTGCGTTCATGCTAATAATGTTGCAAGTCAGCGTTCCAACCAAAATAGTGATCAGTAATAATAATTAAACTTTGAATGGAATGCTTAAACTTAATGGTAAAAAGTAAATGTTCCTAGGTGTTTGGAAATTGAAGGTTTTTGTTAATAGCTGTGTAATACTTATTTATGAATCTGAGATGTGGAAATTTGACAAAAGAGCAATTTGGAGACTTTAGACCACTTGAGATTAGGAATAACAAGAAGAGATCAAAAATGAAATACATGGATGAGAGAACAAGGAGACATCGCTAACATCATTGAAAGCATGAAGAGACTGATATAGGGCTGGTCAAGGCATATTGCTAGAAGAGATGATAATAGATGCACAATTGAAGTCCTAAACTAGATCCCAAAGATTTTAAAAGACCTAGAAAAAGACTACATGTAAGATGGATGGATGAAATAAAGAAGTATTCTGATAAGTGTAGAGAAGATAGATTGGAGATCAGAGAAATTGGATTAAATTTCGAGAGCCTTTCACCATTAAAAGGCATGATAATGGGTTAAAATGATGATGAGTAATCAAATATTCAAATGCTCAGGAGGTTGTGGAATTCTATCCAATGATCACCATTTTATTTAAAGCTGAAAATCATAAGTTATTCTTGTTAAGTTATCATAGTATCATGTTTTTATATTAATAATTGTAAAAGGAAGAAAGCATTTTTCTAGATATTGTTAGTAACCAGTTACTAAAATAACATCACTACTGCACATGATGTTCATAGGTTAAATTATTAATAATATGATTTGCACTTTGAGTTAACGCTACTGCAGGTCATATATTTCAATAGTATTGATTAACATTATGAACAAAATACTGTTGAAAATGAAAATTTTTCCTGGAGGCTTTAGGATAGCATGGGGAAGGATTCTCAAGCTGCTAAAAATTCCTGGATTGAAGCTTAATCTCTCATTTCATTTTAGTGATCTAAAGTTATGGAACTGGTGCAACAACTGTTTGATTATTTTTTTCAATTAGGTTCATGGAGATAAATGCAATTTTTCTTTCATGATAAAAGTTATGATCTTAAAAGGATATTTTGAATTAGGGTTTTTTACACTAGAACATAAAGTCTCATTACACTTTGAGAAAACTTGAATTGTACTGCATAGATGTAGAATATTGAAAGACCTAACATTTTATTGTTTAAGAGGTAACTTTTATTGTTTAAGAGGTCATTTAAAATCAGGACTCTTGTTACAAGAATGTAAGCCTCTGGGGTAAAAAAGCATTTTAAATTTCGTATTAAGATCTACTGATATTGGACTTTTGCGTCATAACATCCAATGAGCATTCAAAGTTTTATGAAGGAAAACTACTAATGCATTGCAAGAATCTAGTCTGAAGTCAAAGATATAATATTATATAAATCAGCTGTACAAGCTTCCTAAGAAATGGGACTATTGGTAATGCACCAACTATTAACTTATATTTTATACTGTAACAGCTGTTGATTAACTATATATGCCAATGTATTACTGATATCCTTCATTGCCTAATGCCAGTTTTTTATCACTATTGTGTAACCTCTTTAAGGACTTCATGGTAATATCACATTTGTCTGTCATGCCTTTGAACTGAATTTAAAACCAGACCAGTATACCTTTTTTTTTTCCAGGTCATAAACAGCCTTAAAACTTTTCTTTGAAATAGTTAGCCTATAACAAAGCTAACTAACTAACTATTAGTGGTCGGTAAATGGGTAATTGGCTATTCTTAGAAAGTAATGGTTCTATATTAATCTGGTCTATCAAAATACCATTGTGGTATGAAATCCTAACCATGAGTGGTCAGTAAATGGGTAATTGGTTATTCTTAAAAATTAATGTTACCACGTTAATGTTGACTATAAAAATGCCACATAGATATCTTGCGGATATTCTTATATAATCAATAATATTTGTACTGACTATAAAATAAATTCTTGCCTTTCAAATATAATCTTTAAATTTGTGTTCGTTAAAAATAACTAATTACTTTTTGTATGAATATTAAATATATACATCTTTTTAATTATAAACATTAACGTTATTTTCTTTCATTTAACCCATTTATAATTATTAACTATTCAGGAGATTTTTACTCTGCCCCATGTTCATCTGGAGTGATCAGTTGAATTAGAATGCACTAATTATATATAACACTTTTAATATGATACGGCTTTCGACACTGACGGAAAGTGTCTTATTGCTTCAACAGCTGAATCTATGTTTATTATTCATTTACTTTGACTCCGTTATTGATAATCTAAGCTCTGACAATTTTATTTGTTTTGTTGAACTGTATTTGTCTGAACATCATTACCCCCCTCCACACACACACTTTACATCCATGCTTCACATACATCAATATATATATATAATGTTTCCATAATTTTATATGCAAAATAATGACTTATTGCTATTACTATTACGCTTGGTATGTTGAGTAAATTTATTGATTGTTTCTTTTTTTTCCCCTCTTAGAAGGATTTAGGAAGTTGAGCCCACTTTAGATTTTACTTTCTTAACATCTGGTGGAAAGCACAATGCCTTCATAGGTCTCTTTGAGTTTGCTGGAATATATCTGATAGTTTGTGGAAGTCTTCCTGTCAGTATTGAGTTAAAGAAAGCACAGTTTGAAATATTGAGAACTTAATGGATTTTACGAAATGATGGGAACATATATGTAAGGTGAGATTTATTAAATAATATCGGAGCGGGAGGATTAGTCAAATCTATAATATTATTAAGAAAATTTCTGGATATTTAAAATTGCCTATATATATATTGTTTTTCTGTCGATACAAGGCAACATTGCGATTTAATTTGTTTGTGAAAAAATCTCTATCTGAAAAAGAATATGAAAAAATATTCTTAATAAGTTATGCTAATAATATACATTCTTTAACTCTCTGTAATATAACACTGTCAAAATTAACTGACTGTGCTTTGGTCTTTCAAAAAATTTGACGTATAAATTTTCACTTCCTTGATTTATAGCTATTAGCATTTATCAATTACACACTAACAGAATATGTTACTTTTATTTTATTCAATAAATACATATTTATTTTACAAAAGATAATTTTATCATATTAAAGAAGCAGGGTAACTTATATACCCCACGTAGAGAATTTGAATTTAATAATAAAACAAATCGAATACATTAAACGTATATAAATCCAAATATAGCAAAGTTTATCACTATCTCATCACTTAAAACATGGAGTCGTTTACAAACTTGGACAAAATAATGGGAATATCTCTTTTAGTTTAAGATGATTTAACTTCGCTATTTCCATCGTTAAACATCTTGTGTTCTGTGCGGAATGGGATTGTATAATATTTAAACAATAAAATAAATAATACAGAGGCAAAACTCTCCATGCAAAAGTGCCACTCAGTGCAAATCAGAGTAATCAATGGATGAATGAAGGTTTGTGCATAAAATTCTTATCTAGTGCCTCCTCATCCAATATCCCCACACTAGTTTCTAGCTTGTGGCTTAGTTTTGCTTCTGTGTTAAACAGCTTGTGTAAGCATAAAAAATGATAATCATGTGGTATTTAGTGGTAAACTGAATAATCAAATGTTTTTTTTTTTGCCTCATGGGTGTATAAGAGTTTGAGCGATCAAGAGCTCGAACTAGAATCCATCCAAGTACTTTCACTCCAGAGGTTAACACTTCACCATTAAACTAAACGATTCAGGGCCTCTAAACAGTGTTTAGAAGAGAATTATTAATATTCTCATGAGAAAAACTTATTTTCAAGGAGTATTATTTAAATCAAATGACAAAGGAAGTGTTTAACTTCATCTCCATATCCTCAAAACGTGATTTGATTATGTAACTATAAGATCATACATTTTAACTCAAATTACTATAACTATAGATATATGATACTCATATTGAGGAAAGCTTCCTTATAGTTTGTTTTATTTTATGTGCTTAGTCAACTTTTGACTCCTATGAGTCATAGACGTAGCATAAATTGTAAATTAGGAGTCCTATGTTGACATAGTATGCACTGAATCCAATGACTTTAAATGAAAAAATAAAGAGGCGTGGCACATATCAAGTGAAAAAAATTCCATTCATAGAAAACATTCTTCTCTCAAAAAGATGGCCTATTCTCCTAATTAAAGCTCATATTTAAATTTTATGTAAATGAGCAATAACAGTATATACACACCCATTTCTAATTTACAATTTATGTTACGTCTATGACTCATAGGAGTTGAAAGTCAGCTAAGCATATAAAAAAAACTGTAAGAAAGCTTTTTTCAATACTGTTATTATGTGGGCCATATGAATTAAAAGTATTCTCATCTTGTAAGATGGCAACACTATTTGGAAACCATATTTGTACCATAGAATGAAAGTATATTCCAAAATTATAAATATATAATCTAGGTTTGGTATGTGCCAACGTCATTTATGGTTGCAAGAAGCTGGTAATATTTTGTTCGGTGAGGAAATTGTGAAATATAAAGCCTTCTAATAATTGGGAAAAGTGTTAATAATGATTTATAGAACAGTATTGGATATGCCTTCTGTCATCTTCTGTTCATTATGTCACTTCTTCTGCTTTAAAAACCCAGTGGTTTCAAAATGGAAACCTAATTATATATTCTGTTTGCAAATGGCCTCTTTTTCATGTAGACAAAACATTGCTCACAATGACTTCTGTAATGATTTGTTACATTGATGTTCTTATATTTTAGCTGTAATTCTTCACAATCTTTTTTGATCTTTCTTTGTAAGCTTTGATTTCGGGCCATACTTGATTCTATAGACGTTTCTTCCATATTTAGTGAATGACTTTATTGCTTTTTTGAAATAAAAAACCATGAAATATTAAACAGTACAGCATTTTGGGCATTTTGGTTTTCAACTAATTAAGTATTTACATTTGATTCCTTTTAAGTCTTGAGAATTCTCTCAGGCTTAAGAAATTTATTTCAACTTCTTATCAGATTGTTCCCGAATCTACTTTAAGGGCCTTGTAAAAGAAAGAAAAGACATCTATGTGTTAATAATACCAAAAATTAAAATAATGAAAAGTTTTAGTTGCCTGGTAGGATACTTGATGTTCAACCTGCAGAAATAACATCTTGAGTTTCGAACAATAAACATTCAGTTCTTGAGCCCATTACCTCACTATTAAACAATACAGAACACAGTTAGAATTATAATGCTAATATAATAATATTTCTGTTATTCTGTCCAGTTTTTGTATATATATTTTATAGTATTATTTCAATATTTAACACAGCATTACGCTGTTGCACATGCGCTTTAAAGATTTTAACTATAAATGAATGAATACTAACACTCAACCACATGATAAAGTCTTTGGAAAAGATAGAATGGCCTTATCATGTGGTTGAGTGTTAGTATTCATTCATTTATAGTTAAAATCTTCAAAGCGCATGTGCAACAGCATAATGCTGTGTTAAATATTATAGTTTACAAACATCGCGCTATAAAAAATGATTTATTTACATACATTTAGTATTATTTCATGTAAATGCTAATATATACTTTTGTATCTAAATGTCTTGAAGTTCTTCCAGTCACTGTTTTGTGAGAATGACTTAACCAAAACAAACAGTTCATTTTTTAAAAAAGTAGATTCAGTTTATATAGGAGAGTAGCAACCTTTCTACCTCCATTCTATAACAGATATATGCAAACATTTACTAAGGGCTATACAGACAAACTTTTATGATCAGATTGTGGCTAATTTATCATCTTCAGGCACTAATAACCATCTGTAACCCAATCTTTGCTCCACTTACATTATTTAAACTGAAAATTTGAAAATATTTAAGCACCTGAGATGTTTAAAAGAGCTTTTCAGGTATTGAATGAAAGCATTTCCCTTATAAGAGATGTCTTGATCTACTTCTCAAACAAGTTGTATTTCATTAAAACAGGCAAAACTCTCTATACAAATTGCCACTCAGTGCAAGTCAGAATAATCAATGGATGCAAGAAAACTTATGCATAAAATCCCCATCTGGTGCCTACTCATCCAATATCCCCAGACTAGTTTCTGGTTTGTGGCAGCACAAGTCTTCTGGCATCCATTGATTACTCTGGCTTGCACTGAGTGGCAATATGTATAGAGAGTTTTGCCTGTTTTAATAACAGTTAAGAGCAAGCATAAGAAATAGTGATCATGTGATGTTTTTTGGTTTAAGTTGTATTTCAGTGAGCTCAGTTATAAGCATATACTAATTGAAGCTAAATTTGTCTTTACTATGTACTCAAGCCAAGAAATCTGTCTTCATAATCAGCCTAAATTTAATATATTTAAATGTACCTCTATCTTCAATAAAACTAATCTAAATAAGAATCAATAATTAATTGGAAACAATTGATTTTAATCAACCTGCTTTAAATAAATCATCCACTTAATAGTTTTATGCCATTCAGGGTAAAACAAACTGAAATTTTTTGTAACCTCTTTTAACTCCAAATCATTGTTGTATGTGGGTCAACAGCCTAAGCAAACACTTTTGACTTTTGGGGGGGAGATCGATACATTTTAAAAGAAAATATTGTGTGATCTTTAATTCGTGTTGAATCTCAATTTACTGGAGCATAGAAAACTCGTTTGAAATAGTTCTGAATATAGACTATACAATGAAATTATTAATGGCTAGAAAATTACTGATTTGATATTGTTATTTGATCTTCAAACTTCATTGCTTTTTTGCATCAACACTTTTATTCGCAAAAACATTTAGATCCATGTTTCTGATGACTTATTATATTGTAATCCTTTACTTTCTTCTTTTCTTGATATTGGTAAATGTAATTTTATTGAATAAACTTAGAAAAAAAAAACCCCATTGCAGCTTATTAAAATAAGAATTATATTGTCATTTTTTTACTATGATTAAAACAAAATAAGTAATCAAATGGCTTTATTATTCAGCATTCATAAGAAGTTTCAGTGCTGGGAGTTCCAGAATTGGAGTAAATGCAAGGGTTTTACATTACAGTGTTTAACATATCCACTAATGCACTGAACCACATTGAGCATTGCCATGACTATCAGTCCTTTACAAATGAGTATGATCCTTTTAATTCCAGAAGAAGGTAAGAGATAAAGAGACAAGAATACTATATAATATTAAATTGTCCATGCACTTTACTACTGTTATACAATGCTTTATTTACCACCCTTTTTTAGTTTACAGTATTGATTGCCCCAGCAATCTTCTTCAGAACTTTGTATCTTCTAACCTGATACAAGAATAAAAAGGAAAAAAACTGAAATCAGAATTTTGCATGCAATTGAAGACTGGAAATGTAGAAAGCAAACAATCCTGTCATCACAATTAGTACAGAGATCTGACCAATAGTGTGAATGATCCTTGACAACTAGACTGCATTAATTTAAATGACCAAAGACAATAAGATGAAATAAATTTGAGGTAATGAAAGAAAGGATTACTACAATTATTATTTTTTATTTATGTTTGTAATTATTAATAGAGAACCATATTTAAAAAATTGATAATTACAATCCAGTTATATATATTTTTATTTATGTTCGTAATTATTAATAGAGAACCATATTTAAAAAGTTGATAATTACAATCCAGTTATATATATTTTTAATTATATTTATAATTTAAAAATTAAATACGCTTTGAAAATCGCAAAATAATATGAGCCTTGTGGAATACCTTGGAGTTTGAACATATGCATGTATCTTTTCTTTACTGATTAGATATCACATGTTTTAGCAAAAAATAGGGATTTATTAAGCATTTATGTCTGTCCTCTATTACTTACTAAAGCTTATACTAAACTAAGCAATTAAGACTACATTCTTTCGTGCTACAATGGAAATATACTTTTTTACATATTTTTCGACACAATATTATGATAATAAATATATTTGAGACATTAAATATTTAGGTATATTATTTGTAACATGCTATTGTGAATGCAGTAACAAAAATATACATAATAAAGAAAGAATAATTTTATCAAGACACATTCATTTTTAAAATGAATAAAGTCAACCCACAAATTTTTATACTCAATGAGGAACCCTACCTTGGTATTTCTTATGATAGTCTTTTTGATTCAACAAATCATTTGGGTCATTCTTAACACAATGATCTGAAGTACAGGATAACATAACTGTTATATCTTTTTTAATTTACTATTGATCAGATTGAGCATGTGTGTTGCCTCAGACCATAAGTTGTATGAACACCTAAGGTATATCCAATAGCATAAAAAGGCTAATGTGTAGTCATGCTCAGTGAATCCATTGTTCTCATTAAGGATGAAGATCTAACTATAAATAGGTACTCCAGTCAGAGATAAAAAGTTAGATAACAAATTACTGTCAGCACTCAACTGCATTATGCCCATTGCACATTTTATGGCTAAAGCAGTGAGGCAAATTCACACTAGAACTGGAAGCTGATAGAATGCAAACTAGACATGAGACAAACTGAGATTTCCTTTGTGCAACTGAAGATTCATCTCATATTTTTCACTAGGATGGCCACATCAATACACATGTGTAGTGTAGATATGATGTGCAGTGCTTTTCCAGTTGATCTGGTTAATTTCAATTTTGTCTTTGCATTAGCAAATATATACCTTTCCAACTTTGGTGAAACCATGAACCCTCCAAAAAAATGTAAAATCAGTGATGAATGTCATGTATTTAATGAAGAATGGCCAACAAATATTTCTTTGGTAATACAGGGAATAAAGCAGTGTGTTTATTGTGTCATGAAAAAAGATGTGCCCCTTCGCTAACCTTCGCTTCCACAAAGTGGCCTCCAATGTGGCCCTCCACCAACCTCTGTGGCCCTCAAACCAAAACAATTGCCCAACCGTGGCTTACAGCCATCTCTGAGACATCAAATGCCATGGAGTGACATAATTTAGCTATTTGTCACAGACTTGGTTTTCTATACAAATTGCCTTCGGTGCCATTTCTGAATTATCAAATGTCACGAAGTGACATAGTTTAGCTATTTATCACAGATTTGGTTCTCTATACAAATTACCTATAGTACCATCTCTGTATCATCAAATACCATGGTGCAACATAGTTTAACTATTCGTCACAAAGTCATTAAGATGTTAGCATGCCTGTATCATGAGTTATGAAATATGAAGATGTCTTTCATACCTTAACCCACATAGAACAACATGCTAACATTTGAAATGAAATTGTGTGGCACTGAAGCCAAAAGTCAAAGGAATGTTTTCAAATGATTTGCAAAATTTCATGATAGCAAAAAGAGCATTAAAAATGATGGACAAAGATACATAATATATAGGCACATTTCATGTCAGGATTTATAGATGGTGGCGCCGTAAAACTGTTGCGGTTTTTAGCTCAACTGTGTTACTACGTGGGATGTGTGTTGATTTAGAGATGACATTGCAAGCAGCTTGAATAGAAAGAGAGAATCATTCAACTTTTCACTGGGACATACTGTGTATATATATTTGAGAATATCTGTGTCTCAATGTGAATATATGAACAGTATATATATATTAAACATTCGTGAAGTTTTTAATAATTAAAAAAGAATATTTAATTTAATGAATCATTCCAGTATTTATCCCATGGGATTGATTGTAATGTTTCCATTGATTGTTTAACCTTTATTCTTAAATTGGTTAGGGATAGCAGAAAATTAGTTTTATTTTTTTTTTAATGAGTATCCTATCACTGTTCACCAAAGGGACAACTGAATCATTTTTATGATAAATTATTCACAATAGCAAAGAGATATTCCAAATGCGAAAAAAATGAAAGTATTTTCTTACCATTGCAAGATTGATATTTTATCTGGATATGCAATATTATTTTATCACTGTCGTTTTTTTTTTTTTTTTTGTAACATATTACTAACACATGTCTTTGCTTTATTAGTTAAGTATCATTTTTTTACGTTTAAACTGACCCTCCCCCATGTGAGTAGTATGGAAATAGATTTTCCATATATATAATTTTACTTGCACATTTTTATTGTAAGTTAATTATTACAATTATAAGTTTTTTGCAGAATTTTGTAATGCCTTGTTTTGTATTCGTAATCGAATGGTTTCATTGCTTGGGAGTTCATAGGAAGTTCGAACTCCGGAAGTGCCAGACCGGAAGCGATCCAAGGACTTTATAGAATCTGGCACTTTACCAGTCCACTAACTTTATAATAACGTATTCATGTTTATTACCTAAATTTTTAAAAAGACATTAAAAGAATAAAATAAGCACTTAAAAATAATTATAATTTTGTTTGATTTTTACAAAAATTAGTTAATGAAAAGGGATTTGAACCCAGACTTCCACGCTCCCTTTTGGCATCCACTCTATCTTAAATAATCAATACACATGGGCACACACATGCACAACAGATAAACGATCTCCAGTATACACATTTCATGCGAAACCAGTTCTCATCAGTTGGTCCAGATCATCATCTCCCGCACATATATTTAATCAGTGCTCAGTTTATATTAGGATAGCAAATCTTCAAACTTTAATGGACAGGCTTCAATATTTTCCACTTTCCAACTAGACATCCATATCACAGAAAATCTGATGATGGCATTTTCAAAGCCCTTGTTTGCCAATTTTGTTGTCTTACCCCTGTTGACCTTAAGTCATTCTGAGCCCTCAAATGCAGGCTTTTAAGTCCATTTAAGTACACGTAAGAGGGATGGGCAGGCCTTGCATATGAGGGGTCAGAATGACTTACGATCAACATAGGTATGACAACAAAATTGATTAACAAGAACTTTGAATATGCCATCATCAGATTTTCAATGATATGAATCCCTGACTGACAAGTTGGAAAGTGGAGAAGTTTGAAGCCTGTCCATTAAAGTTTGAACATTTGTTATCTTAATGTAAACCTAGCACTGATTGTATATCTATGTGTGGGAGATGATGATCTGGACCAGCTGATGAGTGCTGGTTTAGCATGAAATACATATATTGGAGACCATTTTTCTTTTTTGCATGTGTGTGGTCATGTGTATTGGTTGTATAAGATGGAGTGGATGACAAAAAAGGAATTTGAAAGTATGGGTTCAGATCCTCTCTAATTATATCTAGCTTAAAAGTATATATAATATATTTGTATTTAAATATTAAAAATTAGTTAAGTAATAAAGCTAAAAGCCTTTTGTGTGAGAATCCTTAGATATATTTCAAGTAAGTATTCAGAAATTTAGATGATTTCCATTTTTAACATTTATTTATTCATATGGTTAGATCAGGGTTCCCCAATCTTTTTGCACTTAAGAGCACATTCTATAATACAGGCCAGATGCGGGCACCATTTATTTTTTCAATCAGGTAGCAGGCACCATTTATTTTTCCAATGTAAATTTGTAGTCGGATATTGTTAATAATACACATAATGTACAAAAAAATATTTATTTCAAAAATAAAATTTTAACATATAATTAACATTTATATTTGTACGCTGTAAAAGTATAGTATGCCCTACAATTTGATTACAATATAATACAATAATTTATAAGAAATTTTAAAAATTAAATTTATTTGTATCAGATAAATAATTTTTTATCATGTTCGGATAGCGGCAGGCACATGTAAAATGGTCTGCGGGCGCCATGGTGCCCGTGGGCATAGGGTTGGGGACCCCTGGGTTAGATGCTTATAAAATTGTGTGACATTTGATTAACCAATCGTGCAGTTTAATATAGATGGAATAGTATTAAGCCCATAGGCATCCAGTTTTGATAAGCATTTTTGAAGTTTTTGATATATTGTCTATAAATAATCATGAAAGTTTGTTAGAGATTTTAAAATTTTTTTTTTAAAAAAGTGAATTGACACCTACAAATACATAAGAATTGAAATTGAGTCAAAGAGATTTTTATTATTAATTGAAAATTGAGTTTGAAAAAAATTATTATTTTAAGAAATAATAATTTTGCTTCATAATGTGAATTACAACGTAGCACTTTAATATTGCCTTTCTGAAATCATTTTAAAAAGTTATAATAGGGAAAGTTTCATAGTTAAACTCGTTGTCTGTATAATAAAGGGATTGTCCAACATTATTATTTTTATAATTATCTTAGCTGATAGAATACATCATAATTTGTTATTTATTTATAGCAGTATTGTAATATTAATTTTCCTTTTGTTTTTAGGTGCAATTCTTTTGCATGGGTTTATACATATACATAACGAAGTGGTTTCTTCTCTTTATATCATAAAAACTGAGTGAACTTTCGGCAATGAGCACCATAATTGTAGCTCATGATATCAAAGTTTTGTCTATGGTGCTTGTTCCAAAAGTGCACTTAGCTTTATGATATAAAGATAAGGAAGAGCCCATTTTTTTACACATGTACATACGAATGCAAAAGAATTATAGATTACTGATATATTTTGGTCCTATCATGTTTATTATGACCACTAAACGATAGCTTCCATTTTATTCCTAAAGAAATTATCAAAGCATAGAGTTTAGTACATCTTTCTGTCACTTCCACAACTTGGTTTGCAAATCTTTGAAAAAAATTGAAAAAAATTTCAGATGTTCAAGTAGGAGTAGGGGTTTTTTTCCAGATAGATCAGCCTTATCGTCTTCTTATCAGCCTTATCGTCTTCTTATCAGCCTTATCGTCTTCTTATTAATCATCCATTTATTAATGGGTAAATTAATATGTAGCTTTTTTTTTTCTGGAAAATTTAATCAAGGAAGAAAAATTCTAAAATTGTCACTATTCTACAGTTACCTTTTTTGTTAGTATTTGGGGAGGGGGGGTGTTGAAAAGGCTTTTGCCCTGAAGTGGGTTATTCAAAGATTGATTTACTTTTATCTTGCTTAAATTGATAATGTAATTTTATATAACGTCAGTATATTTAAGTTTAAAGTAGAACTGTATATATGCTTGTATACTTTGGTATTATTCCTGCTATGATATATTTATTACTCCAGTGACATTTGCATTCAGTAATATTTATTCAAAGTTTCCATTTATGATGTCATGACAACCAAGAATCTTGGCATGGCTAATCCATATCAAATAAACTGACCGTGACCCCCCCCCCCGCAATATAATACATATCTCGTATCATTTACAAATGATGCGAGAGATGTATTATATTGTGGAGGGGGGAATCACTGTAACAAAGATTTAATTTTATCTAAAAATGGCGAACTGTAAGTTTAACATTATATTTTAATATAGGGTATATGAGCACAGACTTTCAGATGACCCATCACTCTCCACTCTATCTAATAACACAAGTATCAGTGTTATTAGATAGAGTGGAGAGTGATGGGTCATCTGAAAGTCTGTGCTCATATACCCTATATTACATATATAGACACAGGTAGATAATAAGCCTGTGTTTCAGTTATTACATTATATTTTAAATATATTTTTTTTTAAAAAAACATATATAAAGTTTTATATAAAAAAAAATTCAAATATATAAAGTTTTAGCAGTAAACGTATTTTTAAATACGAAACCGTATTATTGGTTTCATATTTAAAAATACATTCATAGCTAAAACTTTATAAATGTTTTTTTTTTTTTAAAAGATTTAAATATAATGTTTATCTTACAGTTAAAACTTTGTTACAGCTCACCATTTAAAAAGCATTTCAGGGTTCTATTTTATATTTCTCCTTTTTCCATAATGAATATATCTCTGCATCATTGGAAATAAGATGTTGTTTTGTTTTTTTAGATTTGAAGTTTGGTGTATTACAAGTGCTGGATGTTTGTAATGGCACAAAGTGCTGTACTATGCCAGGAGGAGAAAAGATGGCTTTTGGCACAAAGTGTCGTACTAAAAATGCACAATTCATAAGTGCCTGCTTTATTTAGTATTGAAATGTCTTTTTTCCGTTTTTCATAATGAATATATATTTCCATTATTTATTTTTTTTTAGATTTGGATTTTCATATTACACGTGGTATGACGTATTACTCCCAGGGATGTATTATTTTAAATTTGCAATATATTTAAAATAACATCTCCATGGAATCTGTTGACAAATTTTATTGATTAAGTTTGTCAGCACATTTTTTGGAGATGTTATTTTAAACATATCGCAAACATAGAATAATATATATATCACCAGAATAATAAGTCATAGCAGGAATAATATGCAATTACCTATGCTTGTGAAAGATTTAAGTGTAAATAAATGATGCAAATAGTTTCCAGTTCCCCAGACCCAGGCCATTGAATGTTATGAGGATTCTCATAATTCTGAAGTTAGAGGTGATGAATAGCATTCTATCAGAGATATGAGATCGTTATTTCATTGATTATTAATTAAATTATTAGTCTTAAGCTATGTGCTATTTTTAGAATAGTATTTAATTTTAATATTTAGTTTTGTTTATAAGGATTGAACATCTTTGTGCTAAAAGAAATATTCTGGCTTATAATAGCATTATTCATTCTTTTTGGTTTTTGTGCAAGTAATTATTCAAAAGAACTGTTTCAGGGAACTTATGTTTACAGATATTTATAATCTTTCTGGATTAATTTGCCTGAAAGAAGATTTATTCTTGGACACAGTTATAGCTTATGATAATCTTAGACGCATCCCTCATAAGAATAACACTGCTTTCACAATTGTGTAGGCCACATCACATTACCCTTTTCTTTCTTGCTGTCAGCACATCAAAAAGTTATCTGACCAAGACAGACTAATCTGTTACTTTACCCTCTAACAAAAAATAATTAAAAACATATTTACTAATCACTGTTAAATGGCAGGAAAGAAGATATACTTGAAAACTGTTGATTTGTTATTCAGGTGTTTGAAGGTTTGATAAACCCTTTACTGATAATGATGACAATAACATTATCATAAACCAGAGCAGTAATTTTTTTTCCAAGAGACTATAAGAATATTTTAGTTAAAGTCATCATTAATTTCAGGAGAGAATTAATATTTAAAGCAAGTAATACTGAATTAGTGAGTGAGAACTTTTGTAACCTGAAACACTGGTACAATTATTAAGAAATTATCTGTATCTCTTTTTTTATAAATATAACTGTTTATCTCACTTCTTTATTTAGAATATATTGTTAATTTTTTTGTAGATCTTTTCATACATTTTATCATGTCATCCCTATTTATACATATATATTTTAGATCAGAGTGAAAAGTGGAATCCATCTTTTACTTATAGAAGTTGCCTTGACAACAGATTGAAGATTCCTGGTTTAGATAAACTAGGGCTATTATCCTATAATTTTTTATAAAAATAATGATTTATTTAAACAATTGATACAACTTTATACAATGATGATTACATGAATACCAAGCAGTGTCCATAAGCTAAATGAAAAGTGAATACTTACTTGATTGTTGGATCAATGCTTCAGTAGAATTCTAGATTGGACCATACTTTGCCCCAGTTGAACAATTATGCATGCCTCTTTGAGCATTTAAAAGGCACATCAAAATCTATAATAAGTATAAGATTAAAATCAAGATGCGAGGCAGAGACCAAGCGGGCTGGGAAAATGCTGGCAAGGACAGTGATTCGCTCCCAATCCATCAATCTTAGCCCAAGCATCCCGAGATCTGTCTATCACTTTCTTATAAGTCAAGCAATTTAGTTCATGATTAAATATGTTAACTTTTATTGTCGAGTTGGATGGTGTGATCAATCCACTAATTGGTAGTAATTAGATAGTCTGATAGAGTTCTCATGTATGACTGAGCTCATTTTGGTATTGCATTGATGAGGTGAGACTCAAACTTGATCATTGATATCTTTGCAATAATCAGTGAACCAACATGGAGGTGCCGGCCCAGGTTTGTTGATGCAGCCAATCTGGAGCAAGCATTTTATCTCTGATGATATTATCATTGATGAGTGTTTTAAATGTTTGAAGGGTGCTGGTATTCGCGTTGCCCAGAACAAAACTGCATCTCATTAGCCAGATGGCAAAGGATAGAAAAATTTCTAATCTAATGTTAGCAAAATTGCCAGCTTTAATTGCTTGCTGGATTAAGAGTGCATCTGTAGAACAGCGTTTTACCTTTTCGTTAATGAAAGACCTAAGATTGCTGAGAGATGGACAATCTAGGAAAATGTGTTGAATTGTTTCCTCGTCCCTCTGACAAAGTTGACATTGAGAGCTAATTTTATTAAAACCCCTTCTCATTATGAGGAACTGGTTAGTGGGTAGTGATGAGAGGTTTACATTTAAAATCCCTTAGCTTTGTGCAATTTCAGGTTTATTATCAAAGTAATTATGAGTAGTAGTGGGATTTGAAAGTTTTAAAAAATGATTCTTTATTCACCTATTTTCAAAACTGGATATATTCACCTGTTTAATGGAGTTCATTTACACTCCTACACTTCTAAGAATAGATAAATCCTAATCTGTTAAAAATCCTCACTCTTTGTCTATATTAAGATCTTAGATGACGGTGAAAAGTGGAATCCAACTTTACTTATAGCTGTTGCCTTGACAACAGATTGAAGATTCATGATTTAGATAAGCTTGAGTTGTTATCATGTGATATATGTATAATTTCACCATTTTCCCCCTGGTGAAATAAATTTCTCTGTAATATCAAAATATTTTATATCTATACTTTTTTTATTTTCTTCTATAGCTTTTTTTACTATCTCAAAATTATATTTTTCATGCAATTTTTTTTTAAAGCTGAATCTATTTTAACTATTTTCAGATTTTTTGTTTCTATACATATTGCCTTGAAGCATTGGAAAAATTACTGTTGAATTGCTGGAGTGATCTTACTATATTTTGATAGTAATTTTTAATAAAATATCTGTTTATGTTAAGTCTGAAACATCTGCAAAGTCATTTTTAAACATGGTATGATCATCATTTCCTATGCTTACACAAACTATTAAAGCAATAGCAAACTCCCCATATAGTAATACCACCCAGTGCAATTAATGGATGCTAGATGATTTGTGCATAAAATCCCTATCTAGTGGCTATTTCCCTCCAATATTTCCAGATCAGTTTCTAGCTTGTGACTTTCATCAGTGAGGAATCATGGTTCTGAGAGCAGTACACCTAGATCTTAGGATCTAATACAACCTCCCAGAAGCCACCTTTTACTTTATTAGCTAACTATAAAGCTTTGAGTCCAAAATGAAAACACAATAATGTTTTCAATCCAATCTAATTCACTTGTATAACCGTACAAATTTGAACCCAGTTCAGTATCTATACATTTTGGGTATTTTGGGTTTTTTAATAACATATATTATTTATAATACTTCACTCATATACACTTTAATGCAATTAATTTTCTTAAAAACTTCTTTATTTTCTTACAGTTTCGACTGTCCAGCAGTCTTCTTCAGAGCTACAAGATTTGAATAATACAAATACATAATTATCATTTCACACATATATATGTATAAATCTTATATAAATCAAAATATATATATATATCTCCATCATTTTACACACATATATACATATATATCAAAATATACACATATATTTTCTTCATACATATACACATATAAATCTATATCACCCCTAGACATATATATAATCCATATCTACATCTATATATACATGCATATTCAATACCTAGACATACCTCTTTTAAACATACGTCCATATACAGATAAACATACACCTATAGACATATATACAATCTTCATATATCTTTACTAATACACATCCATATGTATATTTTATCTACACATATATAAAATACAAAACATATCCAATTCACCATTTTTTAATTTTTTACCTTTCTAAACAATTCCATTTTTACTTATTTTTAAATCAACCTTTTAAATATTCTTCTTTTTAATATTATTTATAATATTTAATACTATTTTATTATTATTATTTTTATAATTATCTAATATATAACATCTTTTACTTTACTATCTTTAATTTTACTTTTTATAACTTTTATCTCTATTTCACTAAATAATATTTTTAACATTATTACCTCCATCTTCCTTACAGTTGTTTTAACTTTAATTAAAATGACCGTTTTTTTCAAAATTTTCTATCTTATTTATTCATTTAAAACAGCTCCCTCTGTCATCAATATTATAAAACTTATAATTCTAGTTTACCTTCCAACTTCCCAATTATAATCATTAACCATATTCCAATATTATAAATAGCTACTTTACCATTATTCCACATCTAAATATACATATCAAACATGCATATTTCCTACATATATATATTGTAACGATATATAAATATGTCATTACATTAATTTAAAATAAAAACTTAAAAGTTCGCAAATAAAAGTAAAAAACTAAATGCTAAAATTAAAAGGTTTGTTAAACGTATATACATTCGCACAGATGCCAAACTTTAAAAATATTTTTTTTAAAAAAAACAAATAAATAAGTATTTGAACGTACTTTTTTATAAAATAAAAAAAAGTATAAGATTTAAAAATAAAAACAGGTATTAATTAATTTTTGTAATCTGTAAATGGAAATGATTGTTTATAAATTGTTTGAAAAGCAAGCTAGCCGTGGGCTCTTGTATAATTAAAATGATCTGATGAAAGATAGATAAGAAAAAAAGAGAAATTAGCTTGACCAATGGAAGCACTAAGCCTTGGCTCGGACCCTAACAAAAGTGATGGATTAGTGACGTTTCGTTGATTGAATCTGTGTGGATAATATAAAAAGGGAAATACAGTTTTTTCGGGAGTTCCAGCATTGTGTGTTTGAGAGGTGGTAGGACGCACATACCACACTCTCTATTTAAAAAGGAAAAATGAAAAGACTGTGATACCTTGAACCAGCTGTTGCCATCTCCAGAACATTATCTTCCAATGGAGGCATCGCGGGAATTAAAAGCAGAAACGTGGACTCTTCTACCGTGAGCTATGAACTTTACAAATTAACAACAACAAAAAAACAGTAATTAAGAACTTTCATCATTGATTTTTTTTTTAAAGATTCAGCTAATTTAAATTTTAAAATGAACTCTTATTTGATTTTCAAATTAATAATTGATTGTTTAAATTTATATAGTTAAGTTTTGCTAAAATCATTCCATTTTATTATTTTTATTTGTAGTAATATTTATTGTAGAAATTATTAAATGCATTACATTGAAGTTGGGTATAGACGTTGCATAGATTCATTAGCGGTTGATTATGTTGTGGTTTTCACAGTCAATTGGAATATATAGGTCAACGATGTTAATGCGGGCATCTTACGATGAATGCCATGGGGCCTTGTGTATTCCCTGTTGCAATTGACGTTATCGATTGACTTTGTATTTTGATTGGTTGTGTTTAATTTGGAATGTTTTGACCGTGGAATCTGTGCAGCTGATCTATACCCAACATTTTTAAACAAATCTGTGCGAACGTATTTAAATGTTAAATTTAAGTCGGGCATGAATGGCTATATAGTTTTGTAAAGTTATATTAAGGGAGGGTAATCTTCAGGCAGGATTGCATATATACGCCACACACCTTCTGTTTGCCTATGGATGGGTTTGTAAGTCAGCAGAAGACCGCAGTCCATTCCTATGGAGTTTTTTGTTTATTGTTCTACTTTCCAACAGATGTAACATTCCTGTTGGTGGAGAGTCAATGTCTTCTCTAATTCTACTTACTGTTCAGTTGTCCATTCCTGACAGTATAGTATTTTGTGTTGTCGTATCATGCTACATTGAATACATGAATGTATCAGATGGATTGGCACCAGTTGATTGCGAAATTTGTTGCCTAAGGTTAAATCAGGGAAGAATATTTTCTTTTCAAATGCAGATCTATGTAGTCTATTTATACTTGACTATCTAAATAAAATATTAAACTCATTGAAACTTAGTTAAATGTAAAATTAAAAGTTAATATAAAAATCTAAAATGTTAAATTTATTCCTCAAAATTTAAATGTTATTTTATATGTGCATAAATAAATATTTTATGTGTTAATCTCTGGCAGTGGCTTTTATTCTTTTATATTTAAGATATAAAATTTATATTTTATTATCTCTGCTACTCCACTGAGCTAGTGACTTGGGCTAACGATCGGAATATTTAAATAAAGTGGAATCTTAACAGCACGTATCTGCCTACTCTATAAATTTTTCTAGGCTCAAATGCCTAGATGGCGCCCTGGTAGTTGCAGATATGGTTTTTGTGGTTAGATTCGATCTTCACTTTGCATTTCGATCGTTATAACTGGCTACTCAACTTGGGCCGATCTTTAATAAACACGAGTGCCCTAAGAATTTTAAAAGTGAATCATGCTCGTAGTATTTTTTCTGAAATTGTATAAATATATTTGTTGTATTGACGTGGCGTTACAGTTGAAGTTTTGTTTAAAAAGTGCTGCCAGTAAGAAAAATTGCACATATGTAGAGATAAATTCGAGGAATAAAAATTAATAAATAAAACGTAATAATAAATCTAAATCATATTTTTTTAAAAAAAAAAAGTCTTGTATAAATTAAAATCTAATCGTTCAACTTGCCTAAATAATACTTAAAAGTTGAAGAAAAGAAACTTGGAAGGGAGGGGGCAGAAATTTAGCTGGTAGTTAGGAATCATCAGTCAACTTTTTTTTTATCATTATATTTGTAATTACTGTTGTGTCTTTGAAAAAAAAAAAGTTTTGTCCTTTTGAAATTTCATATATAACAAATTTGTGTAACGTAATTACTAACACTAAGTAAATTTTTTTTTTTTTAAATGTTTTTATTTTTTTGAGGAAGTTTACTGATATGTAACGATATATAAATATGTCGTTACATTAATTTAAAATAAAAACTTAAAAGTTCGCAAATAAAAGTAAAAAACTAAATGCTAAAATTAAAAGGTTTGTTAAACCTATATACATTCGCACAGATGCCAAACTTTAAAAATATTTTTTTAAAAAAAAAAAAACAAATAAATAAGTATTTGAACGTACTTTTTTATAAAAAAAAAAGTATAAGATTTAAAAATAAAAACAGGTATTAATTAATTCTTGTAATCTGTAAATGGAAATGATTGTTTATAAATTGTTTGAAAAGCAAGCTAGCCGTGGGCTCTTGTATAATTAAAATGATCTGATGAAAGATAGATAAGAAAAAAAGAGAAATTAGCTTGACCAATGGAAGCACTAAGCCTTGGCTCAGACCCTAACGAAAGTGATGGATTAGTGACATTTTGTTGATTGAATCTGTGTGGATAATATAAAAAGGAAAATACAGTTTTTTCGGGAGTTCCAGCGTTGTGTGTTTGAGAGGTGGTAGGACGCACATACCACACTCTCTATTTAAAAAGGAAAAATGAAAAGACTGTAATACCTTGAACCAGCTATTGCCATCTCCAGAACATTATCTTCCAATGGAGGCATCACGGGAATTAAAAGCAGAAACCTGGACTCTTCTACTGTGAGCTATGAACTTTACAAATTAACAACAACAAAAAAACAGCAATTAAGAACTTTCGTCATTGATTTTTTTTTAAAGATTCAGCTAATTTAAATTTTAAAATGAACTCTTATTTGATTTTCAAATTAATAATTGATTGTTTAAATTTATATAGTTAAGTTTTGCTAAAATCATTTCCATTTTATTATTTTTATTTGTAGTAATATTTATTGTAGAAATTATTAAATGCATTACATTGAAGTTGGGTATAGACGTTGCATAGATTCGTTAGCGGTTGATTATGTTGTGGTTTTCACAGTTGATTGGAATATATAGGTCAACGATGTTAATGCGGGCATCTTACGATGAATGCCATGGGGCCTTGTGTATTCCCTGTTGCAATTGACATTATCGATTGACTTTGTATTTTGATCAGTTGTGTTTAATTTGGAATGTTTTGACTGTGGAATCTGTGCAGCCGATCTATACCCAACATTTTTAAACAAATCTGTGCGAACGTATTTAAATGTTAAATTTAAGTCGTGCGTGAATGGCTATATAGTTTTGTAAAGTTATATTAAGGGAGGGTAATCTTAGGTTATTCATTTCGTAGTTGAATTGGTTCAATGGATTGGATATATTTGTGTAATTAGTAGATGTAGTATGAGATCCGCTTCGGGCAGGATTGCATATATACGCCACACACCTTCTGTTTTCCTATGGATGGGTTTGTAAGTCGGCAGAAGACCGCAGTCCATTCCTATGGAGTTTTTTGTTTATTGTTCTACTTGCCAACAGATGTAACATTCCTGTTGGTGGAGAGTCAATGTCTTCTCTAATTCTACTTACTGTTCAGATGTCCATTCCTGACAGTATAGTATTTTGTGTTGTCGTATCATGCTACATTGAATACATGAATGTATCAGATGGATTGGCGCCAGTTGATTGCGAAATTTGTTGCCTAAGGTTAAATCAGGGAAGAATTTTTTTTTTCAAATGCAGATCTATGTAGTCTATTCATACTTGACTATCTAAATAAAATATTAAACTCATTGAAACTTAGTTAAATGTAAAATTAAAAGTTAATATAAAAATCTAAAATGTTAAATTTATTCCTCAAACTTTAAATGTTATTTTATATGTGCGTAAATAAATATTTTATGTGTTAATCTCTGGCAGTGGCTTTTATTCTTTTATATTTAAGATATAAAATTTATATTTTATTATCTCTGCTACTCCACTGAGCTAGTGACTTGGGCTAATGATCAGAATATTTAAATAAAGTGGAATCTTAACAGCGCGTATCTGCCTACTCTATAAATTTTTCTAGGCTCAAATGCCTAGATGGCACCCTGGTAGTTGCAGATATGGTTTTTGCGGTTAGATTCAATCTTCACTTTGCATTTCAATCATTATAATATATATATATACATCTTCACATTACCTCTATACATATAACTAAAATAATATATAAAACCAATATATAAACCCAATACATAAAACTATATCCAAAATAAAAGATTACAAAATTAAAAAATTAACAATTTAAAAATTATTAACAAATCCCTACCTACACATATACACCCACACATATATATATATCCAAAAATATAATTATATCCCTTAAAACACATTCGTATATATACCTACATTCCCAATATATATACCTCTATTCATATATATACCTATATTCTCATATATACCTATATTCATAACATATATACCTACATATATCTATCCTCCTATACATTTATACATACCACCCACATAAATACTCAACTTACTTATAAATTACATATATAACTATACAAACCACATCTAATGCCCCAATTTATATTATCTTTAAAATCTATTTTATTTCTACGGTTATTTTTTCATTTTATTATCTACCTTGTTTAATACATAATACCATTTTACTTCCTTATCTATAACACAAAACTATCCAATAGACCATTTTTACTACCTTTAAAACTATTTTATTATTACTTTTAGTTTTTAAATTTCTATAACAAATTTACACAATTTTTTATAAACATTACCCTTTTTGTTATTTATTATTACTATCAACTCTCTCTGTCATCAATTTTATAAAACTTATAACTATTTTTAACCTATATTTATTAATAATCTCTACAAATCTTTAATGTATATCCACATAATATAACTTTTAACCTACTTTTTTTATTACTATTATTAATTCCATTATTATTAATCAATCACAACAATAAACATGCTAACACCAATATCTTTTCCAAACCATATTTTAATCTTATATTCAATATTCGCTACCCATATACACATTCATACACTCCTAAAACATATATATATTCTTATTTTTAATTACTAATAAGACTATAAATCCAATACTACACCTACCAACAGAACATTCTTAGTCCCCCATCCCTATTTAAACTAGGCCTTATCCTCTTAATTAGTATTGCTTCTTTTATTTTTCTATCTCTTCTTTTATTAGTATATCCTAACATTTTTATACTCTCTTTGTCAAATACATGCCCTGTTTCTATAGTATGCAAATAAATCGGCGAATTTTTATTATACCTATGTTGATTTAACCTTGTAAAAATAGAATTCTTTGTCTCCCCTACATATTTAGTTCTTATCATATTTTTTCTTACAATATCTACAATCTATTTGATATTTGCCATTTATACATTTCCGCATATCTTTAATGTATTTATTATCTAATATATTCATTATATTTTTTCTTTTTTTATTTACTACCTTATACTTAATTGCATTATTATATCTTTTATTAATTTTTCTAATAATTTTATTAAGATCCTTAACTATATTATTACTATATGTTTTAACCCCTATATACTCCTTCTTTATATTTTTATTTCTATATTTAACACTCTCTTCTTTCTTATTACCTTTCTTATATTTATCTTCTATTAATTTTATATTCCTCACTATTGCATTCTCTGGATACTCATTTTCTTTAAATTCCTTTACTATTAATTCTACTCCTTTTTTATATTCCTTTTCACTTGAACAATAATTAATAGCCCTACATATTCTTGAACTTATGCTATTTATTTTATATTTATTATCTGTATTAGAATTTTAATTCATTATATTACTATTTCCATTTACTTTTTTATACACCGATGTTTCTATTCTACATCTATTTTTAACATATGGTTTTGTTAACAATATGTCCAAATATGATAACTTATTATCTTTCTCTCTTTCCACTGTAAATTTAATATTTTTATCTAAGGTATTAATTTTATCTAAATATTTATCAATTTGTCTTTCACTGCTATTAAAAATTAATAGATAATCATCTACATATCTTTTCAACATTATTGGTCCAATTTCCTCATCTATCATCTTTTTTTCTATTTCCTCCATATATATACAATTTAATATCCCACTCAATGCCCCTCCTATCAATAACCCTTTTCTCTGCTTAAAATATTCTCCATTAAACTCAAACGTTATTTCCTTACAACACAACTCTAGAATCTGTTTTAATTTATTTATTGGTATTTCTATTACTTTTCTTTCATCTTCCATATATTTATTAATAGCTAAATCTATCACTTTATCTACATCCAAATTCATGTACATTGACACTATATCTATCTTAATCATTGTCAACCTATATTTATCATACTTATTAACTTTTTCTTTAATTTCTTTAATTAACTCCTTATTGTTTTTTATAAAAGCACTGCTTTTCTTATTAATGTATTTTTTAAAAATATTAAGTGCTAACCATTTAGATACCTTATCAAAATATGCACCCTTTCCATTTATTACTGGTCTTAATGGCACTCCTTCTTTATATATTTTTGGTGCTCCATATATTCTCGCTAATTCACATTCTTTATTTCCTAATTCATCCAATGTTCTTCTATCTATTAATTTATTAAATAATCCTTTAATTAATTCATACATTTTTTTACTTTTTATTCCAGTATCATCCTTCATTATTTTTACAAAAAATTCTTCCGACAACATTTTTTCCATTTTTTCTATATATTCCTCTCTTTTCATTAATACCATTTTACTACCCTTATCAGATTTTATGAATATTATATTATCTTCATACTTCTTTTTAATATCTGTTACCTCTTTAACAGTTATTCTACTCTTTCCTTTATTTTTATTCTTTTTATTACCTTTATCTTCTAATCTTTTCATTTTATATATCATATTATTACTTTCTTCTTTAAATATTTCCATCCATTCTTTATCCTTAACACTTACAATATTATTAATTTCTTTATTTTCATAATAATAAATATTGTAATTACTTTCTATATATTTCTGTGCCAATTTTTCTATTAATGCTTGAACTTCTAATATATCTTTATTATTACACTTCCCATATGGCACATATTTTATTTCTTTTTTAAGTATCTCCATCTTTTCTTCTTTCAATTCTATACCACTTACATTACATATTTCAATATTACTTTTTTCATATTCTTCTTTATTCCCTTCTTCTTTCTCTTTCTTCAAATTATCCATTTTTCTTTTATGTCTCAATCTTGTATTTTCATTTACCATTTCTTTCTTACTTTCACATAATTTTCTAAATAAATCTTCTTCCTTCCTAGTTATCCTTCTAATCAATATTCCTTCTATTCTTTCAATACTATTATATATCTTTTTTTTTGTATTCCTTTCTTATATATTCTTTTAAAATTTTCTTTTCTATATTATTTATAATGTTTTCTTTATTTTTAATTCCTTTTCTTAATTTTCTCATCTTAATAAAATTTGGTATTAGATTATATCTTTCACAGTCCTTCATGAATTTAATATTGTTATTCACATTATTTAATTTTAATATTAATTTCCATCTGTCATTTAATATTCTTGATATTTCATATCCTTCTAATTCTTTAATGTAGTCCATTAACATTTTTATATTGGCTATATTTTCCATCTCATACATTATATATTACATATATCCAAAACTTGTCTTTTTTCTTTTCTCTAATCCTTTGTGTGATTTTCTTCTTATCAGAAGTATATTCTCTTATTTTTCTCCTTCACTTTTTTTGCATATCTTCATATAATCATATATATTATATTATATTATTATCATATATATATATATATTATATTATATATATAATAACCATAGTCACTATAATTCTATAGGCAGGATTGGTTTTAAATTACTAACACATCACATGATCACCATTTCCTATGCTTACCCAAGCTGTCAAAACAGTAACAAACTCTCCATATATTAATACCATCCAGTGCAAGCTGTTGCAATCAATGGATGCTAGAAAGTTTGTGCATAAAATCCCTATCTAGTGCCTACTCCTTCAATATCCCCAAACTAGTTTCTAGCTTGTGGCATTCATCAGTGAGGAGTCTTGGATCTCAGCACACTGCACCTAGATCTTAGGATCTAATGCAACTCTCCAGAAGTTACCTTTTACTTTATTAGCTAACTATAAAGCGTTGAGTCCAAAATGAAAACACAATAATGTTTTCAATCCAATCTAATTCCCTTATATAGTCATACAGATCTGAACCCAGTTCAATATTAATATATTTTTGGTATCTTTGGTTTTTTAATAACCAGTCACCATCATCCTATAGACAGGATTGATTTTAAACCACTGAAACATCTCTCATGATCAACATTTCCTAGTGTACACAGGCTGTTTAAACAGTATCAGGCTCTTCATACATTAATCCCACCCAGTGCAAGCTATAGAAATCAATGGATGCTAGAAGGTTTGGGCATAAAATCCCTATCTAGTGCCTACTCATCCAACATCCCCAGATTAGTTTCTAGATGATGGTTTCCATCAGTGAGGAGTCTTGGATCTGAGCACACTGCAGTTAGATCTTTGGATCTAATGCAACTCTCCAACAGCCACCTTTTAACTATTTAGTTAACTGTAAAACTATGAGTCCAAAATTAAAACACTATAATATTTTCATTCCAAGATAATTCACTTATATAGTCTAGTCATACATATTGGAACATAGTCCAGTATTAGTACATTTTGGTGTCTGGTTTTTTAATAATCATAGTCACCATCATACTATAGGCAGTATTGGTTTTAAATTACCAGCTCAAAATTTAAATTCCTTTAAATATTTTTATAGGTGAAGCATATCGAGTTGTTACTATTATCTTAATAGTTTTTATCACTTTAATTGTATATTAACATATATAATGTATGCCAGTGAAATATTTCGTAATTTAATCCATGATAGAACAACACACTAACTTGAAATATTGTTTTAAATTGGGCAAAACATTTACTGAATTGTTTGAAATATATGGCCCTGAAACCTGAGTCACAAGAACACACTCAAGAGGTTGCAAGACTTCATGTTGGCAAAGAGAGTAGTAAAGATGATCAATGAAGATGTGAAACACACTTTCACATTTCATATTGTAACTTGGCTCTGTTATATCTTCAATATTTAAAAGATCATTAGTAAACTATAATCCCACTCTAACGAGCTATCATTTGAATGCTTTCATATCCATTTTGTTTATTTTTGCCCCCCCCCCCCATAAATTCATAATATGTAACTGCTGTTTCAGAAGCCTTCACGAATGTCATTCCCTTTGATTTCTGTCCTTGAATGAAACTTGACTCTCTGCTCTGCTATTTTATTAAATATTTTCTAATTCTAGCACCACAATTTACAATGACATTAAAAAAAAAAACAATATAAAAATTAAATTAATACTTCATAGTACATGCTTTATTAATAAATATTCCTCCCTATTTCATGCACTTTGTTCTTTTCAAATTCTGTTTTATTATATAAACCACTTATTTTTACATTATGTTTCAATCATCTTTTAGGTTCATTTTCAACAACCACTCTTTTTTAATCTAACACATTATAAATATATCCTATGTTTCAACCATTTTTATGGTCATTTTCAAAGATTATTCCTTTTTTTTTATATTTATCTTCATGTCAAATATGTGAGAATGAATATAAAAAAGAAAGAATGAACTTCCAAAATGAGTATAAAAGATGGTTGAAACATAATGATAAAAATAAATATAAAAAAGAAGGGATAATTCTTGAAAATGTCATAAAAGATATTGAAATATAAGGGAGATTATTATAATGTAATCTGTGCCAGCTGGGAAAGGAAATGATTCATGTAATAAATCAGGATTTTTAAAAAACAAAATGCATATGCAGTATTTTATTTATTGAAAAAATAATAGTTGTTAAATTGAGGATAACAGAATGTCGTAAGATGAGGAAGAGGAGTAAAGCAATTTCCAAACTTTCACATGTATAACTGGATATATAAACCATACAGTTATGTCATGAAAAGAAGTGATATATCTACTAATGATGATGGACAGACTTATTTTTTGGGTCCATATGGATTTTCAATTATATGTAATGAACCTGAATGGTTTGTTAATATTAAGTTAAGAAAAATGGATCTTGATTAAAATAGTGAACCAAATTACTTAATTATAAAATTAATACAATAATGTCTCATTAATAAGTGTAAACATACTTTTATAAAGTTCTTTTAGAAATCTTGAATAAATCCATCTTTAATTCATTTATTTTAAGGATTTTAGTAACCATCATATGATAGTATCATTGTCTAAACTTTTGTATTGGTAACAACATTTAACATATTTAAATCCATTTGTTCATGCATATCTTTCCCGATAAATTAATCTTAATCTTCAAGCATAAAGCATGAGCTTTTAATGATTACTCTTATTGGAGGTATCTTGGAGAACCAATTGTCTTTTCACTGTAAACACTATATATATATACCATATATACTATAACAGTCAGGGAACTATCTGCAGCACAGCGCACCACCAGGCCATTTGAACCTGGAAAATCTATATAGTAGGCAGATACTTCTTGTAAGATTTCATTTTTATTCGACCGATATGCCCTACCTAGTCACTGGCTCAAGGAATAGCTGAGATTTAATGATATAAACTTTTAAACACAATCTTAATAAAGAAAAAAGATAATAAAATAAGCCACTGCCAGTAATAATCACACAAACATTTATTTACGTATATATATAAAATAAATTTGAGGAATAAAATATTTAACATTGCTTTAGGTTTCATTATTATATTTTTAACTGTTTTAATATCTTGATAAAATTGCCCAGATGGATATTTTATACAATTTAATAATTTGATAAACGTAAATACGCTACATAGATTATGCATTTATATACTCGATTATTTCTTTTAACTCCAGGCTACAAGTTCTCATCCAAACCAATGCCAGATTATTGACATACCAATGTGATCAATGCAAAATGAGGATGTTAGCATACAAAAAACCATGCCAACAGGAATGTGCATCTATAGCATGATATCATTGGAAAAAAAAGAATGACCCTCGTCTAGTACAAGAATGTGCATCTGTCTGGTGAGGTAATCATTTGAAAAAATATATATTAGACATGCTCTATAATGGGGGATTGCAATCTTGGCCATCTTGCTATCACCACCCAGAGCATAAGGAGATCAATGGCACAGGGAATACGTCTACATCCATTGGCAATGCAATGGCTACACTTTTGGACATGCATTCAATTGGGTAAGGTTGCTCTGATGCTAACGTGGTACTAGGGAATGAGAATCCAATGCACCTCCCCACATCACATTGACATAAAACACCCATCCATCCACCAGCACAGATTCAACTATGAGACATATGGTCTGAAATTAACCCACTTAAACTAACGTAATCTTAGGAATTTATGCAGCCATTTACACCCATTTTTTAATTATTTGTTTAAAAGAAATTTGATAATTTGGTTATTAAACAAAACACAAAAACATAAAGTAAATTATACCAGAAAAGCGAAAAATGGAAATGATTGATTAGCAAACTTAATACATAAATAAAAAGATTATTAACTGATTTAGAGTCCTATTGCTGGTCAGATAAGAATTGACTTAGTTATATTTTTTACAAATTAAACACTTAATTGAAGAGATATTTAAAAGGTTCAATGGATAAAAGTTCATACTTTCCACAATTAGATTTGAAGTCGATCTTGTCCATTATGCGTCGCACCCATCCATTCTAAGTCCATTTAATATTTCTATCAGTTCTGGGAAGACTGGTCCATTGTTTGCTGCCTTTCAGTAATCATCAATTTGGGAGGCCACCTCAGCTGGTGCATAACAAAATTAATTCATTGTGAGATCTTATATTTTGGAGTCCACAATGCAGTTCATGAATCAACAGTTACTACATTTTCTAAGTGACTAAAAGGCCCTCAATAATTTAATATTTCATCTTTTATAATTTTTGGTCTCCCTTATCATAAATTCTCTGGATCGATTACACATGATGGACTTTGTTCTTATTGGCTCTGATGTTTTCCTTTCTGGACCATGTCTGGCTTGGTTGATCTGTTCCAGAGCGGGAAACATATAATCTTTAATTTTTTTATCTCTTATCTGACCTTTACATTACAAAGTGTCCAAGGGCTCATTTGCTTTAGATTCAATTAACCACCTTTTTGCTAGTCACGGTTAAAAATGTGACAATTTGGCGTCGGCTTCCGACCATTCAAATCCCGTCACTTTTAATGCTATGGTTAACATTTTACCATCATTTGAAAAATTATAAAAAGTTCCGTAAGATGCTGCCCTCTCTTGAATTATTTTACAAGTAAAAAATCAATAAAATGGTCATTGAAAGTCTAACAAAAGAAGTAGGCATTCTCTTCTTGAATCTTATTGACTGTTAAATTTTGACAACAAAGAAAATGGTTGTCAATAACTGAAAAGTTATAAGTTCTTTTTGTTTCATTTTGAAAATGATAAACAAATGTTTTATTTTTTGACAAATTACAAATTATTTTGATAAAATATGCTAAAAATAAAATTATTTTAGAAAAATAGTTAAGACTTTAGCAAAAATTATTTACTTTTTCTGCACCGTAAAATTGGAAAAGAAATCACTGACATCACAAAATGTTTTGGTTGGTGAATAGCATTCATTTTACATATTCCGCTATCGAATATTTTTATAATTATAAATAAAAATTTATTTTTGAAAAAACTTTTGTTCACTTTCATAACCTGACAAATCATTAATATACTTTTTTACAAACGAAACTAAAGTGAATATAATATTAAAAGATGAATATATTTTGACGCTTGAGTTTGTGAACTGACACTTGAGTTTGTGAATTGACCAATTAAAAGTTTAGACTTTTACCTCACTCGGCCAATAAAATAATCAGTGAAAAAAAGGTTAATAGAACAATCATTTTCATTCACTAAGATTTAGACATGATTCTTTTAAATAGAAACTAATTAACATTTGTTCTATTTTCTTTCATATTACTTTTTAACAAAAATACTAATCTTTAGATCTTTACTTTTTAACTTTTAAATGATTTTTTTAATAGTTTTCCATCTGTGCAATTATATATACGTTAATTAACTATTTTAACTTTTTTTTATGTTTTTAAAAAATCAATTTTATTTACGATTCATTTTCCCCTTTTATTTTAGTTTTAAAATTATGCAAAAATAAATTAGTTATACGATTATTTTTTTAATTTTTTAATAAATTGCTAAATAAATCATGCATATTAGCAAAATGTTTTAATGTCTGCAACTGAAAAGGTTTTATTATTTTTAGATACATTTGAAACATGTTCGATATAGATCACCAGAATCATAGTTCTCGTTGATTGGCTAGGGGTACTGCTCTACTTATAATAATCATGATTATTATTTAAATTAGATTTTTAATATTCCATTTGTTCAAAAATTATATATTCTTTTCTTTCTTATTTACGATGCGAAAAATTGAATAATTGTCGTAATTATTTCCTCAATAAATAGGGCAGCACATCTAGCCAATCAATGAGAGGTATGATTCTGTTGTTTCACACTGCAAGCATGCTCAATTGTATCTAAAAAGTAAATAATAAAAGATTTTCAGCTGTGGACATCAATGTCATTTTTCTAATTTATTACAAACACAAATGAAATGGCAGAAAAAAGGTTATTACGTATGTAACATTGAGAACATGAATTTACTCACATAAGTCTAAATACATTTGTAAAATTCCCAATTTATATTCTTTAACAAACTTTCAAACCAACCTACGTTCTTACGTTAATGTCAATTTATTAGTCAGATGTTGTTTGCAAGTTTTTTTTTAAAAATGGATCTTTAGGAATCTGACTTGTATTTGGATTTATATTAATTTAATATTTAAATTAATAGATAAATGAATGTAATGAAATTTAATCAATTCGAGTTCCAAATACACTATTTCATCTTTTTTTACACCAAAATTTATCTAATTTATATGATGGCTGATACAATACTGATAAATATTAAACATTTATATTACTTTGAATGCAAGTTATGTATAAAAATTACTTTAAATATCAATGTCTATAAATCTTCTAAAACGTATCTATGTTTCATTGTATCTGATTATATAGTTTATATATGAGTGGATCATTAAAAGGTATATACATTTCTTGAAATTGTTCAATATCTGTGGAATGACTTATCAAAATCCATTTTTTCTATTCTTTCATTTCTTTTCTTTCTTCCAATTTTTTTTTTGGAGAGGAGGGAGGGTCTTAGATAATTTTCCTTTAGGATGAACTTAATTTCATCAAAATTCCTTTACGTAATTCTTCATAAGACTTTGGTGGATTAATGTGCTGGCAGAGAACTGTACTATGGAGTAAAAAATTCTCAAGTTGATTTCAGTTCTGGCAATCTTATAAATTCTTGAGCAAAGTGACCCAAGACAAGATTGCTTAGCTACTCATAGTATTTGAAATACTGGCAGTAATAATGAATCTCATTTTCTTTAGCTTATAGGAAGACCGCAATAATGCTCATAATCTTTCTCATCATTGTTTCTTCAATATCTTCTGATTATGATTTTATAATCAGCGTTTATTTGTATTTGTATCAGTCTTTTCCATTCTAATAACTTTAAGGGGCGTTTAAAAACATTTAAAAAAATTTGATTAAACTTGTGCAAACTTTATATCTGTTATAATTATTAAAAATAATATATATTGATTTATTTTTTCCCATCATTTTTACTGCGCTCTATATATAATAAGCAACATACTGCTGAATCTGTTTATAGAATACTTACTATTAAAAAAAATTACTTATTTAGGAATTGAAAATAAGATGGTCATTCTTATTTTCTCAATGTCTTTATCTTTTGGCTGGAATGAGAGTACCTTGTATTTAACATCGTTGATTTAATATTAGATATGGCAGTAGTGAGGGACGGTTTATTGCCTTCTATATAGAATTACAATCTGACACTGCACTAGTAAAATTCATTGATTATTACATAATTTAACATCTAATATTAGCATAAAGAAAAGAAATGGATGTAAAGTGAATGATTTAATAATTTCACACTCTTATTTTAAGACGCTTAGGATTGGCCTATATAAATGCATTTAGGTTTGAAAATAAGATGGTTGTTCTTATTTTTCATATCTTGTGGCTGGAATGAGAACTATCCTGGTATTGAGGAAGGTTTATTAATTTCTAAATAGGATTAACCCCTTTTTTAAAAAAAAAAAACGTTCAACAACTTTCGAAATCAATGTTGTTGCTTTTTACAATCACTCTGTGTAAATATTATGAATAAATTTTAGTTAAGAAAACAAAATCTGTTATTTTTTAATCTTTGAAAGAAATTGTCCAACTTAACAGACACATCTAGCAAAATATATGAATTTCTATATCTGTAATATTTAATTCATGCTTAATAAAATATACGGCTTTGAAGGAATACTTGCGTTTATCTCCCACTGCAGCGGTCGAAACGTTCAATGTATATATAACAAGCAATTTCATACAGACTCTTTTCAGAGCCCGAATTTCGTAAAAATTTAATTTTAAAAAATTATCAAAATTAATGCTTTGGGAGACACTTTTGTGTGGAAACGATATATAAGTACACACAGGTAAGTACCCATAAGTATATCTATAATAGGTGTACACTGTGAAAAAAAAAAAAAATACTGAAGTATTAACGACCATCTCAATCTAAATTTTTATATCATTGCTGTAATTGTAGTTAAGATAAAAAATATTCGTTTAATTATTACGATGTGGAGAACTATATATATTGGATGTAGTGAGAACAAAAATAAACAACGATCCATTTTAAATTTGTACTCTTTTTCTAACTGGGGCCAAAATATAACTCTTCATTCATGTAATAAAAATTTTATTGAGATGGAATTCATTACAGCCTCAGCAATCAATCTTTTTTAAAAAATACCAGAATTCACCTCGTCCGTAAATATATATCCGCACCCACCTCTATTTCTTTTTTAAATATTCATTTTTGCTTTTCATATCTTTTATGTTATTCTAGGTTAACTAGTTAATCACCATGGTGATACATCCAAAGAGAATAATTAATTGGGTTCTCTGAGAAATAAGTTATTTTCCGTAATTAATTTTTGTTGTGTCATTTATCCAAATTTAATCTTTTTCCTTTTGTATATATTTTCGTTTAAATCGATATTTTTACAAATTGTTCCAAGTTTTAGAAGTGAAGTTTATAAATTGATTGCTTAATGTGTAAAACTTTTCTTATTAAATACTATTAATAAAATGTGTGTGCGTGTGTGAGAGAGGAAGTACTTGAATTAATGAACAAAGTTGAAATGGCTGGCGAAAACTCAAAGTGCTGTAATAACGTGCTATTATTTTTATCATCATCATCGCCACTATCATAATTATTATGGTTCTGTATATGTCTATCATTGTTATTTTTATTACTATTTTAACCAAGGTTATTAGTTTTTTATTCTTATCTTGTTTTAGCTTAGAAATTAAAAAAAAAATAATAGCAATGGTAGAATTAATCCCCCCCCCCCAACAAAATATAGGTTCAATAATTTTGTTGTTAGGAATATTTAATATATATATTTGCTTTTATTATTATAATCGTAATTGAATATGTCGCCATTTTGTTGTATGGAATCTTTCATATGTTAATTTTCCAACCCCAGCCCACTTTTTTTTTCTTTACTCAATTTTTAATTAGTTATTTGTCATAGAAATAATATCGTCTTTGGTAAATATATTTATATTTTATGCTAATGACTGATATTTGTTTCTGCGCTATCAACTGCAGCCACTTGGAAACGAGTGTGTTCTCTCCAGCTCCGAGAGAAAAAAAATTGCAACAGCAATAGATTGTCAGCCACAAATATGTCCACATGTGCTGTCTTGAATTTCTTCAACGAACTTTATCTTTCTGAAGTACTTCAACACTGCGTCAAATTGTAGTTCTGCTCTGCTTTGGTTTTCTGTGGTGATACGTTGGCATATTCTGGAGCTTAAAGTCCGTGGTTCGGTTCCATTTCTGTCATTTTCCGTGTTCGAGCCCTTTATGAGCTCTCCAATAAATAATTATATTTGATTATTTATTGCAGCTTTCCAACATGTATTTTCTTTCATATCTTTCTGCTGAGGATAATCAATATTTCACTTCTTTATTAACAAACGACCACAATTCCAACAACATTTAATGCTTCATTGGTTGCATGCCTCCACCATTTTTTTCTTTAATATAATTTGTTTTAGCAATCTATCATTTTATAATCCCATATCATGGATACTATTTATTTCATTGGTGTATTTTTCGACCCATGATTATTTTACACTCGTTCTTTTTTATTTATTGGGTAAGGTAAAATAAATAAACAAAAAATTATGAGCCAAATGCACATATAAGTGTGACTTCTCTCTCGTCAGTGGTGAAAACCACATCATATTACGGTTACATTTTTGTTTTACAGTTAACACATTAACTCTCATTTGAGCAACCCAGATTAATCTGGAACTTTTATGTCCTGGTAATAATAGATAGATACTCATTTGCCGACCAATATTAGATAGCTAACTGGGATTGGCTGAGATTTGAACAGCTAAAAATAATACTTTTAGCCTGCTTAAAGATTTACTCAGCCCAAATTCCAACCCCACATTATAGAAATGATGATTATCAATTTGCCATGACACTTAAAATGCGTGAGTATAAGGGATTCTTCTACCTTTATTTTTAAAAGGACGTTGCCTTGACAACAATATGAAATTGTTGATTATTCTTAATATTGGATTGTCTAAGTGTTGATTTGATTTTAATGATATAAATTATTTGTATTTACATGGCAACTGTTTATTATAATGCTGATGATGATGATTATTCATTCATTAATGTAATTGTGGTTTAGTGCCATGATATAGTGTCCAACTCTGGAATTATGGTTCATAGTTGGGGACCAATTTTGGCACTTCCTGTTCTTGAATTTTTACAAACTTCGGAGCAGTAAATTTTTTTCAGTAGGCCATCAAACATTTGGAAGGACCAGGGAGAGTCAGATAGAGAAATTGTTTTGCTGGCTGAATCTTTCAGATGTTTTGCAAATCAGACATTTGATATTTTTGTAGGCTATATAAAAAATTACTTTATGAGGTATTCATAGATAATTTGCATAAATTTTAGATGGCAATTATAGTTAAATCTATTTATTCTGCTCTTAGTAAATTAGGCCATCTGATACCTATTTGAAATCATCTCTGATAACCAGAGTAACATCAGTGATAGTAAAGAATATTTAACTAGCATTCAGAACCCTTTAAAACTGCTCAACAAAGTGCATATGAAATCATAATATAACCGATTAAGCTTCATTTCTATTATATTGTTTTAAGATATATGTCTGGAACATAGTGAAGTTGGGGATGATGGGTACCATATTTATAATAAAGTGGAATGTGTATTGATTCTATCTGAAAGAAGGGATGTGACTGATGATGAAAACAGAAGAAAGGTCCCTCTTAAATTCTATCGAAAACATAGAAATCAAATACTTTCATGCATAAGTTTAATAAAAAACAATCAACAGCTTCCATCTTCCATCATATATGTGGTAATGTTAATTGAAGGATAAGAATACATTTAAAAATGGTAACTATATATAGATGTTATATATAGAGCTCGCCATGGGAAAATGACTACTTCTGCCTTTATATTTCCTGCAATACCATCTCTAAAGTCAATACATGTATTACATAGCAACATATTTAGCTATTCACCACAAAAATTTACAAGTTCATTTTTACTTTTCGCTACTATCACAAAAATCTTGCCACCCATATCATAACCTTTCTTGCTACTTATGGCCTCACCGCTATAGCCAGTTTGAATCACTTTGAATCTTTCATTAGCAGTTTTGTCCAATTTAAAACAAAATTTAATGTCAGCGCATTGTGTTACATCATGCGTTAAGATACAAAACACTATCATATTTAATATCATAGCTTATGATTCACACATACTACTGACTTAAATTTTTTTTCTGATGAATAGCTAAGCTATGTCACTACTCAACATATGCTGATTTAGAGATGATCCTGTTGGCAATTTGGAGAGAGAACCCATCACTTTTTTATTGGAGCACATTACATACAAGATTGAAAAATGAAAAAGAACGGCTAATAGAATTTGCTGGAACATATATATACTGATTGCAGCTTTTCACCAGAAAAAAATGAACTGATTCTCATATGGGACAAACATTAGAAATAAAAGCTTGCATTGAGAGCAGTAATCCACTCTGTCAATCTATTTAAATTGATGCTAGATGTAGCACCAATCAAATGCCTGGATTTGTTTCCAACTGACACCATTCTTCATTGAGGAATAAAAGTCAACAATCAGAAACTAGTCTAAGGGTAACATTGATGCTAATGTCCAGTGTAAATTGAATATGTGCATTACTACTCTATCACTTTATGTAAGAAATCATATATACTAAACATCACATAATCACCATTTCTTATGCTTGCTCATAACTGTTATTAAAACAGGTAAAACTTTACATTCAGTAGTGCCATTCAGTGCAAGCCAGAGTAATCAATGGATGGCAGAAAGTTTGTGCATAGAATCACTATCTAATGCCTACTCATCCAATATCCTAAGACTAGTTTTTTGCTTGTGGCTTTTGTCAGTGAGGAGCCTTGGGATCTGACAGCACTGCATCTCGATCTTAGAATCCAATGCAGTGCTCCAGCAGCCACTTTTTCTCTCTACTTAACTACAAAACTATGAGAATAAAATTGAAAAACACAATAATATTTTCAAACCAAGATCATTAGCTTATATAGTCATATAGATAAAAGATGGCTGCTGAAGGGTTGCATTAGATCCCAAGATCTAGACGCAGTGCTCTCAGATCTAAGGCTCCTCACCGATGAAAGCCACAAGCTAGAAACTAGTTTGGGGATATTGGATGAGTAGGCACTAGATAGGGATTTCATGCACAAGTCTTCTGGCATCCATTGATTACTCTGGCTTGCACTGAGTGACACTACGATATGGTGAGTTTTGCCTGCTTTAAATCATCTACTACTAAAATGCACATGTTTAATTTACACTGGACATTCACATCAATGTTACATGCAACATCTATATCAAAATAGAAATTCATTCTATGACTTTATTTAAGAAGTCATCTAACGAATTTCTATTTTGATGTAGACATTGTATGTGAATTCATAGAATCTTGTGTGAATTCATAGAATCTTGTGTGAATTCATAGAATCTTGTGTGAATTCATAGAATCTTGTGTGAATTCATAGAATCTTGTGTGAATTCATAGAATCTTGTGTGAATTCATAGAATCTTGTGATGCTTATTTCATATTTAAATAAACTCTTAAGACAAATATAAAATAATTCTACAAATTGTTGTTGAAACTATCATGTAATCCAAAACAGATCTAGAAGTCATTTCAGATGGTTTGCCGAGTCTCTATTTTTCAGATACTTTAAATAATTTATCCATTTTCTACTTTCACCTTCAGCATTTTGTCTTTCCTTGTTATAGTCCAAGTTTTTCTCATATATAAAATTCCACACATTCTGTTTGGGAATGTTTAGTCTTCATCATGTTTGTTTTCTTTCTAAATTTATTACAAATTTTATTAATACTATTGACTTTTTTTTTTTTGTTATTTAAAATTCAATATGTGCTTTATTTTTATTTTTCAAAAGAATCCTGAAAGATTTTAGTAGCTTTGTTGTTCTTATTTTTGCCTTCAATAGAATGGTTAGCTCTTAGACTGCATGCTATTTCACAAGTTCGAGTGCTTTCTGCTTACTGCAAAAGTTATCTAACCTCTAATCTAGATTATACTCAGGTTATAAGGAAATAAAAAGACTGCATTAGAAATTCCAATTTTGAGAGATCTCTGAATTTTATATCATTATGTCTATCATGAGCAGGACAAACCACCTTTAGAATAAAAAATAAACCAGTTGAATAAAACTTGGTTCAAACTTAGATTTAGTACTTTATTGAACATAGCATACATAAGGAAATGGCAACTAGTAACTGGTTCTCCAAGTTTCCACTAATGTCATGTCTGAGTGAATACATGTGTTATGTAGTGACATAGTTTGGCTATTCACTACAAAAATTTTAAAGCATGTTTGGATCTTGAGTTATGATGTGAAGTGTGATGGGGTGTTTCATTGCTTAATCCATGATGGAATAATGTGCTAACATTAAATTTTGTTTTAACATGTCAAAATTGATACTGAATTGTTTGAAATAATTCCAACTTTACTAGATTTTATAATGGCAGGAAAAGCATTGACAGTGACCCATGAAGGTACAAATCTTAATTAAAACAGGTAAAACTCTCTATTCAGTGCAAGCCAGAGTAATCAATGAATGCCAGGAGGCTTGCGCATAAAATCCCCATTTAGTGCATACCCATTCAATATCTCCAGACTAATTTCTGGCTTGTGGCCTTTGTCAGTGAGGAGCCTTGGATCTGAGAGCAATGCACCTAGATCTTAGGATCTAATGCAACCCTCCAGCAGCCACCTTTTATCTCTACTTAACTACAAAACTATGGGTCTTAAATTGAAAACACTATAATAATTTCAATCCAAGTTCATTAGCTTATATAGTCATATAGGTCTGAACTCAATTCATTACCTATACATTTTGGTGACTTTGGTTCTTTAATAACCATAGCCACCACTATCCTATTAGGCAGGATTGGTTTTAAGCCAATAAACATCACATGATCACCATTTCTTATGCTTGCTTATAACTGTTATTAAAACAAGCAAAACTCTTTATATGTATTGCCACCCAGTGCAAGCCAGAGTGCAAATCACAATTACATCCATGGTATTATGATTAAGATATTGCTAATACCTTAAAAATTTTCTGGTGAATAGCTAAACTATGTCATTACATAATACATGCATCGCTTTAGAGATGTCACTGCAAACAGTTTTTGAAGAGAGATAATGTGTTCATCTGGGCATTTAATATCCATTAAACAAGGCTTCTGATTTTTTTTTAGTTCATAACTAAAAAGTAAAAAAATAAAATATGTTAAAAAATGCTTTTATACAAACAGTATTAGCAATATTCATCAAAATATAAAATCACAAACCAATTTTCTTTAAAAAACTTGTTTTTATTATTATGACTATATGAAATTAATATCAAGAGCAACGTTTCAACTATTTACTTCCTTATAGTCTTTTTCAAGCCACTAAAATATAAAAAATAATAAAACAAATAAAATAAAACATAATACAATCATTAAACTCTACATATATTTCAAATCTTCTCAATACAAAAACATAAATTTATTTAATATAAAACATTAGAACATTACCTTCCTCTATTTAAAACAACCTACAATTTAAACTTCTATTTAAAACACTCTGTTTAAATTATATTTAGATAAAATATCTCAAAAACCAGTCCCATCACCCACAACAATCAATTAGTTTTTTTCTTTTATTCCTATATTGTTTACATTCCCTACTATAAAATTTTCTTTTTTAAAACTTACTTTATAATTAACTATTGTTTCTAAAAGTGCTATATTTTTTTTTGTAAATAATGTGACTAGTTTTATTTTTTATAAAATCAATTAGTTTTTTATTCATATATGGTTTAAATTCCTTAATATAAAAATTTTCCTTTAAAAATCTTTCTTTATAATTAATTACTGTTTCTAAAAGTTCTATTTTGTAATTAATGTGACCAGATTTATACTTATGAAAAAATTGCAGATTTTTTATCAGATAAATGTTGTTTTAATCTTGTTTTTAACTTATTTTTGTATTTCCAATATAAGAAATATTTTTACCAACATTCCAGCAGTCTAAACATTTTATCATATATACACCTTTCATAGCTTCAAGCATATCATTTTTCACTAACATTAATCAGCTTTTTAAATCTTTCTTTTTTTTATATACTGGGAGTAATTTAATGTTAAATTTATTATTAATTTTTTTACAAATATTTTTAATCCTAATAAAAATATTTTTTGATACTTTAAATCCTATGTAAATTTTATTAATATTATTAACTTTATTATCAATTTTATTTTCCCCTTTAATCTTCTTTTTAATTAAATTCAAATTATAATCTGAAAAAATTTTTCCAATAATCTTATTTGGATATTCATTTAAATAACATTCCTTTTTTATCAATTCTAATTCTTTCTCCAATAATAAATCACTAGAACATATCAATATTGCTCTTCTAATTCTGTTTTTTATAATATTCATTTTACAATGTTTATCAATGTCTGAAAACCAGTTAGTAATCAGACCATGAAATGTTTTTTTTCTAAAAACAGATGTATTAATGCTTATTTTATTATTTTCTATAATTTTATCAATTTTTACATCCATATATTCAATTTTATTATCCACTTCTTTTTCCATGGTAAATTTAATATTTTTTTCTTTTTTGTTAATGTAATTTAAAAAAATTTTTTTTAAATTACATTAACAAAAAAGAAAAAAATATTAAATTTACCATGGAAAAAGAAGTGGATAATAAAATTGAATATATGGATGTAAAAATTGATAAAATTATAGAAAATAATAAAATAAGCATTAATACATCTGTTTTTAGAAAAAAAACATTTCATGGTCTGATTACTAACTGTTTTTCAGACATTGATAAACATTGTAAAATGAATATTATAAAAAACAGAATTAGAAGAGAATATTGATATGTTCTAGTGATTTATTATTGGAGAAAGAATTAGAATTGATAAAAAGGAATGTTATTTAAATGAATATCCAAATAAGATTATTGGAAAAAATTTTTCAGATTATAATTTGAATTTAATTAAAAAGAAGATTAAAGGGGAAAATAAAATTGATAATAAAGTTAATAATATTAATAAAATTTACATAGGATTTAAAGTATCAAAAAATATTTTTATTAGGATTAAAAATATTTGTAAAAAAATTAATAATAAATTTAACATTAAATTACTCCCAGTATATAAAAAAAGAAAGATTTAAAAAGCTGATTAATGTTAGTGAAAAGAATGATATGCTTGAAGTATGAAGGTGTATATATGATAAAATGTTTAGACTGCTGGAATGTTGTAAAAATATTTCTTATATTGGAAATACAAAAAATAAGTTAAAAAAAGATTAAAACAACATTATCTGATAAAAAATCTGCAATTTTTTTTCATAAATGTAAATCTGGTCACATTAATTACAAAATAGAACTTTTAGAAACAGTAATTAATTATAAAGAAAGATTTTTAAAGGAAAATTTTTATATTAAGGAATTTAAACCATATATGAATAAAAAACTAATTGATTTTATAAAAAATAAAAACTAGTCACATTATTTACAAAAAAAAAAAAAAAAATAGCACTTTTAGAAACAATATTTAATTATAAAGTAAGTTTTAAAAAAAGAAAAAAATTTTTATAGTAGGGAATGTAAACAATATAGGAATAAAAGAAAAAAACTAATTGATTGTTGTGGGTAATGGGACTGGTTTTTGAGATATTTTATCTAAATATAATTTAAACAGAGTGTTTTAAATAGAAGTTTAAATTGTAGGTTGTTTTAAATAGAGGAAGGTAATGTTCTAATGTTTTATATTAAATAAATTTATGTTTTTGTATTGAGAAGATTTGAAATATATGTAGAGTTTAATGATTGTATTATGTTTTATTTTATTTGTTTTATTATTTTTTATATTTTAGTGGCTTGAAAAAGACTATAAGGAAGTAAATAGTTGAAACGTTGCTCTTGATATTAATTTCATATAGTCATAATAATAAAAACAAGTTTTTTAAAGAAAATTGGTTTGTGATTTTATATTTTGATGAATATTGTTTATACTGACTATTTTTTAAAAGAAAGAAGAAGTTCAAGATTAAAGGTTATGCTAAACAGTATTAGCCAACTAAAAAATAGAAAAATAAATTAATCTGACTAAAACTACAAAAAAACTGAATCTTGGTTAATTAGCCATTCTTGGAAAATATCAGAGATCTTAAGAATCTAGACTTGTTATAAAACAATTGGAAATTACAGGAATATTGTCATGTCATAACAGCATTTGAGGCCTTTTTGATATTATTTGAAAAAGGCATCTGGTGCTCAAATAAATCATAAAAATTAAAAAGTCCTCAAAAGTTTTTTTTATGAAATGACACTATTTCTACAATTTCCAATGGTTTAATAAAAAGTTTAGATTCTTAAGATCTCTGATATTTTCCAAAAATGGCCAATTAACTGAGTTTCCATTTCCCCCCTACTTTTTAGATAGATTACTTTGTTATTTTTCTACTTTTTAGTTCCCTAGTACTGTTTACATAGAAGTGTTATTTAAAATTTTTTTTTTACATATTTTCTCCACATATAACAAAAAATATCATATATAACAGGTATACAAATATATATTTAATAATAATACATAAAAAACCTTTCTTGGCACATGGTTTACTGGCCTTTTCGATGTTAAACATGTATGTTAATGCTAACCTATTATCAAACATAGAACACCATCTATTGTTTTATAATAGAAGTAAAATAGATACTACAAAAAATATTAAATCTTTAAATTATGTTGAAAAATCCAAAAAGAAAACAAATTATATGGAACTTTGGATGTATATAACTTCAAGAAATTTAATTAATAACTGGTCAATTAAAAACAAATGGAAAATTATACAATAAGGTAGTATATATAATGTTGCATATGTTTTTTTATTTTGTATCGTGTATTGTTGTATAGTTAATTTTTTCAACTTTTATTGAATCTCTGCATCATTATTTTATTTTGTTTATGTTTTATTTAGTTACTGTTAATTTACTTCGATTATAAAACACTAGATAGCCTTCTATGTACAATAATAGTTTAAAGTTAAAACAGATATTTAATATTTGAGAAGGACATAAAACCTTGTGCTGAAAAAATTGTTTTATGGTAGTTATGAGTTTTTCTGTAAACCAAGATGGCAGTCCATATTTTGATAAATGTATAGTTTCAAGGGCCTATAATCCACTGAAGGTATGTTAGTTGTTAAATTAAAATAAAATTAATGAATCGATTGTTAAATTTTAAAAAAAGGAATTTCATTAAGAAGCTTTATTACAAACAAAGCAAAACTCTCTATACAGTAGTGCCACCCTGTGCCAATCTGAATAATCAATGGATGCCAGAATCCCTATCTAATGCCTACTCATCCAATATCCCAGACTAGTTTATGGCTTGTGGCCTTCGTCAGTGAGGAGCTTTGGATATTGGATGAGTATGCATTAGATAGGGATTTTATGCACTAGCCTTCTAGCATCCATTGATTACTCTGGTTGGCACAGGGTGGTACTACTGTATGGAGAGTTTTTTTTTGTTTATAAACAATTATGTGCTAGTATAAGAGATGGTGACCGTGTGATGCTTAATGGTTTAAGTGTTATACACATTTTTAAATTTATATTATGATGTGGAAAGCAACATTGTTGTACTTTAGTTCAATTCAACATGTTTCTTTTTTCCAGATGTTTTGGTAAATTGTCATAATGGTAAAAATTTGGGGTCCTTCCTGTCATAGAAAGTGATACAATGGATTCTTTCCAAAGATGTGGGATGCTGCCCTCCCAAAAAGTGTGCATTAATGGTGATTACATTATTGCATGCTGCTGATTTTTTTTTTCTTAATAAGTTAATCCAAAAATTAAAATAAATTGTAAATATTGTAATTAATTTTTCCATAATGATTCTTTTTTTAAAAATAACAGTAATAAAAAATAAAATGTAATTATTAAATACATTTTCCAGCAAGCATTTTTTGAAGTCCCCGAAACTGTATATTTAACACAAATACAGCCTGCCATCTTGGTTTACTGGAAAACTTACAAGTATTCTTTTTATGTATAATTATTAGTATATATATTTATGTAGTTGTTATATATATCATATATTTGTTTTAATTATATACCAATATTGACAGTTATATAATTATTACATAAATATCGCGCGTTGTTAACAAAGTTATTAATTATTTAAGATAAATGCTATAAATAAAAACTTATAATATTGCAAAGGTTTTTAAATTATACTTGAAAATATTTTGCTACTAGTTGCATGCAAGCAAACTTATGACAAATTATGGATTAAATGTTTTGACACTTTGAAGTTGAGAATTCAATTAGTGGATGTGAGTCACTTTCCTCTAAAAAAGTAAATAAATAAATTCTTTGCAAAAAATTTTATACTTCTTCAGATAATATCAGTGTTGTATAAATTAAGGATATATCAAGAAAATAAAAATTATATAAATATCCCTATTTGTATTAAAAAGTCTTAGCTTTAAATAATAATACATAACTAGAGAGACCCCTCTCCTACTATATTTATAATAATTCTTGGATACTTTAACTGATTTCAAAATTGATTGCAAATTCAATTGTACGTGTGATATATAAATTATAGTAAAATAATTGGTATTGAAATGAGTTTTGGGAATGTTTAATCTGTTATATATGTGTGTGTGTTATACACTCAATGAATAATATTTCTGTAGTGGAATTTTTACTACATCACTCTCACACAAGATAGGGACTGTTTTCTATCTGCTTTTAACAAATTGTGGAGGGGTGTAATCATAAACATATCACCACCTGTGAAAAGGATTATGATCTAGGGTGCACATATGAGTGTTGGTTCAACATGGAATGTGCTCTCATGCAAGGGTAGGGATTGGTTACTATCTGCTTTTAACACCTTGTGGAGGGGTGTAATCATAAACATATGACCAAAGATATGAAAAAGATCTAGGGATCCCCAAGATGCCCATGTAAGTACTGGTTCAGTTAGCATGGAATGTGCATGTTGGGATCATACATCTTTTTCACATCTTTGGTCATATGTTTTTGATTACATCCCTCCACAAAGTGTTAAGAGCTGATAGAAACTAGTCCCTATCTTGCATGAGAGAGGTATTGTGAAAATTATACTTCAAAAATATTATTCATTAAGTTGATAATTTCTAGTCTAATGAATTACTAATAAAAGTTATTAATATATGTAGTGTGTTTTATTGATTTTCGCTTGAGAAGGTCTAGTTTTGCAATAGACGAAACCATGGTTGTGAGAGAAATTTAATATAAATTTGTTACTTTACTAGTATTTTAATGTTATATATGATTTCTATTTTATTATCTTTTACTATATGATTTGAAATTCTGAAAATATTGCTTTATAGTTTTTCTTCCACATCCTATTTTGTTTTAAATAAAAATGTCTGACAAAGTATAATTACGAAATTCGTATTATTTTAGAATATAATAAATGTAGTAAGTGTGCTTATACGCAACTATAGACAAGCTTATTCTCATATTCATAGCAAGATGAACTATAATTATGTTATAGTTCATCTTGCTATGAATATGAGAATGTCATAAGTTCTCAAAAGTGCTAAGCAGTATTTAATTTATAGAATTAACGAGCTTCTCTGTAGTTGCATATAAGCACACTTCTTACATTTATTACATTCCATATAAAAGTATAAACAGTTAATGTCATTACATGTAGATAAAATTATGGATTACACACCAATTTTAGAATATGTTTTGTGTTAAACCACTAAACATCACATGATCGCCATCCCATATGCTAGCACATAACTGTTATTAAACAGGCCTTCTGACATCCATTGATTACTCTGGTTGGCACTGTTTAATATGTTTTGTGTGTCAATAAAGCAAATTTTTAAAATAATTGTGTGCTTTAAAATTAATTACTTAAAATTTCACTTGAAATATATACAATTCAAGAAATATTGAACTGTATTATAGAACAACATATAAATTATAGTATTTCTCAATTAAAAGGTTTGCTTTCCAAACAATTTAGAGTACCATCTGTGAATCAAGACATAGTGATAGAGCATAGCTATTCGGGACACAAATTTTAAAATGCTAACATATTCAGTCTTCCTACCATCACAAAATCTTTCCACACTACTTGAAAATGTTCTTGAGTCTTATTATGGCTTCTCTCCTATACACACTTTGAATCATTTCAAATGTTTCAGTAACAGTTTTACTCAACTTAAAGCAATATGATGTTAGTGCATTGTTCCATCATGAGTCAAAGTATAAAACACATCAATATGTTTCAAATCTTAATTTATGATTTAGATGTGCATGTGTTTTAAAATTTTCATGGTGAATAACTTGTCATATCACCATATAATGATAAATTGTCCTTACACTTTACTACTGCCACACAATGCTTTTTTACTACCCTTTTTAACAGTTTACAGTTTCGATTGCCCCAGCAATCTTATTCAGAACAAGTGTTGATTCGAAAATAGTGCTGCAGGCAGCTTGGATTGAGAATTGGCCACTTTTTCATTGGGACCCCCTGTATATTTTTTATTTGTAATTGGTTAATTGGGTATTTCCATCATCTAGTTGAATTGTTAAATGATTTTTTAAAGTTGTAACCTTTATTTATACTTTTCCAATACATTTAGTAGTAATACATGATAATATATCAACTGTTAATTATAGCATACAGGTTAGTATATGCATAACATTTCGAGAGGTGTTATTTTCCCCTCTTTTTCAGGTGGTACTGGCCTAACTAGTGACAGTACTAGCATGGGAATCGAACCTGGGCCTTTAGATTATTGACTATTGAATTTTAAGGTAATGCTCTAACCCAGCGGTCCCCAATGTTTTTACACTTAAGAGCACATTTTATAATACTGGCTAGGTGGCAGGCACCATTTATTTTACCAATGTAAATTTATACTTGGATATTGTTAATAATACACATAATGTACAAAAAAATATTTATTTCAAAAATAAAATTTTAACATTTGATTACAATATAATATAATAATTTATAAGAAATTTTAAAAATTAAATTTATTTGTATCAGATAAATAATCTTTTATCATGTTTGGATAGCAGTGGGTGCACATAAAATGATCTGCGGGCACCAAGGTGCCCACAGGCATAGGGTTGGGGACCCCTGCTCTATCCAATGAGCCATCCTGCCCAAGGCAACAGTCAGTAGAAATTTCATATACTTATATATGAGATTTCTCCTCATTTCTCCACTTTTTCTAAGAGAAAAGTTGATAATTGTTTTCTGGGATTGTTAGCCATTGTTATGTAAGCAGCTTCTTTAAATTTTCTTCTTTGTACCTTTTCTTTATTATCTAGAACACAAACTGATGATTAGAAGAAAGAAAGCATATGTGTAAGGCAGCAGACTATGTATGTACCAATGAACATATGTTCAATTGGGAAAATACATATTATATAGAGTAGAAAAGGTACAAAGAAGAAAAATTAAAAAGCTGCTCACATGACAATGGTTAACAAACTCATAAGCCAACCTAGGGTAACTATAAATAATGTATGGAAATCACTAATCAACACTGCTTTTAGGAAAAAGTGGAGAAATCAGGAGGAACTCATAGATAAGTATATGAAATATCTACTGACTGTTACCTTTGGCAGAATGGCTCAGTGGTTAAAACATTACCTTAAAATTCAATACTCAAGAATCTAAGGGTCCAGGTTCAATTACCATGATAGTACTGTCACTGGTCAGTCAGAAACATCTGAAAAAGAGGGGAGAATAATACTTCTCAAAACATTATGCATATACTAACTTGTGTTCTTTGGAATACTTAAATAAAGCTAAATTTTTCTAAAGACATTCAATATTCATATTAGACAGTGGAAATAGTCCAATATATTGTAAACGGTCGGGTTTAAACCCTGTTTACAATGTAGAAAAACGCACACATGCGTTATGTATTTTTTTTAATTAGTTTCATATAGTTTGGTTTTATTCCGTTTTAGTATTTATTTTTTTTGTTAGTGGAAGAAAATGTTTAAAATCTTATTAAAGTGAGAAAAGAGGGAGTGGGGGGGGATTTGCGTTTTGTTTTAGTAAAAGGGATATATGTATGTATGTGCGGTGTGGACGGACAATTTCAAAAGAAAAAAAATAATAATAATGAGAAAACGGACGTATGAATAAATTTGGTATCCAAGATGAGAGATTATTGTAAGAGAAAGGAAGAGGAAAAATATGTATTGGAGACCTTATCTGAGGAATTTAAAAAAAAAAAAAAGAAGAAAAAAAAAAAGAGGAAGGGTTGAAATGGACGGTCAGGAATGTTGTTTGCTAAAATATCCGAAGGCGCGAAAAGTTCTTTGCTTGTTAGCCTAACTGGCCATCTATACCACGTGGTGAGGAAGAAGGGGGCGGACTGTTTTTGCGAGGACAAAAGAAGAGAGAAAAAAAAAAGTGACAGGGAGAGTAGAGACGTGGTTGTTTTTTTTTTTGTTGTGTCGTTTTGGAAGGGAATCGCCATTTTTAGTTTTTTTTTTTGAAGAAAAAAAAAAGAATAGCTAAGGCTACGGCCGAATATGCGTACAGTGGGGTAAAAGCTTAAGCGTGCTGGGTTTTCTGTGCCTTACCCCGAAGAGACCATGCGGCAGTAAACGGAGAACATCTACCGGAGATCTATTAACTTTTCACAAAGGAACTGACCCGACTCGGAATGGACTGTAGCGTGATAAATCGCCTCGTGTGTCTACTTCAAATTTCATATGTTTCCATCTTGTTTTGATATCCCCGGGGATCACATCGGACAAAATTGCAGGTAATGTGAACTTAAAATATTTATTTTCCAAATATTACCACGTTTTCTCCAAAAATTTTCAAGGAGAATGAACAAAGGCAAGAAAGTTAATTTTTAAGAGAAGGCCGTTCAAATCCAGCTGATTAGAGTTTGTCTGTACATACGTTCGTTTTCTTATTCCGTTGTAAATCCACACAGTATATATGTATGTTTTCTTAGTTTTATGTAAAAACAATGTGAGGGGGGGGAGAATATTATAATAAAAGGATGTATTATTTTAAAGCTTATATTACATGTATATTTTTTTTTATTATTTAACTTATGAAAGATAGTCCACGAATTTAGACAATTGGTTCGGATTTTCTTGTTGAGAGTTGCAGGGAATCCCCCGTACATTTTTCTACGGTTTATTAACCACCCGCCCTGAGTACTGAGCTAGAGGTGTGGCCCTATCACAATCGTATTCTGATCTTCCAGCATAATACTTATGTAAAAAGTAAGTTTGGCGCTTGGAGTCTAAAATAAAAAAAAAAAACTGACGTCCATAAATATGCTGCGAGAAAGATACGAGTTTTCTTATCAATGTTCTAATTAGACAAAGAGAAAATATAGATAAGTATAGGGGTAACGAGTACACCCGCTACAATGGCGTCCCAACTAAGGCTTTTGAAGAACGGAATGTAGGGGGACCCGAGTAGAAAGAGTAAAGATTCGATAAGGAAAAGGAGGGGGAGTAGGATGGAAACATTAGAGAGACGTAAAGTTTGTTTCGGTTAAAATGGGTTTAGTGAAAGACAGAAAATAGTTTCCGAGTGTTTGATAAAGAAATTAGATTCGTAGCATGGCGCTTTGGGGGAGGAAAGGAAAACCTACCACGTTGTGATTTTGGTATTATTTTATTTATATATATATAATCGAGATACGTAGAATATAAAAGATAGAGTGTATAGAATAGGGAAGATGGGACTGATAAAAATAAAAATATATGAGGGGAGGAAGGAGGAGATGCCGATAGATCACCTTAGGAGTCTGCAAAGGTATTTTGAAGGTTATGGAATACCGGAAGATATGAAGACGATAGTAGCATCAGACCACCTTGGGGCTCAGGCTAGGGATTGGTGGAATTCACTGATACACCAGCCACAGACATTCGTGGACTACAAGACAACCCTGGAGAGAGTGTTCTGGAGTGAAGAGAGACAGGAGGATATTCGGTCCCGAATAATAAGGGAAAAGTTCCAAGAGGGCGGACCAGAGGAATACGTAGAGTTTTTTAGGCGACAAGTGGCCATACTCAAGACGTTAAAAGCATGTGATCTGTCAGAGAAACAGATGGTGAAGACAGTATGTAATAACTTGCCCATAGAAATAAGAGTGATACTGGGAAAAGGAGAGAACTCTACTAAAGAAATAGACGAAGTATTGAGTAAAATGGAAGTGAGTGCGAAAATGAGACAGATACGGGGGGAAAAGGAGATAGATCAAGGGAGAGACATAGGGTTCAGTCAACAATCGAATTCAAAATGTATGGGAAATCTGATTTGTTCATGGGAGGACCGGGTACCAAGTTACGCATGCCAAACATGTCCAAAAATACAGATAGCAACTGGACAGACGAAAGTGGAAGCACTTATAGATACGGGAAGTCAGGTCTCTGTAATAACAGAGGGATTATATTGTAAACTCATCAGGGAACAACCAGACATGCCTGTTTTGCCTTTGAAAGCGGTACAGGTGGCAATGGCCAACAACAGAAAGGCCAAGGTTGAACCCAAACAGATATGGCTGGATGTTAAAATCCAGGAAGTAAGTTGCCCTCATGCATTTTTAATTATGAAAAATCTGATTTGTGATGTTCTATTGGGAACTGATTTTTTGTACAAGTATAAGTGTAAGTTGAACTACGAAAGTAGACAAGCCACAGATCGGAAGAGCGTCGTTCTGATGGACAGTACAGATGTTCGGAAGAGCGTCGTGCAAGTTGTCGATGACAACAAGGATAACGTGATAACGGATAAGATAGAACAGGTAAAACTGGCTGGGGGAAAAGGGAAGGAAACGCTAAGAAAGATACTGAAAGACTACCACCAGGTGTTTTCAGATATACCAGGCATAATACCAGGCTTCGAACAAAGAATTCAGGTAAACGAAACTCAACCATTTAAGGCAAAATCATACCCCATTCCCCATCAGTATAGAGAACAGGTGAAAGCACAGATAGATCAAATGTTGGAATGGGGAATCATCTCAAAAAGTTCATCGGCATATTGTAATCCAATAGTCGTGGTAAAAAAAAAAGATAACTCCGTACGGCTGTGCCTTGATGCGAGGCAATTAAACAAAGTCACAGTTCCAGATTGTAACATACCACCACCCATGCAAGAATTAACTGGAAGATTTAACGGAAAAAACATTTTTTCAACATTTGATCTGACAGCGAGTTATTGGCAGATAGGTCTGCACCCGGAAGATCGCAAATATACTGCTTTTAGATACGACGGCTGCTCGTATCAATTTAACCGCATGCCATTTGGCCTAATTAACAGTGGAGCCGGTCTATTACGGTGTTTAGATAAGGTATTATCTGCTGAAGTAAAAAAAATAATTACAATGTATGTGGACGATGTATTGATAGCGTCGGCTAACATGGAAGAACATGCCAAGGATGTGGAAATGTTTCTAAAGGAATGTTGGGATAAAGGAATTAAGGTAAACCTGAAGAAAAGCGTACTGTTTCAAGAGGAAGTTACATTTTTGGGTCATCTTATAGGCGCTCAGGGTGTTCAGCCACACCCAGATAAAATTTCGGCCATCAAAGATTTTCCTGCACCAAGATCTAAAAGGCAGGTGCGATCCTTCTTGGGTATGTGTAATTTCTATAACCGCTTTCAGGAACAATTTGCTCAACATATGGAACCATTGGTTAGATTATTGAGAAAAGAGACAAGGTGGGAGTGGGGTGAGGAACAAAGTCAGGCATTCGAGAAGGTGAAGCAGGGGTTCATGAAACACGTAATGCTTGCTTTTCCTGATTTTGAAAAACCTTTCGTAGTGCAAACCGACAGCAGTGGGTACGGGCTGGGAGCGACAGTATCGCAGATCCAAGAGGATGGTCAGGCAAAAGTACTATATTTTTTGAGTAGAATGCTCAAGGGCCCCGAGAGACATTACACTGTCACTGAAAAGGAAGCTTTGGCTATTGTTTGGTCATTTCAAAAACTCCGCACATTGTTGTTAGGATCAAAAATAATTGTTGTTACGGATCATCAGAGTTTAGAGTTTATTAACCACAGTTATCTGACAAACAGTCGGTTGGTAAGGTGGAGCTTATACCTTCAAGAATATAATTATGTGGTAAAACATTGTAAGGGGTCAGATAACATCGTGGCTGATGTTCTTAGTCGCAATCCAGTACGTGTGCCATCGAGTCACCTGAAGGTTGAGAATTTATACGTGGCAGGGGTAAATTTGGGGAGGAATGATAAGGTAGAGAATGACCTTAAAAGATTGTCCCAGTGTCAGAGGGATGATGCTCCTCTAGGTAAAATAATCAGACAACTAAAAGGGGAAAAGAGCGAGAATAACAATGAGCCTAGACGTGGGATACACCGATATAGACTTGACCAGGATGTGCTCCAGTACAAAATGGGTGAGGGACAGAAAGCTGGAGGCCTATAGTACCACAACCAATGAGGGATGCAGTGGTGACTCACGTCCACCAACTATCTGGACATTATGGGGTGTGGAAGACAGAAAAGTGGCTTAAGAAGTGGTTTTATTGGCCAAACATGCATAGAACTATAGTAAAGATAATCAATCAATGTGAACTCTGCCAAAAAACTAAGCCTGCAAATAAAAATTATGCAGGTCCCATGAGCTCGATAATTCCAAGGAGGCCTCGTGAGATGATTGCCATAGATTATTACGGGCCATTGCCCATGTTCAATAAAAAAAGATATTTGTTGGTGGTGTATGATTTATTTAGTAAATTTGTGGCCGCATATCCCATGAATCAAGCTAATGCCCGAAGTACCATACGTTTGCTAGAGAAGGAATATTTTGCTACCATAGGAAAACCCCAAAGTATCCTCTCGGATCATGGTACACCGTTCATCTCGGGAGAGTGGAAAGCATGGGTTCACAGGTCGGGGATCCAACATGTACTGACATCGATCAGGAATCCTCAATCAAACCCATGTGAGCGGGTGATGCGTGAGTTGGGTCGGTTGTTTAGGACCTATATCCCCACTAATCACCGCGGATGGGTTAAGAAAATTCCAGAAATACTTAATTATATAAATTGGGCGGTTAACGAGTCCACCGGATTTTCCCCCATGCGACTCCAGTTGGGAAAACATGCTCCCAGATTGATCAAGACTAAAATACCTGGACCGAAGGAATTACCGATCAACATGGAGGAGGATCAAGAGCGGGCATATCATACATTGTTAAAAAGGAGTCAAGAAAGAAACAAACACACCCTGGGGAGGCCGTATCATTTTAAAGTGGGCGACCTAGTCATGGTAAAGACCCCTCACGTGAGCGAACCAGGAAAATTTATTTGTAAAAAATTTTGTAGTTTATACGATGGACCGTACCCTATTGTTAAGTGTCGGGGTGATAACGCTTTCTGGGTGAATACTGGGCAAGAGATGAAGGGATCATACAATGCCCGTTCACTCAAGCCCGTGCCACTGAACTAGGAGCCGTTCAAATACGTAGACCGTATTTAAAGGCTTCCGGGAGGAGGGTATTGTAAACAGTCGGGTTTAAACCCTGTTTACAATGTAGAAAAACGCACACATGCGTTATGTATTTTTTTTTTAATTAGTTTCATATAGTTTGGTTTTATTCCGTTTTAGTATTTATTTTTTTTGTTAGTGGAAGAAAATGTTTAAAATCTTATTAAAGTGAGAAAAGAGGGAGTGGGGGGGATTTGCGTTTTGTTTTAGTAAAAGGGATATATGTATGTATGTGCGGTGTGGATGGACAATTTCAAAAGAAAAAAAAATAATAATAATGAGAAAACGGACGTATGAATAAATTTGGTATCCAAGATGAGAGATTATTGTAAGAGAAAGGAAGAGGAAAAATATGTATTGGAGACCTTATCTGAGGAATTAAAAAAAAAAAAAAAGAAGACAAAAGAAAAAAAAAAGAGGAAGGGTTGAAATGGACGGTCAGGAATGTTGTTTGCTAAAATATCCGAAGGCGCGAAAAGTTCTTTGCTTGTTAGCCTAACTGGCCATCTATACCACGTGGTGAGGAAGAAGGGGGCGGACTGTTTTTGCGAGGACAAAAGAAGAGAGAAAAAAAAAAAAGTGACAGGGAGAGTAGAGACGTAGTTGTTTTTTTTTTGTTGTGTCGTTTTGGAAGGGAATCGCCATTTTTAGTTTTTGTTTTTTTTTGAAAAAAAAAAAAAAGGAATAGCTAAGGCTACGGCCGAATATGCGTACAGTGGGGTAAAAGCTTAAGCGTGCTGGGTTTTCTGTGCCTTACCCCGAAGAGACCATGCGGCAATAACCGGAGAACATCTACCGGAGATCTATTAACTTTTCACAAAGGAACTGACCCGACTCGGAATGGACTGTAGCGTGATAAATCGCCTCGTGTGTCTACTTCAAATTTCATATGTTTCCATCTTGTTTTGATATCCCCGGGGATCACATCGGACAAAATTGCAGGTAATGTGAACTTAAAATATTTATTTTCCAAATATTACCACGTTTTCTCCAAAAATTTTCAAGGAGAATGAACAAAGGCAAGAAAGTTAATTTTTAAGAGAAGGCCGGTCAAATCCAGCTGATTAGAGTTTGTCTGTACATACGTTCGTTTTCTTATTCCGTTGTAAATCCACACAGTATATATGTATGTTTTCTTAGTTTTATGTAAAAACAATGAGAGGGGGGGAGAATATTATAATAAAAAGATGTATTATTTTAAAGCTTATATTACATGTATATTTTTTTTTTATTATTTAACTTATGAAAGATAGTCCACGAATTTATACAATTGGTTCGGATTTTCTTGTTGAGAGTTGCAGGGAATCCCCCGTACATTTTTCTACGGTTTATTAACCACCCGCCCTGAGTACTGAGCTAGAGGTGTGGCCCTATCACAATCGTATTCTGATCTTCCAGCATAATACTTATGTAAAAAGTAAGTTTGGCGCTTGGAGTCTAAAATAAAAAAAAAAAAACTGACGTCCATAAATATGCTGCGAGAAAGATACGAGTTTTCTTATCAATGTTCTACTTAGACAAAGAGAAAATATAGATAAGTATAGGGGTAACGAGTACACCCGCTACAATATAAATACAATTATTTACACATAGTCTGAGGGAGGGTTATTTACTCTATTAAGTATATGTTAAAGTATGCTAATTTTATGTTTGTATTTATTAATTTCTTCAATTATTGAAAACATTTCCATTGTTCTCCCTGGTGGAATTTTTGTAATCATTCAACATTTGATTTTAGGATTAATCCTTTATTCTGTATTAGAAATTAATAAATTGGGTTTTATTTGTTAGAAATATAAGATTGCACATGAAAAACATTCTAAAAAATCATATGTGAAATTTACATAGAAAAATTAATAATAAAGATAATATATAGTGAGAATAATGACCGTTTTTCTGATTGGTTGATGTAAAGAAAAGTCAGCATGCCCCATGAAAAAAATAAAAGTTAATGAAATCTTTGTTGATACAGATTTTATTTTAAAATATGAATGAAAAATGTGAAGCTATTATAAATCAGTACTTACGTATTAGACCTGCTGTGACATTTTACATATATGTATCAGTATGCTGATATTCATAAGTAAACCCTTAAAAACTAAAATTTTAACAGTATGCAAAGTATCAATTTGTTTATAAAAATAATAAACATTATGTTACTAAATAAAGACAGATATTTGTGACTTTTTCATGTGACATTTCGCCATCCAAACACACACACAGGAGAAAGATATGACATTTTGTTGTTACAAACATGGGCAGCAATTTGATGAGTTTGGAAAATTTGAAACTTTTCAGTGGACTGATATGTATATGAAATGTCGCAGCAGGTCTAATACATAAGTACCCATAAATCTATCAAATTCTGTTCTAAGATTTAAAATTGCATTTATAATTTTTAAAATATTATGAACATTACAGAGAAGGATGTTAAAAAGTCTCTAGTTTTTGGTTTATGATTAGAATTGAGTTTGTTAAGTTACATTTTTAAAAATAAAACATTTGAATAAAATCAAATTGTAATAATGTATATTTACAAATATTGCTAACCACAAATGAACCAAATGTTTCAATTACAACTGTTTTCTAACAATACATAGATTGAATTCATTGAAATTTATTTTTTGTCTGTAGTCTTCTATGGATTTGTATTTTCTTCAGATTGTTTTTGCACTAATCAATACAGTTTCTGCCATCAAAATAAGTGCAAAACTAGCAAAATAGTGGTACAGATAGCTACTAAAGGTGAACAAGACCGATCAGTAATCTGTCCAAATGAAGTATTTTGTAATTATTTACTGGAGAGTTAATTTCTGCTTGATTATTAAATCAAGATTATTTAAAGTAGGAATTTGTCTCCATTCTTGTATAATTGATATATTGAATGGAATCTGAATTTTTCATTAATATTGACAAGAGTAAGTTTATAAACCACCAAAAGCTTAAAGAATACTTTGGAGGAAGAGTGATATACTCTATTAATGCATATTGTCAGAGCTATGCTAATCTAATGCTTACATATATTAACTTTTGTTTTATTATTCATACAAGGTTATTAAAAGTGAGTTCCATCTTTTCATTGAAGCTTCTAAATTTATTTTTCAAACACTAGTCTCACAAGTGCACATTGGAATAAGAAACAAGACTTACAATTACGATGAAATCTATCATTTCTAAGCATGGAGCTTATAATGGCATTATTAATATACAAATAATAAACCTCATGCCAACCTAAATGATGATGATCTGAGGAAATTTATTTTCTCTTTGATCTTAATAAACAAAATGAGAAAGAATAAATGTAGCATACATGGGTATATGGGGTAGAAATTTAAAGAGATATTTTATTTCATATTCAAACCTCATATACACATGCATGAACTCTAATACCTAATTCTTGCATAGAATCTTTCTTTAACAAGAAAAATATACAAATGTAAGTAATGTTTTCTACCTTATAATGCTTTTATAATTCTTATTATATGGAGATGCAAACAAACATTAAAATACATAAAGTTAATAAATTTTACAACATGGCTGCTGCCACTTTTTTTTACTTCAAAGCATCATATGGGATCATGTTTTTAAAAAAAATGTTAAAAGTCATAAATAAATTTTATGATAGTGCAATTAATCATTTTTTCATCTTGGTGCACCATAAGTAGTTACATTTTAAAAACAAAAACGAAAATGTTGCAATTTGTAAATTGAATAAATTTTACAATATCGCCATAGTTATTTTTTTATGGCAGAGAATTATGTGATTATATTTATTAATAAATGTTCTTTAACTTACATTGGAAATTAATACTAAAAGGAAAAATTATTGAAAAAAAAATATCCAGAATGTATTTGATTGTAATGAAAGTATGATATTTTAATATTTTTCATTTACGTATAGTTTAAAATCTGTAAAGCGCATGTGCATTAGCCTGATCGCTAATTTACAATTACAATTTATTAACACAGTGCTATATAAATAAATATCATTATATATATGTTCAACTTCAACTAAGAATGACATATAGTAAATTTTAAAGAATTTTGCAAGCATCATTCATTCAAGCATAATAAAGTAATTTAAAGTGGCTGATTAATATCTTCATGCTCTCATTTCCAAACACTTAAGATTGGCCAATACTTAAAAGTTTAGGCTGAAAAGATAGATGGATCCATTCTATCTTTTCATAAAGACTTTACCGTGTGTTTGAGAATGAGAATATTCATTTACGTATAGTTTAAAATCTGTAAAGTGCATGCGCATTAGCCTGATCACTAATTTACAATTATAATTTATTAACATAGTGCTATATAATCTATGAAGTATTATAACTTTATCTTTCTTACTTCATTGCCAAATCCATATAATATTATCATTTGTGTTCTTTATTACTTTTTTTCATTATATTTTACAACCCACTATTGATAGTTTCGATTGTTCCTGCAATTTTCTTCAGAACTGGTTGTAAAAAGCATTGTAAACAGTAATAAAGAACATAAATGATTTTAATGTTATATATTTTAATAATCATTTTATTAAAAAAAATAAAATGCTGTACAGTAAGTTTGTTTTTATTTATTTATTTGTTTTGAATAAATGTGAATAAGTAAACACATACACTGTAAATATATACATAAATGTGTTCTTTCGATTTATTATTAAAATTACATTATTATTATTTTTATACTAAAATATTAATTTATATGAAGTGTGACAATTTAATTCCTGAAATGACCACGTGGTGTCACCCATGACCTAATTACATTGAAATCACATGAGTATTGAATATTCATGTTTGAATATGTTTAAGTTAACACGTGTAAATTTTAAACTGATAAAGCTGGTTTTTAGTTAGCTAATGAAAAGATAATAAATATTCATGTGTATGCTTTGATGTAAAAATGGGTCATAGTGCACTCATTGTGAGAGACTTTTTGGCCAAAAAAATCAATTAAACAACTAGACCATCCTGCCAATTCACTTTGATTTAACTCTCAGAAATTTTTGATTAATTCCAAAATTAAAAGCTGTACTGAAAGGACCAAAATTTTCTACTATATCTGATATCCAACTAATTTGAGACAGCTGCTGAACAGTATTCCTAAAAATGAATTCCAGGTGTGCTTCCAGAAATGGGAATGCTGCTTTAAACAGTGTATAGATGCACAAGAGGCTACTTTGAAGGCAACAGTATATACACTTCCACATATATATTTTATGAAGGCGCATTCCAGGGATTAAATTGTCACACCTTGTATATATTATACATATAGAAAAATGTCTTTGTTGTATATACGGGCATGTTGAAAAGTACTTTACATATTCGGTTTAGTAAACAATATGTATTCTTTTATTTTCAAAGCTTATCAACAAAATGTAATATATTACACATGATGCCAGCAAATGGGACTTGGAACAAAATATTGCAGATATCGCAGTACTACTGTAACTTGAATGCTATTTTAAAAAAACTTACTGTAGTTAATCTTCAAAAAAAAATTAATCACTAAGTCTTTAAGAAAATAAGCAATGGAAAGGGATGGAAAATGCTAAATAAATTGATCACTGCGTCAAATGAGAAAGTTTTGAAAGAGAAAGCAATTATTCAGTAAATATTTTTTTATTATGATATAAAAATGTTTAATTAGATATAATAATAGTAGTGATTTAATTAATGTCTTTTTTTAATAAAGCAGGAAGGGAACTATTTAGTAAATACTTGTTATATATAGAGCTCACAAATAAGCCCTTAACAAGAGCTTATTTGCGAGCTCTATATATAACATTTGTAATACAAGCTTATTAAATTAGGTCATGTGACATCTGACTTAATTTTTTTGTAATTAGTAAATACTTTTCTATCTGAGTTTTAAATGTTATACGACTATAAAAAAAAAAAAAATAAGTATGTTTAAGCAGTTCTTTATCATTAACAAAAAATCAATTTAATACATAAGGTGTGACAATTTAATTCCCAGAAATGCCCTTCTTAAAATATACATGTGGAAGTGTCCTTGTGCATTTATGCACTGAATAAAACATTCCCATTTTTGGAGGCATACCTGACCTCATTTTCAGGAATACTGTTGAGCAGCCATCCCACATTGTTTTGAATATCAGTTATAACAGAAAATCTTTGTCCTTTCAGTGCTGTTTTTATCTTTGAAAATAATCAAAAATCATAGGAAGTTAGGAAAAATAGACAGGATCGTTTAGTTGTGTAATTGTTTTTGGCCCAAAAAGTCTTTCACAATGAGCGTACTATCATTTTTATGCCAAAATATACACACAGATATTTATTATCTATCAGCTTAAAATTTATACACATTTTTAGCTTAAACATGTTCAAATGTGAATGTTCAATAATTGTGCAATTTTGATACAATTAATCCATGGATGATACCACACTGCCACTTGGAAATTAAATTGTCACACCTCATATGCATTTGTAAGTATACAACATGTCTCAGTGAAAAGTGACTGGTTCTTTTCATAGATGTCGCTACTGCCAGCTTTGAATTGACATGTGATAAAGTAACATACTTCACTTAATTGGCTTAAAAATTTTAAACCACTACCATGTCTGGATCATAAGTTATGATATGAATTGCAGCAGTGGGATTTGTCCCTTTGTAGATTGTTTTCAATACCCTTTCTGCCATCATGAAATTTTTCTAATGCCTCATGGCTTCACTGCCATATACAGTTTTAATCATTTCAAACATTACTGTAACAGTTTTGCCCAATTTAAAATAAAATTTCATGTAAGCATATTTTTTCACCATGAATTAAGATATGCAGCATAGCATTATATTTTGTGTTGTATCTTGTGGCCCAATCATCATATGTAACATATGTTGATTCAGAGTTGGTGTTGCAAACAGTTTGAAAAGATTGTCATCTTTCATCTTTTCATTGAGACACACTGTGTATATGTCTAATATTATTATTATTAATCATTACAACTTTTATGCTTACATATACCGATCTGTAATATATATTCATTGGTCGCTTGCTAATCTTTTAGAATTTTTTGACATTTTACGGTGACTTTTTTTAAACTTTTGCCTCTGATGTGAAGCAATCTTCTCAGTACAATCCTTGAACAATAACTCCTGAATTGTTTTCTGTACTCTTTATTTTTATGAATTGAAACAACAGAAACATCCTCGTAACCTAATTCTTTAGTTGTATACATTTCTAAAATAAAATAAATGATTTTGGGGTAATAAATGAATGTGATGTGATGTACTGTGACTTCATCTTTTTTGGAATCAGGAATCTTTCAGCTGCAATGTCCAGAGAAACATCTTTTTTGGAATCAGAAATCTTTCAGCCGCAATGTCCAGAGAAACATCTTTCCTTCTTCTTCCATTCCCCACCCTAAGTTTTTTCCATACTCTTTACTATCCTGCTCTTTATCATCTTTAAGGCCTTTATATCTAAATCTGCCTTATCTTTCCTCAAACTCAGCATAAAAACCAAGAACCCAATTTCTGTATAATCACTTTGTTTATATTTATTCTCTCACAACTTTGGTATTTGTACCCTTTCTGCTTGCAGGCATTTGCATTAAATTAACAAATGCCTAATATTTTCTATACATTCCTTACATAACTTGTGGATTAACTCATCCACATTTTCCCATTTAAGTGTATATTCCCTTATTGTTAAAATGCCTGTTAGAGCTGTAAATAGTAAACTACTTTCCTTGCTATTAAATTAATTCACACCCAATATTCTGTTTATTTCTATATATATTTAAATTCTTTTTGCTCTCCATACTAGTTCTCCATCTTTCCAACTCTCTATTTTTTATTAATACATCTATCTATTTTTCTATCTCATTCCTTGCCAGTATTCTCCTATTACAATAATCCTGCCTTTTGTATAAGTATGCTGTCATAAATTCTTTATCTAAATCTCCCTGCATACATTAGTGTCTTGCAATGCAAGCCAGAGTAATCAATGGATGCAGTAAGGTTTGTGTATAAAATCCCTATCTAGTGCCTACTCATCCAATAACCCCAGACTAGTTTTTAGCTTGTGACTTTCATCGGTGAGGAACTTTGGGTTTGAGAGCACTGCACTTAGATCTTAGGATCTAATGCAACTTTCCAATAGCCATCTTTTACCTTTTTAGTTGACTATAAAACTTTGAGTCTGACATGAAAAGACAATGTTTTTAATTCAAACTCATATTGGTTGTATAGTCATATAGATCTGAACTCAGTTCAGCAACTATACATTTTGATGTCTGGTTTTTTAATAACCACAGTCACTATAATCTTGTTGACTTGCATTAGATTCTAAGATCTATGTGCAGTGCTTTCAAATCCAAAGCTCTTCACTGATAAAATCCAGAAGCTAGAAACTAGTCTCAGCGTATTGGATATGTAGGCATTAGATAGCGATTTAATGGACAAACCTTTCTGCATCCATTGATTACTCTGGCTTGCACTGAATGGCGCTACTGTATGGAGAGTTTTGCTTCTGTGTTAACAGCTTGTGTAAGCATAAAGAATGGTGATCGTGTGATGTTTAGTGGTTTAATAAAATGAATGGTTGTTAAAATTATATTTCAGTTATCAGCAACATATGGCTTGTTCTAAAACTTATGGAAAGTATAATTTAATGGAAGTTTACGAGATATATGTATGTTGAATTATTGCTGTATGTTTCACTTAGTATATTATACAAATAGGATGGTAGCAAAATCCAGAATGCCAGATTAAGAGTATTGCCTATATATAGACATATATTACAGATATATATACGAATTATAACTATTTCATTCTTTCATTATACAAACTTTTTTTTTTTTACGTAGAAAAGAATTTTTTTTTATTTATAACTATTAATGGAAAATTTTATTTATGTGTCTAACGTATTTCGTCAGTTGTTTTAATCATAATCTTAAAGAGACATTTAAGACTAATAGAGTTCTTAGAAAATAAGCAAGTGTCAGTTCTTATTTCATGTTTTGTTTTACAAAAAAGCTATTTTAGTTTTACTTAAAGTAAATATTTTAATAATTTACTATCCGTGATAAAAGTTCTGTTTTAATTTATCTTCAAATGTTTGAAAATAAGTTTTTCTTACCCCTGAAGCCAGATGTATTGTTTATCTAGCAAAGAGCGTGCAGCTCTATTTACTTTATGATATCGCTTATAAGTAAATAGTCTCTGATAAGTAAATAGTCTTCTAATTTTATCTTTGTTAAAATTGAATACAGTAAAAACTTAATCCACTTTAACACATAATTGCTTTCTATTAAACGTAATTTTGTTTAATATCCTGACCGAAATTATTCTCATGTTTTTTTTACGTGCAATTTGTGGGTGGCGGCTTTATTTCTACTATAAAAATAATACACTAGTCAAGCAATGATGGTCGAGAGGTCAGCGACAGCTGCTTTACAAGCAGTTGTCCCGGGTTAGCGGGTTCGCTTCCCGACCGATGCTATGACACATGAAAAAAAATAATACACTTAAAATTACAAAACTATTAGAACTTATTGTAAGATATTTATTTGCAATTCAGTCATATATCTTATAATGAATAATATTTCTGTAGTTCCACTACACCAAACTCACGCAAAGGTAGCGTCTAGTTTCTGTCCATTTTTGACACCTTGTGGAGGGATATATCTATATATATTGAAAAATGATAAAAGATATTTTAAACCACTAAACATCACATGATCACCATCTCTATACTAGCACATAATTGTTGTAAACAAAGGCAAAACTCTCCAAACAGTAGTGCCACCCTGTGCCAAACAGAGTAATCAATGGATGCCAGAAGGCTTGTGCATAAAATCCCTATCTAGTGCCTACTCATCCAATATCCCCAGACAAGTTTCTGGCTTGTGGCCATCATCAGTGAGAAGCCTTGGAAAATCCCTATCTAGTGCCTATTCATCCAATATCCCCAGACAAGTTTCTGGCTGGTGGCCATCATCAGTGTGGAGCCTTGGATCTGAGAGCACTACACCAAGGCTCCTCACTGATGATGGCCACAAGCCAGAAACTTGTCTGGGGATATTGGATGAGTAGGCACTAGATAGGGATTTTATGCACAAGCCTTCTGGCATCCATTGATTACTCTGTTTGGCACAGGGTGCCACTACTGTATGGAGAGTTTTGCCTTTGTTTATAAAAGATATGTGTGAGAGATTGTTGTCTGAGCCAATTGATGAGTACTGTTTTAGTACAAAATGTACATCTTGGGGATCAGACATCTTTTTCACGTCTTTGGTCATATGTTTATGATTACATCTCTCCACAAGGTATTAAAAGTGAGTAGAAACCAGTACATACTGTGTGTGTGTGGTGTAGTGGAAATTATATTACAGAAATATTCATTACTGGACAATCTCTAGTCTAATGAATGATTAATAAAAATTATTAGTTATATATCTTGTATTGAAATGCTTGTGAGAGAAGTGATTCTGTATCCTCCTGTAATGCCAGTAGGCTGGGTTCTAACCCATACCAAGTGGAATTTAATTAAGTGTAGGATTTTTGTTACATAATTGGCCTAGGGCCTAACCACGTAACCATCAATACTGATTAATAATGTTATGAGCAAAATGTTAGAGTGTAAACAAAATGGAAAACTTCTCAAGCTCTTGCTATCTAGTGACTAATGTCTTTTTCATTATTTCTCTGTCATGGCTGTTGAAGAATTTTTCCCTTCACAAGCTACTTAAAGGCCATTTTACCCAATTTATTTTGTATATATTTTATTAATTGTTTACACTTCAAATAAAGAGATATCTTGAATTATTAGGATACACACAGAAATTATATATATATATATTAGGTTCAAGGCACTACATTGGTGCTGTTGGTATTATAAATCAACCTCCTGATTAAGATTTGGCTATTTGGCTTTTATTCAAAAAATAGCATTCTGATGATTATCATATTCTTAGTCTAAATATCACTACAATCTAGGAAATACTATTTTGAGAATTACTTGAATTCTGGTTGTTAAATGTAGTTATACGATATCAAAAGTGAAGTGTTGCATTATGGTAACAAATATGGATATGAGTAGTAGTATAATGTGACCGGGATTTTAATTAGGTATTTTTTATTGTCTCAAATTGGCATTATGGGTACCATGGTATGAAAAATCTGATTTAGTATCTTCTATTCTTGGGGAAGATGTGTTGATGAAATGCTAATGGTATTAAAACTTATCTTGCACAATGGTTATATAATGAGCATGTTAATAGCTCTTAACAAGCTTTTCTGAATATCCTCAGATTGGTTTCAAGCTCCGGCTGTCATCAGTGAGGCACTAGGACCTTCAGGTATTAGATTTAAAAATATCAGAAGCCCAGCATCTATCCAATAGTTACTTATTAAGTAGAAAATCTGAAATTTTCAGACATCTATGGTTTCAAATCCAGATAGCCATATGGGACTGAACTAAGTTCAGATACACCATATATTAATAGCTTTAGCAATATAAAATCATCAAAGCCTCAAAAGCAAAACAATAATTGCAAGGAAATCAAGTCCACATGACTTAATTTAATAAGCTTGTACTGCAAATGTTATATAATGAGTGTGTGAATAGCTCTTAATAAACTTTTCTGAATATTTTTATCTTCAGAAGTGCTAGGACATTCACATATTAGATTTAAAAATACCAGGTCCTAGCATTTCACTGATGACAGCCAGAGCTAGAAACTGGTCTGAGGATAAGGATATTCAGGAAAACTTATAAAGAAATATTAGCAAGTTCATTATTATAACATTTGTAGTACAAGCTTATTAAATTAAATCACATGATATATGATTTGATTTCCTTGCAATTATTGTCTTGCACAATGATGTATGTGATCATTTTATTAGATATCTGCTATAACATTAGATTCAGAGAAAAAAACGCTTTTATTCTCTGCTGAATAGCATTATTATAGCAATTTCATTGAAAGATCTAATTTGCCTTTTTGGAGATTTCAGTGAACATATTTGTACAAATAATGGACATTGGCAAAAGGTTTTTGGAAATAACAGTATTGGTGCTGTAAATGTTAATGGTTTGCCCTTATTAAATTTTTGCACAACACATGGATTGATTTTTGCAAAGTCTTTGAAGAGGTAGCAAAATTGCTATAAAGGATTATGAATGCACCCATGATCAAAACTATGGCATTTAGTAGATTACCTTACAGTTAGGAGTCAGAATACAAGATCCAGAACTTAAAGTTACCAATTATAGGATGGATCATATATTAGTATGATCTGAAGTGAAAGTGATAGTTGCATTTTAAAAAAATAGGTTATTATATCCGCAAAATAAAAATAAAAATGATGTCCACTCTTTAGAAGATTTTGCTATTCAAGAAGTTATTAAACTCTAAAATTACCGACACATGGAATTCTCTTAAAAAATGTATTACGGAAAAATAAAATCTATTCTTGTGTTGGCTATAAAGATGAATCATATCTGTTTTTATGACGATGCCTTTATTAATAATGATTTCATAAAAATAAAATAATAAATATAGAGATTCAAAGGCCCAAGTTCAACAATTGACAAGAAGGCTTTAAAATGATTTGGAGTTAAAACTGCATAGGATATATGACATTCACTGTTCCAGGTCATTTTAAGATCTTTTTAATGCATTGAAAGCAGCGCATAGATATCACCATCTTATTAATAATGACAGTGATATTTTGAACCGGTGGAAGGAGTAGTTTGATAATCTTTTAAATAATGATAAAATAGTAATGAAACCAAATCATACATCTTGGGGATAGGGATAATTCTAGATAGACATTTTAAATGCTTTCTCTTGTGGCATTTATTGAAAAGCTTGGTTAGATAATTAGCATGCTCTTTATATTACATTAAATGATTACTTTTAATGATATATCCATTTTGCTTATTCTTTTAGATTTATACAAAGATACACCTCTTGTGAAATTAAAACAGCTCTTTGTGATCTTAAAAATAGAAAGACTGCTTGTCGTGGTGGGATATTTAGAGAAGTTTTAAAATATGTTGACAATATGTTAGGTTCAAAAATGTGGGAATTTTTTAGAAATATTTGCTTACGAAATCATGGATCCAGAACTTAAGGATGCTTCTATTGTTCAAAGTCCCATAAGGACATTTTTAAGAATTTTTTGAATAGATTGCTTCCACTTCTGAACGAAATGGTCATCAGAGCTTCAATGTAGTTTTAGAGAGTTAAGAACCATTACAGACCGAGTATTTCATCAGACATAAACAATAAAAGAGTTGTTGTCCATGTGTCATAGCATTGGCCGGGAAGCTGCTTGTAAGGCAGCTGTACTGACCACTCGATCACCAACACTTGACAAAGAAAAGAGTTGTTATGTGTTATTTTTACTGGATCGGTCAAAGTCATTTAACTCAATTAAGTAAACCAAATCTATGACATTGTTTTAAATTAGTTGATCATTCACCACAATTTATTGATATTATACAGCTTTTACATGTTGGAGTGAAAGGAAGTGTTATTATTGAAGGTGAAACATCTGAGGCATTTGTATTTAAAATTGGTGTTAGCAGAATGGATACTTACCTCTGATACTATTTTTGCTCTTTATGCAGTGGTCTTTAAAGCAGTTTTTAGGTGGTATTAAGATGTAATGCAAGTTTAATAATGGACTTTTTGATTCAATCAAAAGCAAAACCGGAAATGTCATCTTTTTGGGTTCTTGATTTATAATATGCTGAGAATTGTGCCATTTTGCCTGTTTAGAAGATGATCAACAGGACGTAATTAATATTTTGAATGCAAGATATTAAAATTTTGGTTTAGTAATTAATGTCCAAAGAATTTGAGTTCTTTATAGACCAGTAAGGGAAGAAAAACCTCTACCAACTTTTAGCTTGGATGATTGTTGACTTGAGAATGTGGGATAATTTAAATACACCTTGGCGGCATTTTAAATTGACAGGTGGTCTTAGATGTTGAATGCAGCACAGATTCTATATGCTGTTGATGCATTTTATAATTTAAAAGATGTGATAATTCATCAAGAGAAATAATTATTGCGACGAAATTAGTGTGTACAGAGCTGTTATTTTATCTAATTTCTTGTATGGAGTTAAGACTCGGATACCTTATCAACTAACGTCATAGTATTAGAAATGTTTCATTCAAGGTCACTTTGACAAATTTTAGAAATATAATGATGAGATCCTAAGATCAATCAATATATTTTTCAATTTGTCCACTGTTGTAAAATCACACCTTTATTGGATTAGATTGAATATGCAAAACAAATAAACAATGCAAGAATTTCTAAAAGGTTTTATGGTGAACTTGAGTGTGGTTTTTGTAGGATAGGTAAATTGCATTTCCATTATAAAAATTATCTCAACAACCTAAGTAAGTGCAATACTGATTGATTTCATTGAGAAAATATGGTAGAAGATAGATAATTAAAGCTACAAATGGGTGTGATATTGAACTATTTCACAAAGAAAAGTTTACTGCACTCAAGCATTGGTGGTTGAGAGGTCCGCAACAGCTGCTTTACAAGCAGTTGTCCCAGGTGAGCAGGTTCGCTTCCTGGCTGATGCTATGACACATGAGAAAAAAAAAGTTTACTGCAAAAGAAGTTAAAAACCAAACATTGTAAAATATCAAATTAATATCAACAAATTAAAAATCCTTATTCTTTTCAAAAACGTTATTTTCTTATATCAATACTGAACATATAATACAAAACTCCAAGGTTTCAACTGTTTTTATCTTCATACGGTCATTTTCAAGGATCTGCAACAACAATATGAAATACATATTTATAAATAAACCTCAATTACATAAAAATACCTTCATCTTACATTAACATAAACAGTAACAAACATATTAAACATATATATAATTATATTTTACTTACATCTCTCTCCCACTGCTATATTTTATTACTCTTTCTTTTACATTATTTAATTACAAATCTGTCTTAAAATCATCCAAGAAACTTTTTATACAAATTTAAAAAACAACCCTAATATCAAATAACCTCCCTCTTTTTAAATCTTATCTAAAACCCATCTCAAAATGTACATTCCTAAACTATAGCTTTAAATGAATATAAAACAAATATAAACATCTTTTTTATATACAAAAAAACTTTTAACAATTTACCTAAACCCATTAAACATTCATTTTTAAAAAAAGATGTTGATATTTGTTTTATATTCATTTAAAGCTATAGTTTAGGAATGTAGTTTTGAGATGGGTTTAGATAAGATTTAAAAAAAGGGGGTGGTTATTTGAAATTAGGGTTGGTTTTTAAATTTGCATAAAAAGTTTCTTGAATGATTTTAAGACATTTGTAAATAAATAATGTAAAAGAAAGAGTAATAAAATATAGCAGTGGGAGAGAGATGTAAGTAAAATATAATTATATATATGTTTAATATGTTTGTTACTGTTTATGTTAATGTAAGATGAAGGTATTTATGTAATTGAGGTTTATTTATAAATATGTATTTCATATTGTTGTTGCAGATCCTTGAAAATGACTATGAAGATAAAAACAGTTGAACCATTGGAGTTTTGTATTATATGTTCAGTATTGATATAAGAAAATAAAATGTTTGAAAAGAAAAAGGGGGAGGATTTTTAATTTGTTGACATTATTGTAGAACATGTATTTTTTAAAAGAAAAAAGTGGATATATATTTGCTTTGTCATAATATATGATATCAAATTAACAAAGAGGATGTATTTGCATTCACAGATTAGTTTATATAGTCATTACAGCACTCATCTCTAGTGTATAATATTACAACTATTGCTATTACTACTACTACTATTACTGTGACTACTATTTTGTTATCAAAAAGTATTGTCTTATAGTAACCTTATTTGGGATGGTTGTCCTGCTAATGCACTAACCTCATTATGTACCTTGCCAAATTATATTGTGCATATTATTTTTGATCACATGATCACCTTTTCCTATGCTTACATAAGCTATTAAAACAGTGTGATGTGGTGTGATTTGGCTAAAGCCAGGAATCTCTTAGCCAATATGCCCTGAAAAACCTGTTAGCCACCTTACTTTCCATTCCCCACCCTAAGTTTTTCCTGTATTCCTCTCTATCATATTTTCTATCCCATTTCCACAACATCATCTTTGTCCATTCCATGCCTTTATATCTAAATCCCCCTTATTTTTTTTCCAAGCTCAGCATAAAGGCCAAGAACCCATGTTCTGTATAATCAGTTTATATTTATTCTCCTGGCAGACTCTTCACACAGTAGTGCCGCTCAGTGCAAGCCTATACTAACCTAGCATCCATTGATTACTATGGCTTGCACTGGGTGTCTACTTTATGAAGGATTTGTCACATTACTTTGAATAAATTAAAAGTAACTTCTGTGCATAATATATATAATAATTCTTTATACATTTTTATTGTTAAGTTTTATTTATATATAAATTTAAGTAGAGAGGAAGGTGGAACTATCTTTTTCTCTTAAAATCTCTGCCTTATGTTTTGACTTGAGAGTTCTCTGTGCAGTCACTATTACATCTGATTGGCTGTCATATAAGCATTTTTAAGGTGCATCTGACAAAGGTTTTAGCCTTTCACATTATTATTGTTAAGTTTTGTAAATATAAAATGATTATTGATATATACATATCATTGTCATTGTCATTCTTTTTAATATCAAGGATTCATTATTAATACTTTATTTAGCCAAAAACTTTCATTTGGCATTATCAGTCTTTACCTTGGAAAGTAAGCAGTCAATTCCATAATGTCAGATTCTTTAATTCTTTAGTTGTGGTTTATTCATTAAATGTTACTCATATTTCATTTTTGCAACTGTGGTTATCGTATTACATGTGACTATTTTTATTTACTACTATATTAGCATTGTGTGTACTGCACATGGTAAATGTATGTATATTCTTTGTTTTATTTTTTTCATAATTAATTTTGATAGCTGTTTTGTCTTTTTTTTTGTATTAACTTTTGTAAATTTATTCACTATATGTTTTGCATCTACTATATATATATTGAAATTTAATAACTACTATGAATAATTCTTCCCACAAGATCCCTGTTTGGAGTTTTGGTTTATTATATATTGTTTAATAAATAAATAAATTGTTATTATTATTACTATTATTATCACCACTACCATCATCATCATTATTATTATGGTTATTATTATGTGTTTTTATCTTGGAGTTGGAATGGTTATATTTGTTTGTGAGTGCCTACTGCTTTTAATGATATGAATTTCTTAATACTAAACCAGATTATCCTCAAGGAAAAAAATAGCAGAAAAATAGTTAGATATTTGTTTGTTGATGAATATTAGACTTCAAACTCTTTGCATGGCTGAGATAAGTGAAATATAGATTCAAATGCTCTCTAAATTTGAAGTCTAGATTATAGGCATGGTAGATAAGCTTTAAGATCCTTTTTTTGGTTTTAATGCATAAATAATATTTGAAGAAAATCCATTTTAAAGATATTTTAGTAAAAATTTAAAATTAGGCATATATTTGATTCAATGGTAGTATTATGTTTTGTCATGTCAGCTGCTTGATGGTGCTATTTCTAGAAATATGCCATTTCCATGGCTGCAGCCAAGCCGATAGCCTTCTTTCTACAATAAAACACAGAAAGATTCCATTTACTCGGCTGCAGCTGTGGCTTCTTTCTATGCTAAAAGCACAGAAAATTGCCTTCATTAGCTGTCATATTTGCTTGTGTTACGCACTTTATCATAATGCTAAGTTGTCTATTTTTGCTACAGTATAGTGTCAGGGTATGTTGACTGCATCATATCTAAATAATTGAACTTTTCAGGTCCAACATCTTTTTTTCCATGTGAACTGATCTACCCATACCTTCTACTAGTTTTAACAGTGTCGTCACTGTTCCATCAGGAATTTGTAACCCACACAAATTGGATTTTAGGGTCTGGCACAGCACTATTTCTAAGATTCCGATGAAAGTAACGTATCCATGAGAAATCGTCCGAGACAAGTAAGATGGCTGCTTAGAACTCTGAAAATTGGCAATTGCCAAGCATCAGAATCGGCTTTCATTTAAATAGTTTGTTATAATTATTAACTTCATTGGTTGGAAATTGCAATCTAATTTACTTTTTCCCCAAAATGCAATGTCTGATTAATTAATGTCCCAAAAAGGCTAAAATTGACTTTTATTTTCTATTAAAAAAGGAATGAAACTTTAGGGTTTTAGATGAGGGTAATATTCTCACCTAAAACCCTATTTCCACTTTTTCTACTTCACCATACCAATTCTTATATTCATTTCCAACAAACTCTTCCATGACTTCTACTTTTACTTTATATTCTTTTAATTTATCATACATTCGTTATCCTTATCTTTCACTATGCTTTCTACTTTTATTATTATTTTTCCATCACATTATTAACCATTTCTATTATAAAGAAATTATGAACAATTATATAATCTCTCTTCATACTTTATTCACTCCCTTTTTATCTACTAATACATAATCTATTGGGTGGAATATATTATTTCTGGACTATGTGTATTGCCTCTCATAAATATTTTCATAAATTTTCAATATTCACATTTGCTGTCTGATATAAAATTTTGAGAAGCTGCCCATTCTTGTTATCCAAGTCATCAATTTCCTCAATATTCCCATTCATATCTCCTGTAACCATAATTTTCTTCCCTTTTTTTTAAAACTCTGTATATTCTTAAATAGGCATTTATATATGCTATTGTTCCACTCCATTATAGTTTGATTATCTCCAGTGGTCATATACACTATAGCTAACATCTATACTTGTCTTCCAAACTATTTTAAACCACAAATGTTCTTGACACTTTGCAGTATTTAAATATATTTTTTTGACATTACTCCTATACCACCACTCCTTTCTTCTTTTTCTTTTTTATTTATATCCTGCCATATCAAATTTTCAAATGTGCGTTCTTGTTCTTCTCTTAGATATTTTTTCCATTACTGTTAATACCTCAAGCATTTTATTTTTAATTCTTTATTTAATTCCAACCACTTGTCTGGACTCCTACCACTTTGCACAATTTCTTCTTTTTTCTTTGCCCTTTTATAAATTCTTTTGACACTTTCTTCTCTATTGTATTTGTAGTTAGTTTATCATTAGTTTTACTGATCCATTCCCTCTCCACTTTTATATTTGCATCTAGATAAGCTACCATTTCTTTGCTTGTTACATCCTGTCCATCCTTAATCTTTTTTTTTTTTTGATTAATAGTATAATTTAAAACCCTATCCCCTTTTATAAGTTTCCTGAAATATAATATTTTTTTATAAATCAAGCCTCTTAATATTTCATTTTTTTTGTTTTGCTAAATGCAATCCATCTTTACTGTATAACTCCTGCTTACTAATGAAAAAATCCCACACATCAACAAATGTAACATTATTTCTATCACATGTTTTTTCCAATTTCTCATTTATAGAACATGCCTTATCTAACATATATCTTTTGTTGAATCTTGGTAGTAATCCAACTACTTGTACTCTTTCTACCTTATTCAAACTACTGATCAATTCTTTGTACTCATCCATTACTCTCTCCGATAGTTCTGATGAATTATTTGTCTCTATTTCCTGTTTATTCACTTATCTGTAACATTCTTAATTCTAGCTCCAGACAACCATATTCTTATATATCTATTTCTATTTTCCCTTGCAATTACATCTTCACATCCTCTAGTTAGCAAGTGCCTTATCAAGACTGTCTCATAGTTTACTTTTCCTATTTTATCTGTAACTTTTTCTTCAACTTTCTGAACTTCCTTATCTATTTTTTCTTATCATTTCTTTTCATTAATTCCTTGATCTGCTCATACTTCATATCTAACACTTTTTCTTCTATATCCTTTACCTCTTACATTTTTTTTATTCTTTGGCTAACTATCCTCATTGCATTACATATTTTATCATCTATATCTGTCACTCTACTAAACATATACTTCATTATGTTGTCCTTATCTATATTTTCCTCCATTTCTTCTGACTTTCTCTTTATACTACCTACACTTAAAACCATTTTTCACCTCTTTTACCCCCGTCATACATAACCTACACAATTGTATATCTTTTATATCCTTCCTAGTCTTATTTAAGCACTTCAGCTAAGTAATGATGTGTTGACATCTAGTGTCTATTGAATTATTAGTTAGTTCTAGAATGATATCACCACTCATGCATAACATATATATATATATATAACTGCAGTAGGTCAGTTTTGTAAGATTGGTTTCTCATTTCAAATAATTTCTATTTGGTTAATAGTATATTCCTATTCCTAAAGCTGCAGTAATTTTTATTTTATATTTGGATCATAGTTGAATGACATGAGGGTTTCTTACTTTTGGAAGACCATATCATAATATTCTCAAACATTCACTCTTAAGATTTCTCAATCAGGGATTAAATTAAGTACCTTTTCTTATTTGCAAACTCCCATGTGTGTATATTTTGATTATGAATTTGCATAAATACACATTTGATGCTTTAGTTCTCTGACTAGTGAATATTATATTAATGAAGTTTATATTGTCTTGATTACTGAATTATACTTACTACATTTTGTGCATTTTAATGGAAATTATTATATTCTGTGATTAAAAATATTCATTGAATTTCATTTCAATCTTCATTTACTTTTTGAGATGTAATGATTGATTAAAGCTATATTTATGAATGATTGTTGCTTTTTATCATCATCATCATCATCATGATAATAACCTTTTATCTGGGAAGTATGGATAGCTGTCATTGTATATAGAAAAACTGATTTTTTTGTTTTTTGCTTTGTCAAGTTAATGATAAAAAACACTAATCTATAGATTATTAATTGCTACATAAAATGTAACAATCATGGAATTATGGGAAGGTTAGCCTTTGAAAGTGTTAATTGACAAAGGCTACAAAGATAGTTGAAAGCACTCCAAGTGGATATAAGTTTTTTTAAAGTTGTACTTTATATATATTTATGTTACTATATTTATTAATATTCAATTACAAGATATGGTAAAATATGTACAATGCATAGTAGCAGCAAGCTACATATTTTATATAAAATTAATTCAAGTAATGAAAATGTGAAGTCTGTTATAAAAACTGTTTCACATCACATGTTTTGATTTGTTATTATGGGGGGGGGGGTCTGCAATCTAAAATCATTTAGTGTAGAAGAACAACCCAAGAAAATTCGTAATTAACATTCACATGAATTCAAAGCATTTCACTATTGAAGATTAATTATCCTTTTTTTTTTTTTTAAACCATGATTTATAAATTTTAATTCACTCTGTGTGGATGACAGTATGTTTTGTGCTTTAATGCACAATGGAAAAACCTGCAAGCATTTCATTTAAATTGGATAAAATTGCTACTAAAACATTGTCCTAAAATAATATAAACATTATTCATAAACAATGAGAATTGCCAATTCCTCAACAAGCTTTGTGATAAATGCTTAGCTAGAGAAAGCATTTAAAATATCTCTGTCAGGAACCCCCCCCCCAACCTTTGACCATTGTTTTGTGCTTTGGCATTCATCAGAGAGGTGCCAGGGTGACCCTAGATCTAAAAATACCAATCCAAAGCCAGCATGTATCTAAAATTGTCTATTGAATGGAAAATCTGACATTTTAAGACACCTACATGTCTTCAAACCCAGTTATCCAACTCAAATAGCTATATGGGGCTGATAGATCTTCAGTCGTACCATATATTAGTAGTCTTAGCAATATAACTTCACATAAGACATAAGGCAGAGACTATAAATAGTCCAAATAAGAGTCATAGATCACATGACCCTATTCTCTTAAGCTTGTAAGTTATAAACAATGAGGATTGCCAATTCCTCAACAAGCTTTGCAATAAATCCTTAGCCAGAGAAAGCATTTAAAATATCTCTGTCAGGATACCCCCCAACCCCTGACCTATGACTCTTATTTTGATTATTTATAGTCTCTGCCTTATGTCTTATGTGATATTATATTGCTAAGACTACTAATATATGGTATGGCTGAAGATCTCCCATACAGCTATTTGAGTTGGATAGCTGGGTTTGAAGACATGTAGATGTCTGAAAATTTCAGATTTTCCATTCAATAGATAACTTTTAGATAAGTTCTGGCTGTCTGAACCTACCCTAGCACCTCTCAGGAGTACCAAAGTATGAAACCATGGTCAGGGGTTGGGGGAGGGGGTCCTGACAGAGATATTTTAAATGCTTTCTCTAGCTAAGCATTTATCGCAAAGCTTGTTGAGGAATTGGCAGTCCTCATTGTTTATAACTTATAAGCTTAAAAGAATAGGGTCATGTGATCTATGACTCTTAATTTGTGATTCAGACATGCTAGTGTCTTCAGATTTTTGTGGCGAATAGCTAAAGTGTGTCAATGTAGAATACATGCATTGATTTAGAAATGGCACTGCAAGCAACTTGGCCTACAACTAATCATCAATCATTAATCACTCGGATATATTGTGCCATATATATTTGAAATTCATTCTGCCTATTTATAGATTATGAAAAGTCATTTGATTGTATAAGTATGAACAAACAGGTGTTACTGACATCATTGAAAGAATTAAAAGACTGAAGTGGAGCTGGACATAATGCTAGAAGAGATGATAATAGATGGACAATTGGAATCTTAAATTGAGTTCCAAGAGATTGTAAAAGACCTAGAAAGAGACCACAGGTGAGATGGATGGATGAAATAAGAAGGTGTGCAAGGTTTGATATGGAGAAGAAAAGCTAGAGATTGGAGATGGATTGAACTTGGAGAGGTCTTGATTCTGCAGTGGGTTGATAATGGTTAAAAATGATGATGATGATATACTTGAAAATGTATATCTCATAACTATAACAGAAAAATGGAATTAATAGTTTCATTATATTTAATAGAGTAATATAAGCAACTGTTTTGATTTTTCTTATCCAGTCTTGAATAGAAAAATTTTTTTTATATAGATGTTTATAACATGATACACCTTCAAATGCAAAAGTCAGCTACCTGTGAGTTAGGAGTTTTACATACCAATTGAATGATATCAATGTTTTAAATGGAAACTGATTGGAATAAAAGATGAGTCATGTTTTAATATGGAAACTGATTTCTAGCTTCCTCTCAGTCATGCTTTTGCCAGAATCATTGATTTAATTAAATATATTATTATAAAACAATGAAGCTTTACAATGGAACTTCGCTAGCTGTCTTTGTGTAAATTATCTATTGACACGAGCATCAAAAAATCTTGCGAACAATATGGCTGACTACCAGCTGCCATATTTAATATTATTATTTTTAATATGATTCTAAAAAAATAAAAGAAAATGCGCAAACTATAAATAATTGTAATTAAAGAAAATTTAATATAAATAACAAACCAAAAAGCTGGTCAAAGAAAATATGGCAAAGGTATGTTACAAACATGGGTTCATGTCAGCAGGCAGAAATCTGTAATAGTGTGTATCATGGCCAAAATGCATCTCCATTTTTATACAATTGGCACAACATAAATTCTGCTAAATAGGAATCGATGTAATGTCTCACAGTTTCCCTATGCTTTTTATTTCTTCTTTCATTAGAAGATCCCAAATTTTAATTATTTCCACCAAAAAACAAGTAAAGTAAAAGCTTAAAAATAATATTACACTAAATGTAATAAAATGCCACCTGTTCTCAATGTGTTTATGTTCATACGCTATCATATATGTAAAAAAAAATTATTAATTATATGTTATGAAATGGAATTTATAAGCCATTTAATAATATTTTTTAAAGGCAATAGTAACATATAATTCATTTTCTTAATATCGTTTAAATTTAACAAGTAACACATGTTCGGTAAAATATTTTTGAGAAAATAAATACAAATAGTTGAGGCCCCTGAAAATGGATAATTAAAATAAACATGGGAGGGGAACTTCCATCATATAGCTTCTACAAAAGTACCAAATCTAGTAACAAATTATCTTTCTAATGAAAAGCATAATATAATCTAGTGTCATATGATTTTTTTGTTGTTGTTTTTTTATTAAGGAAAATACGTATACAATTACAGTATAAATCTTTTTGGTATACATTTTTTTTTCTCATGTGTCATAGCATCAGCCGGGAAGCGAAGCTGCTAACCCAGGACAACTGCTTGTAAAGTAGCTGTCGCTGACCTCTCGACCACCAATGCTTGACTTTTTGGTATACATTTGTTTAGATTTGTTATACTTATTACAACGGTCATTAATAAATAATTTTTCAAATTAGAAAATATACCCATTTGATATATTAGTTATAATTATTATGACAAGTTAATTTTATGATCAGAGTGAGAAGCTCATCATTCAAACTTAGTCTGTAACTAGTTTTATATCAGAACAACTGGCTCTTCATGTAGTGGATTAGCCAGTAATCATTATGCAGTCCATATTTTAATTGGCAGTGATCCTTTGTTATTTTTCATCTAACTGGACCATTTATTTTTTAACCTTGAATTAATATTTAATTAGCATGCCTGAGGATAGGCTCTTCATCCAGTGGCCTAAATTGCCCTCAAGTGTCCCTGGAGAGATTTTCTGGTGTTAACAAGCGATCCTTGAACATAGTCCTTCGAATAAATTTTTTACATATCTCCCATGGTTCCTTGCTTAAAAGCAAAATAATTTCTAGTTAACTACACGGAATAAAGCAGGAACTGTCCCATTCTAATCGCAGCAAAAACACCATTCATTATAGTCTCTTTGATTCTTAGAATTTTCATGTTAGCTGGCAGTACTCTGGTCATAATATTTTGTCTAGCAGATTCAAAAATGGGAAAGCAGTAAAAATATGTCCAATAGTTTCATCTGTTACTTTGCATAAGCTACATAATGGTTCTGTTTTAGAGAAATTTCTATAATTTACCCAAAAATGATTTGTTGACAAGGCTTTCAAATTTAAGTTTTATAATAAAATCAATATGTTTGGCTTCCAAATAGCAAAATTTTAATTTCCTGATTAGTAATTTGGTAAATAAATCAAGCTCAGTAGTTAATTCAGTAATGTTTGCATCCATGTATTTGTAAACTTACCAGTAAGTGTTAGTATTGTTAATAATTGATGCCATAACTTTGAAGAATTTGTTGGCATATGCTAGCAGCTCTATGGCCCACTTACTTTCTATTGGCAGCAGTGTGTCAGTAGGCTCAATCTCATCCTGTAATGAATCCACTGACAATCTTGCATTCATCGCCTTAAGCATGATGTTTTGTTGAATAACAAAGTTCTTATTGTTTCTATTGTAGAGTTGACAGGTTTGAACTGCATCTAGTAAGTTTTTTTAAATAAATCTCTAAAAATTTGAAGATTAGCTTACTTTTAGACCAATTCTAAGCTTTTGATATTCAAGACCTCAGAATAAATTATGTAAATTGTGATATTTTACATAAAGTACTGAAGATATATATAAATTTATTAAAAATTTTCTGCGTTTTTATATATAGGCATTAAAATACATTGATACACTTGTATGTCCATGTATAATTTATATTCATATGTTTGTATTATGTTATAGTTCTGAAGAAGATTGCTGGGGCAATCGAAACTGTAAACTGTAAAAGAGAATGATAAATAAAGCATTGTGTAACAGTAGTAAAGTGCATGGATGATTTAGTATTATATAGATACACTTGTTGTTAGTATCATCATTAGATAAAGTAAACATTCATTAAGTAATGAGTAATTCGTCTAATGATAACATTACCATTCGGACTAACAGATGAAAAGTTACTTCACAGAAATGCTATTTACATGATATGCAGGAATCCATGTTGTCTGTATAATATCTAATTATAATGGTGTGATGATGATGATGACGACATTATCGAAACATATATGTAAGGTACCCAAGCTTTGAATTCTGTTAACTCACAGAACTATAAAACATTATATATATATAATGATTTTGTTTGACTTATTATATATATCAACATTATCAAGTTAAATTAAATTTGATTTTCACCATCTAACAGAGCTAATAATTACTGTTATTGCTTTTCTAATTGCATCTATGACTGGAAAATGTATAGTCGATTGTATCATTATGAAAGTCTCTATTATCTCTATTGTTTATTGTGTTCCCACGAACTTTAATATAAAAGTTTTAATTACTTTAATTAACTAATTCTAATCATTAATCTTAAAGGCTGTTTAATTGTTTGCATTATGTAGCCATAATAGTATTCTCTAATTGATGTTATCCTTCCCCCACCTTTGTAGTTATAAAGCACGTGTATATGTCTGTGTTGGCACTGCTCCTATAAAATATAACCAATATATAGTTTATCTAATTATGAATAATATTTATGTAATGAAAATTGCACTACAGAAATATTATTCATTATTGGATAATCTCTAGTCTAATCAATGATTAATAAAAATTATTAATATATTTTCATTAAGTGATTTGCGTCGAAGTTGCGAGGGCGGTAAGTTTGACACAATCAATTAAACTGTAGTAATTGGCTATCTATATATACTGTGACCCAACTGATAAATGTTGGTTCAGAACGAAAGTTGCATCTTGGGGATGTCTTTGATGTTTATAATTACATCTGTCCACAAAAAAAATCAATCCCTCCCTACCTTGCGTGAGAGTAATGTAATGAAAATTGCACTTCAGAAATATTATTCATTATTGGATAAGCTCTAGTCTAATGAATGACTAATAAAAATTATTAATGTAGATAGTTAATCTTGTATTTTTATATTGGGCTATTTCCATCATCAAATACATTTTGAGAGGTATTATTCTCCCCTCTTCTTCAGGTGTTGCTGGCCTGACCAGTGACAGTTCTAGCATGGGATTCGAACCTGGACCCTTAGATTTTTGAGTATTGAATTTTATGGTAACACTCTAACCAACTGAGCCATCCTACCAAAGGCAACAGCATAGAAATTTCACATACTTATCTATGAGTTCCTCCTGATTTCTCCACTTCCTAAGAGCAAAGTTGATTAGTGATTTCCATACATTATTTATAGTCACACTAGGTTGGCTTATGAGGTTGTTAACCATTGTCATGTGAGCAGCTTTTTAAAATTTTTCTTCTTTGAACCTTCTCTATCTAATATTTTTGCATTTTACCAATTGAACATATATTCATTGGCACATACATGGACTGCTACCTTAGACACATCTGTTTTCTTTCTTCTGATCATCAGTTTGTGTTCTTGAAATCACTTTTCAATGGGATGACTATGTTCTTCCACATTCATATATTTCATTGATGCAGTTTTTTCTTTCCAGCATTTGAAGTTTAGGCTTTTTAGATGTTAGAATTTCTCATAGTGTGGTATGGTTCTGGAAAGCTTCTCTGATGTTATACTAATTGAAGATTTTCATTAATTTTTCTGCTATTTTTTGGGTACCCTACAGTACCATTAATTGTCTTTTCTCTTGATGGTTCTTTTCATTGTCTATTTAACAATTTCTTAATAATAACTGATAGATAACCATTTTTCATAAGAGTTTGTTCTATATAGATACCCCCCCCCCAAATCACTGGTTTCTGAAAAAGCTTCTTTTGCTCTGTTCCATAATGATAGTATAACTCCATGTTTTGTGTTTTTGGTATGATTGGGTGTATAGGCTAGGTATTTTCCTGTATGTTATGTTTTTAGTAAACAGTAGTTTTGATTTTACCATGAGGGAGTCCTGTCACAAGAAAATCTAAGAATGCTAATTTTGTTCTTGTTCTGATTCTATTGCAAATTTAATTGCATGGGATATGTTGTTGACATCTTTCCAGAAAGTTTGTAGCAGTCCTTCACTATCAGGCCATACAACAAATATATCCATATAGCGAAGCAAACTTTAGGTGGAATAGTTTTTATTGCTAAAGCTTCAAGTTCTTCCATGTAAATATTGTTAATCAGGGAAGACAATGGTGAACCCATAGCCGGTCCTTGATTTTGTTGGAAAGAATTCTGTGTTATATTGAAATTAGGTTATTTTAATGCAAAATGTTAATAGTTTCATTATACTATCATTAGGAAGAGCTGCTCTAGTTTGTAAACTATTATCATCATTTAATCTTTTTCTTACAATAGACAATGCTCCTTTGCATGGTACATTCATGAATAAACTTTCCACATCAGTGCTTACCAGTAAGTCAGTTCTTTCAATTTTCAATTCTTGATTAATTCTACAAAGTGTCTAGAATCCCTGACAAAGGACTGTGTCTTGTATGCCAAAGAACTTAGAACTTTGAGAAGAAATCTTGCCAAATTTTGGCAAGGTGAATCTCTAAAACTAACAATAGGTCTTAATGAAACATGATCCTTATGGATTTTAGGTAGACCATAAAAATGAGGAATTTTACTAAAATAGTATGTACTTTTTTTTGAATTAGTGAAGTACTAGCGATACTTTCTGAGTAATGCTTATAACTTTGTTTCTTTACTCGATATTGGACTTTTTGACACTTTTTTATATTGACCTGCTGTGAGGAGTTCTTGTATTTTGTTGTCATAATCAGTTCTATCCATTACAACTGTTATATTGCTTTTGTCAGGAGGAAGAATAATTATAGATTTAACAACTTTGAGAGATTTAATTGCTTTCCTCTCATCATAGGATATATTTGACTTTGTTTTTGTTGCTTGTCAAGTGTTCTTTTTATTCTCCAGTGCAATTCTGCTGCTTCTTCTAAATGCAATTTTTGAGAGACTTCCTTGGTGGCCGCCATTATCTCTAATAAAGGGATATTAGATGGAGTTATGGCAAAGTTTAATCCTCTTTCAAGAACAGAAATTTCAGTATCTGTTAGATGTTTAGAACTGAGATTTTTAATACATGAAATTGGTACATTGCTTGGTACATTATGATTTTTGATATGCCCATGTAGGTTAGCATGTTTCTTCTTTTGGCATTCTTTTATTTTTCCATGTAATGTTGAATGTGTTATTACTAACAGATGAATGTATTTGAAATATTTAAAAATTTTCTAAAGACATTCAATAGGCATATTAAATGATGGAAATTAGTCTAATATAAAAATACAACTATAACATCATCATCACAAACCTTCAGGAAAACAATTAGATAATCTGTTTATCGTTTTAAAAGGTATTATTTGAGATATGATGTTAACTAGCTAAGCAACATCTTTTATTACATACTGATGTGTGTGTGAGAGGTGGAGGAAATTAAAAATAAATTTGATTTTGCTCTGTTTATTACTTTTATTGTAAATATTGCCCTGCATGATTTGGTCTAATCGCAGAGGGCAAACCGGATGTTTAAGAGCTTCGGATCGCGCCCAGCTCTCTCACTTCCGGGAGCTTCGGATCGTGCCCAGCTCTCTCACTTCCGGAGCTCGAACATCTTATGAACTCCTAAGCAATAAAGACTTTCGATTGCTTATTTATTGTAAATATTTGTAGGAATTAAGTAATTTTTGTAATAATATATATTGTAGAGAACAGTAGATAAATTTATAAATAATATAAAATACAAACATAGAAAGGAAAACAATAAACAAAGATATAGATTAAACGTTATTTTTATTTGGATGTATTATTATTGTCAATTTTCAATCCAAACTTTGTAATAACTGAAATACATGCTTGACTTTAAGTCAACATGAGTGTGGCGAGAATCTCAGCCTCATGGTGGCCTTTGAATGTTCCATCATCAGATTTTCAAATGGATGGACGGTTGAAGAGTTGGAATGTGGAGGGGATTGAAGCCTGTCCATTAAAGTATGAAGATTGGCTATCTTAATATATATATATCTGAATACTTATTGCATATATGTGTAGAGATGATAATCTGGACCAACTAATGATTGCTGGTTTAGCATGAAATACTTATGTTGGTGATTTTTTTTTTCGACATATATTTGTTCAAGTGTATCAGTGTTATGAGATAGAGTGGAGAGAGCTGGGTCATGTGAAAGTCTGTGCTCCTAAATCCAAACTTTGATAATTAAGAAATACTTTTTTCCCGGTGTCTTCTAATTAGTTCCAAGTTAAACGTGGATTATTTAAAACGCTGTTTAATTAACTCGAAACAAAATTTTCTTAACTATTTAAAATGCAAATATAATAATGTTAACTATTTTGGATAATTCAAAATGGTAAGATCCAAATTATCTTATGTGTCTAGCAAACTATTTTTTAGGCTTTTTTTTTTTTTGTGGTCAACCTAAATATATAAAGATTTCCGACCTCTTAAATTTTAATAATAGCTAGTATTTCTAATTGTCACTTGAAGATTGCTAATCGAGTCTCCTTCCAAGAAAAAACTTTTTTTCAGGGGTAATGAAAGATCAGTTTTAGTTGGATCACAGCTTCTGTTATTTTTATATGTCAATAAAAACTTATCTCCATGTTTGTCTGTCCTTTATTGGATTACAGTACATTAACGCAATCTGTATAGTGTTTTAATCATATTTCCAACTTTATCAGAACTTTTAAAAACTATTACCACTATACCCTCAGTCATTCGTTTTGAGATTGTTGAGGGGTTTCTTTTGTGGGGGAAGGGGGCATCTTAATTCAAGTCTTCGGTTTTCATTTTTAATTTCTTTATTTCGATTCATGGTTCATCTGGTTTACTATCAATTATATCCAAATTCTGAAGTCATTTTTGACTTATTCCTAAAAGCATTAGACATTTCTGTAGATTACATCCAGAACATTGATCGATTTTTGCATATTTTTTCCAACGTTAATTGAAGTAAGCACAAGAGTAATTCAGGATTTGTTCTGCAATCTGATTTTAAGTTTTTGCTGTTACTCTTTCGTCATTGCCTGTTGAAGATTGTAATCAGTAAGATTGATGATGTCTATATATATAATCAGTACTTTAGCTGCTTAAAAAATATATTGGCAATAAAAAAAGATTGTCAAGTTCACAAAAACGTATTAGTCATACATCTCCTGCTTCTTTTTTGCTCCCGAAGTTTATATGAACCAATGGTATTTTTATACTTTCTATTTCCAATTTCGATATTCCAGTCACCAATCAATAAGAATATATGCTGTCTGCAAATTTTGTCAAATTTTGCCTGTATCTTAGCATAAAAACTTGTCAGTGTCTTCTTTGCTCTTTCTACTTATTTATAAAGGTGTGTGTGTGTGTGTGTAAATTACATATTTCAATCCTTATGCTTAACAAACCAATAGAAAATGGTAGCAATCCATCGTAGAGTTGTCTTGACAGTTACTGTAATATACGTGAACATGAAATTAGTGTAGCTTAATGAATATGTAATTAAAGAGTGAAAGTAAGGTTACGAATGAATAACACTGCAAAATAAAAACATCTAAATACAGTAGTTCACCTCCATTACAGATAGCACACAATACATAACTAGTTGTTAGAGGGGGAGTTGATGTTTGGTAAGGAATACTGTGACTTCATTTCTAAACATGACACAGATAGTTTTCCTAATTAGTAATGGTAGTAATTAAAATGAATGTAATGTGAACATCACCATTTCATTATTTCACGTGGAATTTTTGGAAAAATGTTCATTTGCTATTCAATTAAAGCCAAACTTCAGTCCTTGTCTTACTTATGATTTCTAGTTTGAGATATTTCATGTCTTACTAAAAAATTGGCAAATTGTTAGCATTTCCAATGTCAAATGGTCACTTGATTTGCCTTTCCTCTTCAGTGCGTTCATAATGATTCTGTTAAGTTTAAGCGCTCATATTCTGAGCTGAGAAAAATGGGATTGTTACTAAGGAGATGATGATGCCAGAGAATAAAATGTTCATATAAGATCTATCTTAAAAGAAAATGGTACCTCAAATGTGGGTAATAAAGCTCAAAGCCTACCCATTTTATTAGTTTAGCAAAAATCAAGAATAGAATGAATTCAGCTATTTTTTTAAGATTTTACTGTCTATAAGCATACCCATGCCAATTTATGAGACAAAAATTAATATATCAACCATATGATATAATCATTATCAGTGTCATATTATCTGGTTGATATATTAATTTTATTCTCAATTTTCATCACTGTTGGTAAGAGTAAACTTATAAGCATCAAAAGCTTAAAGAATAGTTGGATTCATTGCATTCTTTATTCTTGCAAGCATATAGAGTGTTATTCAATCATAGTTCAGAATAGAGTTGTTAGTGCTTTAATTTTTTTTTTATAAGGAATGTGAGCAGATTTTGTGAAAATGCAAACATCGTGTCTGAATGTGCTATTAATTCAAATACCTTGTTATTTGGTAGCATTATCAAAATCCATGGTTGATTTTCTCACTGATGAAAGCCATAAGCTAGAAACTAGTCTTAGGATATTAGATAGGTCAGCACCAGATATGAATTTAATAAATATTACCATCTGGCAGCTGCACAGAGGTTAAAATCTCCATCCGGTAGTGCCATTCAGTGTAAGGCAGAGTAATCAATGGATGTAAGAAGGTTTGTGCATAAAATGCCTATCTAGTGCCTATTCATCCAATATCCCCAGATTAGTTTCTAGCTGTGGCTTTCATCAGTGTGGAGCCTTGGATCTGAGAGCACTGTACCTAGATCTTAGAATCTAATGCAATCCTCCAGCAGCCATCTTTTACCTTATTAGCTAGCTATAAAGCTTTGAGTCTGAAATGAAAACAATAATGTTTTCAAGATTATTATCTTGTACAGTCATATAGATATGAACTCACTTCAGTATCTATATTTTTTGGTACGTTTAGTTTTTTAATAACCACAGTCATCATAATCCTATTGGGCAGGATTGGATTCAAAGTTTTATAGATAGCTAATAAAGTAAAAGATGGTTGCTTGAGGGTTGAATTAGACTCTTAAGATATAGGTGCAGTGCTTTCAAATCCAAGGCTCTTCACTTATGAAAGCCACAATCTAGAAACTAGTCTGCAGATATTGGAAGAGCAGGCACAAGATGGGGATTTTATGCACAAACCTTCTTGCATCCATTGATTATTCTAGCTTGTACTGCATGGCACTACTATATGGAGTTTAGCTTCTCTGTACACAACTTGTGTAAACAAAAAGAATGGTGGTCTTGTGACATCTGGCATCTACTGATTATCAAAACTTAGCATTAGTTGGCACAACAGTGGAGATAATGAGAACATTTTATGTTTAAATATGGACACATTTTGACAAAATTTGCAAACAAATTTTATTGTATGGAAAAGAAATCTGGACTCTTTATTGATGTAATCACTGAAAAAATTTCACTTAAAATGCTGCATAATATTCCAAAAATAGAATGATAAGATCATAAAATCGATATATATTTCAATTTTGTGGATATGATGGCATTGTATATCCACACACGTAATGGAGCAAATGATAGATTTTCTTTTTAAAAAATGATTTATGGGAAATTTGAGCTTGGTTTTTGTGGGGCAACAGTCCATTTACACTATAAAAAAGATTTTAAAGAAATGCAATTTCAATTACTATTATTGAGAGAATATGGGTGAACGTACAATACAGTCTATAAGTACTATTGATATTTTTTTATGGAAAGAAAAACTTGAAAAATGTTACATAAATTGGGTAAATGAACATAGGTTATTGTATAATTATTGTTCTTATTTGACTCCCCCTTTTTTTCCTGAAGTTAGAATGGCCTTACCAATTTCTGAGAAGCTGCTAATGGAGAAATATGGAAAGAAGCATTCGCTTCTATTTTGCTTTTCGGCCAACATATCTTTCTTTGAATTGTTTACATTTTACAATCATGTTTTAATGTCCATTTGTTTTAATCTTCTACTCTCAGTCCAACATAGTTATAGTGTACTGGGTTTTAAAAAATATATACCATTTTGTTTTCTAAATGAATATAATGATGAATTCCAGTGAAAAGGTGATTGATTTTTTTTTCTTCTCTAAACTGCCTGAGGCACCATCTCTAAATAAATAAATGTATGTCATACTTGGACACATAATAGAAGAGCAATACAGAGACTTCAGACTACTCAAAGAAGTATGGAGAGATGCATGGTGGGAATAACAAGAAGAGATTGAAAATGCAATATATGGGTAAGAAGAGAACAAACAGGTGTTTTTGACCTCATTGAAAAAATTAAAAGACTGAAGTGGAGTTGGACTGGACATATTGCTAGAAAAGATGATAATAGATGGACAATTAATTAAATTGGATTCCAAGGGATTGTAAAGGATCCAGAAGGAGACCACATGTGAGATGGGTGGATGAAATAAGAAAGTGTGCAGGGGTGGTGTGGGGAAGAGAAGCTAAAAATCGGAAAAGATGGATTGAACTTGGAGAGACCTTCATCCTGCAGTGGATTGATAATAGTTGATGATGATGATGTCATACATAGCAATATAGTTGAGCTATTTATCACAATAGTTTTAAGGTGATACTTTGTCTGGATACGATTTACAACGTGAAATGTGACTGTTTTTACTTGTTAATCCACAATGGAACAATGTATTAACAGTAAATTAAATTGTGTTTTAAATTGGTCAGAATTGCTACTGAAATGTTTGGAATGATTTACAGTGTATATGGCAATGAAACCATGAGTTTTAAGAACATTTTCAAATGGATTGCAAGATTTCGTGACAGCAGGGTGAGCACTGAAGACAGTCAATGAAGTTATGAGACACATTATCACATTTCTTGTTTTAATTAGTGATCTAGATAATAGCTGAAGTATGTTGTTATATTATGTGTAGATTTAGAGATGGGACTGTAGACACTTGGTTAGAGAACTAATCATTCTTTCACCAAGATGCAACATGGAAATGACAACAATATCAGCATCAACAAGAGCTTTGAACATTCCATCATCAGATTTCCAGTGATATGGATGACTGAAGAGTTGGAGGATGGAGTAGATTGAAACCTGTTTATTAAAGTAGGAATATTTGCTGTATTAATATAAACTGAGCACTGATTATATATATATGAATGGGAGATGATGATCCGGACCAACTGATGAGTACTGGATCAGCATGAAATACGTATATTAGAGATCATTTATGTATGTGGTTATGTGGGTCGGTTATTTAAGATGGAGTGGATAACTAAAGGAAGTTTGAAAGCATGTGTTCAAACTCCCTCTAATTACATCGAGCTTAAGCATATACGTTATACTTGTATTCAAATATTTCAGTTATTATTAATTAAATTTAACATGCAAACTAAGAATCAAACAACATAAGCAATCTTTAAAATTGTTATATATATATAAATACGTGTATATTTTGTAGAAATGTTTATTATTTGCTCATATTTAATATATATGTTAACTGTGCTTACAATCAGGATTTTTAATTTAGAATGATTATTAATCTTGACTTTTTTTTTTTTTTTAGTTGCTTCTAAAGAATTTCAATCCATTATGCCGATTACTGTGAAGAGAGAGGTCTTCTGTTTCTGTTTTGGAAACAATGAACCTCCTGAAATTACATACGGGGTAGTTGAGAATGGAGGTACAGTTATGCTGCAGCCTTTGACACCCATCTTACCCATGCCAGATGAGGAAGAACTTAATGCACGTTTTGCCGAGCTTGTGGTAAGTCATTTATCATGCAAACATTCGTTCTGCCATGACGGACGATTAATCTTTAGAGCAGAAAAACTAAATCAAAATTAATATAAATGAGTATTACATGTCAAACTATTTCGAAAGTAATTTACAAAATTTTTATATTACATGTATATATGTAAATGTTTACAAATAATATATATATATATATTCAGTGTCATCTTAAATTGTAACTTTAAATTTAGAAAAAATATTATTATGGTTTTATTTTTGCCATAATTCATGATTGGTAAATTGCAAATTTTCTCTAAATTAAAAAATATGTAGAACAGCTCTGAATCAAAGAAACACACATTTTGATATTAATAATTTTTCAGAGATAACATTAGACTAGAAATTATCCATTGAATAATATTTCTATAGTGTAATTTTTACTGCAATATTCTCACACAAGGTAGGATCTAGTTTTTATCCACTTTTACATCTTGTGGAGAGGTGTAATCATAAACATACGGTGTAATTTTTCACTCCACCACCCTCACACAAGGTAGGGATTGGTTTATATCTACTTTTAATATCTTGTGGAGAGGGGCAATCCTAATCATATGCCCAAAGACATTTGTTTATGATTACACCTCTCCACAAGGTGTTAAAAGCACATATAAACAAGTTCCTAGCTTGTGTGAGTAAGGTAATGAAAATTACATATTATGTTATGATACACCATATGTTTATGATTACATATTTCCACAAGGTATTAAAGTGTATAAAAGTCAGACCCTACCTTATGTGAGAGTGATGTAATGAAAATTACACTACAAAAATATTATTCATTAAGTGGATAATCTCTAGCTTAATGAATGAATAATAAAAATTATTAATATAATTCCATTAAGTGATTTGTGTTAAAGTCGTGAGGGCAGTAAATTTGACCCTTATCAATTAAGCAGTAGTAATTGTCTATTTATATATACTGAACAATGATAAAGATATGTGTAGAAGATTTTGATCTGGGTTTACTGATGAGTGCTGGTTCAGCATGAAATGCATACAATTTATTTTTCAAAAAATATTTTGTCCTAGTTTCTATTTACATTATATATGAAAGAATGTCAGAAGTGAATATAAAAAATAAAACAAGCAGGATATGGACATAAAAAACATTTATTTTTTAATGTAATTTCCAATGACATTGATATTCATATTTCATCACTGTATCAGTTCTATTTTCTGTTTCTTGGCAGCATAAAAATTGTTTCTCTGCTGTCTCTTTGCAGTGACACACCTTTTTTTAATATCTTCGTCATCATATCCAGTTATGAATAACTTGAACAATGATGTCATTTTTCATCTTAGTAAAGCCCTTTTGCCCCCCAAAAATATTTAATGAGATGCTGGATAAAGTTTGATTTTTGCCGATATTTTTCATGCATAGAGAAAATCTGTTACTCTTTTAATTATTTTACTTTTGTTTCTGATGCAATGTTAAATCCTAGTAAACTTTCGATCCAAGTCACAAGATAAAGAATTTGAAAAGGACAGCCATCTTTTGTACCGACATGCAATTATATAGGACAATCTTAAGCATCTTGAACGGAGAGTGTGAATATATTACATTATTCACTTTACTTACATTTCTATTTTTTTCTATAGGTAAAGTGAATTATATACCGTAATATATTTGTGTTCTCTATCTAAAATGCTTAAGATTGGCCTATACTATTGCATGTAGGTACAAAAGCTAAGGCGACCATTTTTATCTTTTCAAAATCTTTATCTTGTGACTCGGTTTGAAAGTTTACTATTGTTTAACATTGCTAAATGAATATTAAAGTATGGCATATGTGTGAAGGATGATTACCTTTGTATCAGAATTATAGTTTGACACTGCATTCGTAAAAAAATTTTAGATTATTTACTTTTGTTTGCAATCTATATATTGATTTTTTCTTGTACAAATACATTATAGGAATAATTAATGTAAAAGTTTGCAAGTATATAACTCAATTTTATTTGTAATTATTACATTCCTTTTGTAATATTTTTAACAGATTTTTTTAAAAAAAAAAAATCGGATGCATGATTTTTTTATATATCTGATCCTATGCACAAAGAGAATATTTATTTTATTATTTAAAAATTAATTTGAGAAATCTATTTTTGAAATAAGTTTTTTATATCATGTTTTTTGAAGCATTCTCGGTGATAGCAGATTTGAATAGGATTGTTTTTTTTCCAGTGGTTAACAAAAAAAAAAAAAAATTGAAAACAATATGACATTTTATTATTCCTTTTTTTTTTAAAAAAAAAAAAAACTTGTATCAAATGTTAATTTCTCCTTTCTGTAAATGATAAACTGTTGTGAAAAATTTTCATTTATTTTTTATTCATAAATTATCATATATAGAGCTCGCAAAATAAGCTCTTAACAAGCTTTGCAGAATATCCCCAACCCCAGACTGGTTTCTGCTACTGGCATCCTCAGTAATGCTTGAATATCCTAGCACCTCACTGATGATGCCAGTAGCAAAAACCAGTCTGGGATTGGGAATATTCTGCAAAGCTTGTTAAGAGCTTATTTTGGGAGGTCTATATATATAACATTTGTAAATACAAGCTTATTAAATTAGGTCATGTGACATATGACTTGATTTTTTTTTTAATTATAAATTGTCATATGACTGGATTCTCTTTCCCGATACATATATGTAGATATATGTAAATATTGTATAATCACAAAATTTGTTACAAACTATTTTATTAAAAAAATAAACAATAAGTTTATAAAAAATATTATATTTTGATAGTTTGTGCACATTACATAAAAGTACACCACTTTTGTTTTAGGTTTGAACAAATCTTTTTTTTTAATCAATAGTATATTTTTTAAGCTGCATTATAATTATTATTTAAGATTATATAAAGAAAAAGTTGTATTATTGAAGAGAGGTAGTCAGAGGGTGATATGGTCATACTTCAGATAAAATAGAAGTAAACTATGGAGCAGTAGTCATAAAAGTATAATACCTCCTCTTAGCTATAGTGTTTATCAATGCATTGAGTTCATCTAACTGAATTAGCCTAGGATTTTAACATATAGCTAGATAGCTATTTATTAATCAATACAACTATAAATATTTTAGTCAGATTATTAATACAGATGGAAACATAACACAAGAAATTAGTGATAGAATTAAACTTGATTGAAATAGTTTTGTCAGAAATTACTTGGTATTATAAGGAAATATGTCTATGTTTTACCACTTTTTATCTATGGACCTGAGATTTGGATATTTTACAGAAGAACAATATAGACTTTAGACTACTCAGTAATGAATTCCATGGGCAAAAAACACAGGTATCACTGATATCAAGAGAATGTAAAAGACCTAGAAAGAGACCACATGTAAAATGGGTGGATGAAATAAAAACGTTTATTGCAGTAATATGGAAAAAAATAAGCTATGGATTTGAAACCCTGGTTTCACTTGGAGATACCTTGATTGAAAATGAAATAGCTGGATTGGCTATGATTAAAGTAAAAAATCTTTGATCAATTGTTTTGAACTATTGTGCTCATTCTACCACTTAGGATCTCATGATTTCCCAATAATTAGAAAATCATATGATTGAATGATATTTTTGTTTATAGATGTGCTTGTGCTTTAATTGTAGCTGAATTGAAATCAAGCAGAAATTGAAAGTTAGAGGTGGTTTTCAAATGCACTATATCCAAAAGTAGAATTAACTTACAATGGATACAATTGGTATGTGATACTGGGATGAATATTCAAATGCCTTAATTCCATTTTTTTAAAAAAAAATAAGAGTCCATTCCATTCCCTTCCTATGTATGTCTATTTTGCAAAAATCAAATTAGTTTGAATTTAGCTGTCATGGTATAAGTTTTATGCCCCCTGCCTTTTGAATTTAATGGCATCTCCTATCACTTGAAAAGTCTAAAGGTAAGTTTAATTTTCTTTATCTTTTCCAAGTTATTACTATTTTTTATACTTTTTAAACAAATATTATACTACTTAATGTAACTAATACTTACTGTAATAAAAAGCAAATTTATTTTATTATAATAACTGATTGTAAGAAAAAATAAATTGATACCAGTTAGAAGCTATTCTAAACAAAAATAATTTTATTTCTCTATTTTTGTGATTTTTCTATTTTTGTGATTTTATGGATTGTATAAAAAAAATTGGTATGCTTATTGTAAATAATGCTTATAATTAAAAACATTTGAATTTGAAATGATACTGTATTAAAAAATCCTCTTCTTAGGAGCAGTGGTAGATACCCCTTGTAGCATTTACATTACTTACAAAACTGCATATCAGTTGTAGGTTAGTTATCAAAAAGTTATGGGGCATATTTTTTTCCCAGAAATTTATGTTGCTTTTTCCATAAACTATAATTTTGTGTAAATTTACTATTAGTGTAAGATATGAAAAACTTACTATGGCAGTACTAAATAGTGGGATAATTTAATGAGTTACTTGTTTAATATATAATGTTTATTCCAGTGAAAAGGTAATTGGTTTTCTGGCAGAGCTACTTGAGTGATTTCTGAATCCACATATGTTAGGTAGCTACATAGTTTTAACTAGTTTCCACAAAAATCTTAAGGTATTGTTGCACTTAGATCATGATTTGTGATAGTGTGTTTCATGCTGTCATGAATCATCTTTAATGCCCTTCCTGCCATCACAAAATTTTTATGGATCATTTTTAATCCTCTTCCTGTCATCACAAAACTTTCATGGATCATACAAAACATACTGTCATATTTTATGTTATAATTTGTAAAACATGCATACTAGTACATCAAATTTTTGTGGTGCATAAATTATGTGTTACTACATAACGTACATATCAATCAATCACCTTTTCACTGAAGTATACTTATATACTACATCTAAAGTTATTCATCAATTGTAAATTTAACATTGTAAAAGACATTGTAATATTTTTCTTACGAATACCACATCGAAAAATTGAATGCCATAAATGCTAGATAAAACTTTTTTAAAGGTTTGGATTAAACAAAAATATATGAAGCAGGAGCAATAGGCTTAATATTACTGATATAGAGGGATCTTCTATCAACAAAAATTTGACCTACTATATTTGAACACTGAGAATAATAGTTTCAATTAGCCTTTAACAAAAATTATTCTAGCACCTAATACTCAATGATGCAAATATTTTGAGCTAATCAAGATAACATCTGGCCATAATTTTTCGAAAACTTTTTATGTTGATAATGCTAAAAGTTTTTAAATAGTGCTGATCTTTTATTGCTAAAATTTCTTAGAGAAGTTTGCTATTTTGATAACGTCATTGCCTTATGCAGTTTAGAACAATAGTTGGTGACATACTTGAAATCTGAATGTAAATTTTGTATTGAGGCTCAATTTATCACTTCTGGTGCTTCAATATCACATGACACTAATTGACTGCCCATTTCATATATTTATTCTGCTCTGTACAGTTTAATGCAATGGTAGATAGACAGACTGTTGAATCAAATGTTCCCAGATTGAAAGTAGGTCTGTTATTTTTGTTGCTACTATGGTCTGTTGCATCAGACTATAGCATGCAAAATTATTTAAACAAGGAAATAATATTTAGTATCTTTTACTTTAAACATATATTTCTCCCTACATCATTGAGTGGTCTGAAGTCTTTGTATTACTTTTTTATTAAGTGTCCAGGTCTCAAATCCATAAGTAAGAACTGGTAACACACATTTATTACATTTGTTACTGACATCATTGAAAGATTTAAATGACTGAAGTGGAGTTGGGTTGAACATATTGCTAAAGGAGTTGATAATAGATGGACAGTTGAAATCTTAAACTGGATCCCAAGAGATTTATTACATGTGAGATAGATTAATGAAATAAGGAAGTGTGTTGGGGTAATGTGGATAAGAATAACTAGAGATCAGAGAAGATGGATAGAACTTAGAGAGATCTTCATCTTTCAGTCGATCAATAATAGTTGAAAATGATAATGATGATGACTATCAAAGTAAAAGCAAACAGTAATATATTTTTTATTATATTTTAATAAATAATAGTATTTTTTTATTATAAATATATATGATAATGCTGTTAAAAGTAATGATATTTTATCATATTTACTTGGGGATATTCTGCAAAGCTTGTTAAGAGTTTATTTGCAAGCTCTATATATAACATTTGTAATACATGCTTGTTAAATTAGGTCATATGACATTTGACTTGGTTTTTTTTTTACATTTTATTATTTGCTATTAAGGCTTTGGTGATTTTATATTGCTAAAGCTTTTAATATATGGTGTATCTGAACTTAGTTCAGTCCCATATGACTATTTAATTTAGATAGCTGGATTGGAAGACATATGGATGTCTGAAAATTTCAGATTTTCTACTTAATAGTTATCCATTAGATAAAGTGCTGGGCTTGTCCTGGTATTTTTAATCTAATGCTTGAATATCCTAGCACATCACTGAGGAAGCCAGTTCTGCAAAGCTTTTTAAGAGCTTATTGGTGAGCTCTATATATAACATTTGTAATACAAGCTTGTTAAATTAGTTCATGTGACATCAGACTTGATTTTTTGTAACTTATATATTTACATAACAAACAGCATGCTGGATTGCACTTATTTTCATTTTTGAAAAGAAATGTACCGTATCGTTATAATCTAATGGAGTACTTCATGGACATGATAAATAATTTAAATCTTAATAATTTTAAAAAAATATTGCTCTCAAAGTTTATGATGATGATATTTTAGCTCTAAGTATATTTTGGACTATTTTCACTATCTAATATAAAATACTGAATATCTTTAGAAGAATTCAAACTTTATTTAAACTTTCCAAATACTTTTAACTATTAGTAATAGAACACAAGTTAGTATATAATTGTCATATCTCACTTTGCCTTCAAATAATGGACTAGTCCAGATTCCTTTCTGATAGTGGTTGGATTAAGTATTCATCACCACTAACCTATGCATATATTTAAAGATAATGCACAGCCAATGGCAAGAACAGGCAAAGAGGTAGTGATACTCACTGAATCCGAATGTTTCCATTAAGGTTGGGAATCTGGTATTAAATAATTAGCCTTTTTGAAGGTAAGGGAAGGAATGACCAGCAAGCTTAAAAGATGGCATCTCCAGAGAACAACCATTAAATCTGAATAACAGTATTTTTGTTCTCTATATATGGTCATAAGAAATTCCTGCTAATGTGAACGGCTGTGGCCATTCTCCAGACTATAGCTACTTATGCTAATGATTAACACAGTGAGGCAAGTCCACATTTAGAACTGGAAGCTGCATGAATCAAAACTGATTCGAGGTAAGCTGTAAAGACAGTCGGAAGGGTCACCATAAGTACTCACAAGGCAGGCTATCAAGTACAGTTGGAAATGGGTAGAGAAATCTGTAAGAACACATACAATTCCTTCTTCAACAGTTCACATTAGAATTAGTAGCTATATCCTGTTAGACACCAGCAGTCAGAGTATAATGTAAATATATGTATGTATATTCTGTAATAAGTATATTATTAAAACATTTGCTAACTCATTTGTGTTTCTATGATCTGGCAATAGATAGTCAGCCTTTGGAGAGGGAATGACCATCAAACCTGAAAAACAGTATGTGTTTTCCAGAGAACAACTGTTAAATCTGAATAACAGTAGCTTTGGTCTCTGTATCTGATTGAAGGAAACTCCTGCTAACCTGAACAACAGTGATCATTTTCCAGACTATAGCTATTTAAGCTAAAGTTAACACAGAGAGGCAAGTCGACATTTAGAACTCGAAACTGCCAGAACAAAAACCAACTTGAGGCAAGCTGTAAAGACAGCTGAAAAAATCACCATACTAACTCACAAGACAGGGTGTAAAGTACATCTAAAGTGGGTAGAGAAATCTGTAAGGGAACATACAGTCCCTTCTTCAATAGTTCACATTAGAATTAGTAGCTATACCTCACTAGACAGTAGCAAGTGGATTATAGCCATCATTACTTAAATCAGTAAATATTGGGTATATCTATTCTGTAATTGCATGTCTCATTCATTTAAAATTCTGGGCAATTCAGAAGATATAATAGATATAGGAGGTACTAGTTCTTTATTACTATATAAATCTTGATAAAAGTTTTCTGCCCATTTCATGATGTCATCTCTCGTTTTAGTAATAATTCCATCTTTTTTTCTTATTGCAGATATAAATTTCCTACCAATATCAAAATTTGTTTTACACTCTTGAGACTTTTATTCTCTTCTACAGATTTCCTGGCTAGTTCACAGTTATACTTTCTTATATCATTTTCAACTCTTTTCCACACTATTTTACAAAATTGAAGGCATTCACTTCATATTCCTTCTTTTCTTCATAAATTCTCTAGTCTCAATAGAAATTTTATTGGTCAATTGCTGCTTTTTTCTATCATCTATCTTTGTTGCAGTTTTTAAAAGTGTATCAGTTATTTTCTTATTAATTTCATTCAAATCTAAATCCTGTTCAAAATCTACTAATACTTAAAACTGATTTGTAAGTTCTAATTTAAATTTATTAGAGTGTTTCTGAAGATTAGGAATATCAACTGTAAATATTGTTTTTCTTAATAATTTTTGTTTCTCTAGTTTTACATTAACATGTATCTTACATCTTACTAATCGATGATCATTTCCTGTGTTAAATTTATTAAGAACAAATTGTAATTGATATATTAAAAGAAGCAGGTGAACAAATAGAAAAAAAATTAGCAAAGTTATATACCAAATGTCTAAATGATAAATATGTACCAGATGAATATTAATATTCAAAAAGGGTGATAAAGAAGATATTAGAAATTACAGACCTATCAGCCTTTTATCAGTTTTATATAAAAAAATTTACAAAGATAATTACAACTTGTTTACAGAGAACATTGGATTTCCACCCACCAAGAGAACAAGCTGGATTTAAAAGTGGTTTCAGTACAGTAGATCATATCCAGATATTGAGAAAAGTTATAGAAATGACAAATGAATATGAGTTGCCATTATGCTTTGGATTTGTAGGTTATTAAAAGGCATTTGATTTTATAAACATTTCTTCAGTGATTAAAGCATTGCGTCATCAAGGTAGAGATCCAGGATATTGTTATATTTTAAAGAATATTTATAAAAATGCAACAGCAACAATTAGATTACATAATGATACTAGGAAAGTCAACATTGAGAAGAGTGTAAGTCTGGGTGACTTCATATCTCCAAAACTTTACAGCAGTGCTGTGAGAAGTATTTTGTGGATTAAAATAGGAAGCTAAATGAGTGAAGGTAAATGGAGATTATTTAAGTCATTAAGATTTTGAAAATGATATAGTTGTTTTTGCAAATAATGCCTTAGAGCTGCAGGAAATGTTTCAGGAGTTATCAGATGAAAGTAGGAAAGTATGATTAAAGATAAATGTTAAAAAGACTAAAGTAATGTTTAATGGATTTTCTCAAAATATGAAAATAAAGATTGATTATGATGAGTTAAAAGAAGTACCTTGGTAAGATTATTAATACATATGGAAACATAATGGATGAAATTAATCATAGAATTAAACTTGGTTGGAGTGCTTTTGGTAGAAATAACTTGATACTAAAAGGAAGCATGCCTAAGTGTTTGAAAAGGAAGTTCTTACTTAAGGATTTGAGACTTGGACACTTAATAGAAGAGCAATATAGAGATCACTCAAAGAAGTATGGAGAGATGCATGTTGGGAGTAACAAGAAGAGATCAAAAACACAATTTATGGGTAAGAGAACAAACAGCTGGAGTTGGGCTGGACATATTATTAGAAGAGATGATAATGAATGGACAATCGAAATCTTATACTGGATTCCAAGAGATTGTAAAAGACCCAGAAAGAGACCACATGTGAGATGGGTGGATGAAAAAAGAAAGTGTGCAGAGGTGATGTGGAGAAGTGAAGCTAAAGATTGGAGAAGATGGATTGAACTTGGAAAGACCTTCATCTTGCAGTGGATTGATAATGGTTGATGATGATGATATTTCCGTAATAAATATATTATTAAAACATACTCATTTGGGTTATATGTGTAATCCAGACTAAACATAACAATAACATAATGTTTCATCTGTCTTAATCGTCTGTTGCCAGACCGATCAGTGATAATACTAGCATGGGAATCGAATCGGGTACCGTTAGATTCATGAATATTGAATTCAAGGTGACACTATAACAAAGTAGACTATTCTGTCAATGGCAACAGTCAGTTGACATTATTATATACTTTTTTTTTCATATGTCATAGCATCGGCAGGGACGCGAACCCACAAGCGTCTGCAACCAATTACTTGCTTGCAAGGCGGTTGCGATGACCTCTCGGCTAACAACGCTTGACTTTTATATACTTATGTATGAGAATCCTGCTTTTTTCAGGTTTTTTTTCCAAGGCCAGCAGAAAGATCCTCATTGATAAGTAGGCGAAATTTCCATGACCGTTGCTTTTCTTAGAATAGCTTAGTTGGTTAGAGAATCACTTTAAATTCAATATTCACAGATCTAAAGATCCCTAGTTCAGTTTCCTTGCCAGTAACATTTGAAGAAGAGAGGGGAGTAATCCTATTCCACGTGTTGTGTTATATGCTAAACTGTGAACTTATTACTAACAGTTGAATGTATTTGAAAAGTTTAAATAAAGTTTGAACTTTTCTGAAGCGATTTGATCAAGGAAATAGTCCGACATATAATGACAATTTTTAAAAAATACGTACATTAATTTAAAAAACAACAACAACCGTTTTAATTAATCATTTTTTTGATCGGAGCTGATCGTGTTTGCTGATTATATATCACGTTTGTATACGTTCCAAGATATTACGATTTTGATAAATTTTTTTATATACATGACTGTGTTTACAAGATAAAATAACTGGGGTGGGTGGGTTAATTTTTATAATTTTATTAAAATTAAAAAACTGGCTCCAAGAAAATGGAAATTTCTGGCGAACGTTCTGTCTGAGATATGTTTGTCAGACATTCCTGGAAAAAGTGAGAAATTGTAGAAATTTTTTCCATACTGTCTGAATTTTTAATTGACTCTTTACTATTTTTTTAATATTTCAACATTTTGCATAAATTGTTGATGCGCATTTTTCTAAAATTGTACGGAAGTACAATTTTTTTTTTATTTAAAGGCAAAAAAAAGCTAAATGTCAACGTGCATTTTTTTCTTAATTAAAACAACGGATAAAAATGTAAATATGTATATATTATAATCATATATATTTGAAAAAATTCTGTCAAAAACTCTGGAAATGCTTAACTAAAATTGCTGCCGTTCTCATTTAAGTCTTAATCCACGTTCTTATAAGCAGTCAAAACGTAACTTCGTTAGCCCCAATTATATCTGTTTTAGTTTACGTTCAATTCATTTGCCATGCATTCCATAGATTTATCTGCATTTCCATTCACATCTTCAATTGGCCAGTTATAAACAAAACTGCACTTTGAAACAGGCAAAACTCACTATTCATTGCCACTCATTGCACTTTCTGTTCGGGGAAATATCTCTTACAACATTTATTTAGTGTTATTCAAGCAATAAATGGGTGATAGTATAGAATGTTACATCCATGTCTGTAAAAGAAGCTAAAAATAGTAATAAAACAAAGTAAAAAAAGTTGGTGCTGATTTAGTATGTGCTCATGGCCATTTTGAATTCTAAGAACTACCCCAAACCCCCTGCTATCACATCTAGATGCTAATTTATTTAGAGAATGTTTTTTTTAATTGTTTTGTGCTCATATAACAAAAATGTAACAAATATTGAAGTAGCCTTTCTAATACCTAATCCAGCTTTTAAAATTTTTTTTTCTCATGTGTCATAGCCTCACCCGGGAAGCGAACCCGCTATCCCAGGATAACTGCTTGTAAAGCAGCTGTTGCTGACCTCTCGACCACCAATGCTTGACTGCTTTTTAATTTGACTATTAAATCAAAGCATTATGGTGGCAAAAGTGATCAAAAAAAGTAAACCATGACTTCACTCATTATGGAAATATGTTATTCATTCACCAATGGTGAAAGCTGTAACATATAGCAAACATATTTTAATTAGATATCCATTTGTCAGTTAGTATTCAGTGACTGGTTGGATTGGTTATGACTGGTGATATTCAAAATATTTATTAACTTGTATGCTAAAATTACATCACTCCCTTGAGCCATAAGATTAGGAGAAAAAAAATTAAACTCCAAATCAATGAATTTTTAAATTTTTATAATTGGATCTCACCGTTTGTTGAATTTTGTGAAAAGTTGATTGGTTCCCTCTTTAAATTGTCTGAAGTATCATTTCTGTATCAATACATGTGTTATCCAAATGGCATATTTTAGCTATTCACCATAAAAAATTTTAAGTGCTAGCATTTTCAAATCACGAGTTGTGATATGAAATTTGATAATGTGTTTCATATTTTCATGGCCATCTTTAATGCTTTTCCTGCTATCATGAAATCTTGAAAATCATTTGAAAAACATTTTTGTAATTTTTGGGTTCACTGCCAAAAACAGTCCGAATCATTTCAAATATTTCAATAGCACTTTTGCCCACCCAATTTAAAGAAAATTTAATGTTAGAATTTTGGTTTATGTTACAAAGCACATTTCACAGTTCATTCCATATTTCATGATCCAAGCAAAATATTTGTGGTAAATATATAAACTACATTACTGTGTAATATATATATATATTCAAACAGGCAAAACTCTCCATACAGTAGTGTCACTCGGTGCAAGCCAGAACAATCATTGGATGCAAGAAGGTTTGTGGATAAAAACCCTATCTAGTGCCTACTCATTCAATATCTCCAGACTAGTTTCAAGCTTCTGGCTTTCATCAGTGAGGAGCCTTAGATCTGAGAGCACTGCACCTCTAATGCAACCCTCCAGCAGCCACCTTTTATCTCTGCGTAACTAAAAACTATGAGTCAAAAATTGAAAACATATGCTCAGTCCAAGCTCATTATCTTATATAGTCATATTGGTCTGAACTCAGTTCAGTACCCATACATTTTGGTGTCTTTGGTTCTTTAATAGCCATAGCCACCAACAACCTATTAAGCAGGATTGGTATTAAATCACTAAACATCACCTGATCACCATTTCTTATGCTTGCTCAAGTTGTTAAAGCAAACAAAACTCTCCATACAATAGTGCCACTCAATGCATTGCACCACTGTATGGAGAGTTTTACCTGTATAATGTTGGTGAATACTGATGAAGGAGAAGACAAAGATTTCTTATTGGGGGATATAAAGTTAAGTGTGGAGAATAGATATAGTTATTTGGGAATCATCTTGAGTAATCAAGAAAAATTGTTTGGATGAATGGGAGAAAAAATTGATAAATGAAGCAAAGAAAAGAAAGGGATTGATAAAGAAATTAACAGTGTTTTCATATAATAAATATGATGTAGCTAGAATTGTATGGAAGGGTGGCAGTAGCAGGGTTAACATATGGCAATGATGCATTATGTGTTAATAAAGGGGTATTAGATTACTTAGAAAAAGTATAAAGGGAAGTAGGAAGACATGCATTAGATGCAGAGGTGTGGACAGTAAAGGAGGCAATTCAAGGAGGAATGGGATGGTCAAGTTTTTATATGAGAGATGCAAAAAGCAAAATGAAAATGTTCGGCAGATTGCAGTTTATGGATAATAACAAAATAGCCAAAATAATATTTAATTGGGTTATGAGTAAAAGGCAAGCAACAGGGTGGGTAAGAAAGATAGTATGGTATGCAGAACATTTGGATAAAGAATTTATGTCAATATACTTGTACAAAAGGTGGGATGATTGTGTTAGGAGGATTGTTGAGTGTTATAATGGTAAGGAGTGGGATAGAAGAATAGATGCATTAATAAAGAATAGGGAGTTGGAGAGATGGAGAACTAGTATGGAGAGTAAAATGAGTTTAAATAGATATATATATAGAAGTAAATGGAACATTGGGTGTGAGTTAATTTATGATAATAGTAAGGAAAGTAGTTTATTGTTTAAGGCTCAAACAGGATCTTTAGCAACAAGGGAATATACATGTAAATTGAAAAACATGGGTGATTTAGTCTGCAAGTTGTGTAATGAAGGCATAGAAAATATTAGGCATCTGTTACTTCAATGTAAATGCTTGGAAGCAGAAATAATGAAGTTATGGAAGAATAAATGTGAACAAAGTGATTATACAGAAAGTGAGTTATTGGTTTTTATGCTAGGTTTGGGAAAAGATAGGGGGGATTTAGATATGAAGGTCATGGAGTTGACAAAGATTATGTTGTGGAAATGGGATGGAGCAGATTATGGGAAAACTTAAGTTGGGGAATGGGAAGATAAAGTGGCTAACAGGTTTAACAGGTTTCTCTGGGCATAGTTGCTGAAAGACTCCTGACTCCATATAAGGAGAAGTCATAGTGCATCACATCACATATTAATTGATTTTATTAATTGATTTTATTTTGAGTGTTATAATGGCAAAGAATGGGATATAAGAATAGATGCATTAACAAAGAATAGGGAGTTGGAGAGATGGAGAACTAGTAAGGAGAGTAAAAAGAGTTTAAATATATATAGAAGTAAATGGAATATTGGGTGTGAGTTAAGTTATGATAATAGCAAGGAAAGTAGTTTATTGTTTAAGGGCGAATGGGATCTTTAGCAACAAGAGAATATATATGTAAATAGAAAAATATTGGTGATTTAGTCTGCAAATTGTGTAAGGAAGGCATAGAAAATATTAGGCATTTGTTAATTGAATGTAAAGGCATGAAAGCAGAAAGGGTACAAATAATGAAATTATGGAAGAATAAATATGAACAAAGTGATTATACAGAAAGTGGGTTATTGGTTTTTATGCTGGTTTTTGGGAAAAGATAAAGGGGATTTGGATATAAAGGCCATAGAATTGACAAAGATTATGTTGTGGAAATGAGATGGAGCAGTTTATGGGAAAACATAGGGTGGGGAATGGAAAGGGAAAGTAAAGTGGGTTTCTCTGGGTATAGTTGTGGAGAGATTCCTGACTCCGTTTAAGGAGAAGTCACAGCGTATCACATCACACCTGTTTTAACAGATTGAGCAAGTATAAGAAATGGTAATCATGTGATATATATGTTCATTCAGAAATGGTGCTGCAGATGGCTAGGAGAGAAAATCAGTCATCTTTTCATTGAGACACATTTTCTATATTCTTATTTAGCAATAAAAATAAAAGCAAAAAAAGGAGATTTTTCATTTCCTGTCAAATTTAAAGCGAACTCCGACAGCCATATTTCTAAATGTTAGATGAAAAACTGAGTATTAACATGAGCATTTCTTACTTAAATCACAATGTAATTAACTATCTTTGATTTTAACAATCTTCTATATCATAATAATACATTAAATGTTTATGAATACAGAATTGATTCTAATAATTTTCATATATTTGTTTGCTTTTTCAACATTCACGTCAGTAATTGTTTGTTTATTTTTTCAGAAATATAATTTTTTAATTTGTTTCATTATTTATATAACCAGATGTCTTCATATGCTGACCTTATGGAAAATGGCCTGTGTAATATAATTTTGTTTTATGAAACTAAAACCTTGGATTATAGGATTTTATTCAAAGGCGGATAAGAATTCTTATCATTAATATAATAATCAATCTAAAAATTGAAACAAACAATCAATTATATTTACAATTATTTAATTATCAACCTGGCTTTTATCTCTTATTGAGATATTTGACCATTGTATATAATTCTTATAATACTCCAAAATAGTTAGAAAAACATTTATGGATATGGATGAATAAAGGATAGTTTTGAAAATGGTTAAAAGTTGTATTGTTAAATTCTTTAGACTTCTAGCAAATGATCTAAGTCTACTAGTGTCCGGTCAGGATGTGCTTCTATTCTGAATATATGTAAAGCAATGAGGAGTGGCACTTTTACCACGATCTGGATGGCCATTATAATACTATTCACAAAATGGCTCACCAGGTGTCACTTGGTATTCCAGTCTAACATAAAAAGTCCATGGGAGGTTTTCAAGGAACTCATGGCTAAGTTAAAAACTAGAGATCACCTAATGACCCCGGCTAAACTGTTCTCTGATACCTGGGAGCAGATGACTCTAGACCAGATACCAAACATTACTACCAAAATTTTGTCCAAACTATAGAAATGGATGGTAAACCTATTTCGTGCTGCAGTAAGTGGGACAACTGCAAATGGTGGCCTAAATGCACCATCGAGGTTGTCAAAATTGCAGGGATTAGTGGGTCCCCAAATTTGCAGATTCATGTCCACAAGGGATGAAAATACCCCTGCAATGCAAAGAGTGACATGATACATCTGACAAACCTTGGTTTTAATAATATAATAGCCAGTGTGCCATAAACAATTGGAAATCCCATGGAATCTAGTTAGATACACAGGGATAGACTCAGACTGAATAGGACCAGGCCCCTGGAGTGGGAAAAACATGCAGTGGGATACCCATGAATCCTTAATTTCAAGCAATTTATGTACCATAATTCATGTAGTTTTCAAAATAAATTTATTTCTTAATAAAATAAAAAAAAACTATTCTGGAAAAGCAGTGGAGGGCTGAAATGTGAAGTTCATTGGACTGGTTGCTTTATTGGAGACTATGCATGCAAGTTTACGAGAATATTTTGGGGAAAGAACTAGTAGTTATATTCCTGATAGAAGACAATATTCAAACATGACAAATTAACAATCACATGACTATCACTGCTTACATTTAACTTATATGCTGTTAGGCACAATTCTCACCACTCTGCTTCAGCACCATCTTTTGTAAGCTTGAGAAATTAATGAATTGTATTATTATTATAGCCCTTTCAGAGTGCTGTCATATTTGCATTCTCAGAGTAAACTTTAGCTAATGGATATCATCTCTAAGATGTTTGGCCAAGTGCACATGGATTGGTCTTCTGAACTTCACATCACATGATCACCATTTCTTAGACTTGCTCACAACTGTTATTAAAACAGGCAAAACTCTCCATACAGTAATGCCTCTCAGTGCAAGCCAGAGGAATCAATGGATGCCAGAAGGCTTGTGCATAAAATCCCTATCACTGATGAATGCCACAAGCTAGAAACTAGTCTGGGGATATTGGATGAGTAGGCACTAGATAAGGATTTTATGTGCAAGCCTTTCTGGCATCCATTGATTCCTCTTGCTTGCACTGAGTGGCACTACTGTATGAAGAGTTTTGCCTGTTTTCTGAACTTAATATAGAATGAAGAATACTTAAACATAGAACTATTGGTTTAATATCATATCTATATAACTATACAAGTTCAATTGGTTTGGATTGAAAATTTCAAGTTCAATTGGTTTGGATTGAAAATTTCAGCTTATTGATAGTTAAAAAAAAGATGGTTGCTGGTTATGAAGTGCAGAAATATCCAGGTACATTACTCAAGATGAATATAAACTAGAAACTGGTCTGGAAATGTAGCTATAACAGTGCTAGGTATGAATATGATCATACAGCCATCTAGTATACATTGATGGCTGAAGTTTTCAGGGGATGATGATGGAACAAAAAAAAGAGAATTTCTCCTAATGGCATATGTTAAATGTAAGGAGAATTAATAATGCAATAGTTGTTTATATATACCACTTTAACATAAGGATGAAACTGTTGGTAATTATAAAACTTAAGCTACTAACATATATCATCACTGGTCTAATTTCAATATATTAAACTATATATATGTAGATTGCATTTTCATATTGAACTATTTCCACCATCTAATATGAGTATTGAATGTTTTTAGAAAAATTTAACTTAATATTTAAATATTCCAAATACATGCAACTCTTAGTAATAGCATGTCAAATGGGTTAGTATATGCACAACATTTTGAGAGGATTATTTTCCCTTCTTCTTCAGGTGTTGCTAGCCTGACCAATGACAATACTAGCATGGGATTTGAACTTGGATCCTTAGATTCTTGAGTATTGAATTTAAGGTAATGCTCTAACCAACTGAGCCATCCTGCCAAAGGCAACAGTCAGTACACATTTCATATACTTATCTATGAGGTTCCTCCTGATTTCTCCACTTTTTCTAAGAGCAAAGTTGATTAATGGTCTCCATACATTATGTATAGACACACTAGGTTGGCTTATGGGATTGTTTGCCATTATCATGTGAGCAGCTTCTTTAAATTTACTTCTTTGTACCTTTTCTTCTCTCCAATATTTTTATATTTTCCCAATTGAACATATGCTCATTGTCACATACATGGTCTGCTATCTTAGACACATTGGTTTTCTCTCTTCTGATCATCAATTTGTGTTCATGCAAGTGCTTTTCAATGGGATGACTGGTCTCACCAATATATGTTCTTCCACACTCACGTGGTATTTCATAGATGCAATTCAAGTTTAGGCTTTGTAGATGTTAGAATTCCTTGTAGTGTGGTGTGGCTCTGGAAAGCTGTTCTGATGTTATACTGATTGCAGATTTTCCTTAATTTGTCTACTATTTTTGGAATGTATGGGTACACTACAGTACCAATAATTGTTTTTTCTCTTGATAGTTCTTTTTGTTGTCTATTTAAAGTTTTCTTAATAACAGCTGATGAATAACCATTTTTCATAAGAGTTTGTTCTATATAAAAACTTTTCTTTTTCCAAATTGCTGTTTCTGAACAAACTTCTTTTGCTCTGTTTCATAGTGATAGTATAACTTCATGTTTTGTGTTTCTGGTATGATTGGATGTATAGGCTAGATATTTTCCTGTATGTGTGGGTTTTTGGTAAACTGTAGTTTTGATTTTATCATGTGGGAGGCTTGTCACAAGAACATCTAAGAATGCCAATTTTTGTTCTTGCTCTGATTCTGTTGTGAATTTAATTGATGGGGATATGTTGTTGACATCTTTCCAGAAAGTTTGTAGCAGTGTTTCACCATGTGACTATACAAAAAATGTATCATCTACATAGTGAAGCCAAACTTTAGGTGGATATGGAGTTTTTATGGCTAAGGTTTCAAGGTCTTCCATGTAAATATTGCTAATCAGGGGAGACAATGGTGATACCATAGGCATTCTTTTATTTTGTTGGAAGAGTTCTGTCTTGTATTGAAAATGGGTTGTTTTTATGCAGAATATTAATAGTTCCATTATACTATCAATAGGAAGAGCTGTTCTGGTTTGTAAACTGTTATCACCATTTTATCTTTTTCTTACAATACACAATGCTTTTTCACTTGGTACATATGTGAATAAACTTTCCACACCAAACCTTACCAGTATGTCAGTTCTTTCAATTTTTATGTTCATGATTAATTCTAAAAAGTGTCTAGAATCCTGGACAAAGGACTGGGTCTTGTATGCCAAAGAACTTGGAACTTTGGAGAAATCTTGACAAATTTTAGCAAGGTGAATTTCTAGAATTGACAGTAGGTCTTTGTGGAACATGATCCTTATGGATTTTAGATAGATCATAAAAATGAGGAATTTTGTGAAATATGATGTTATTTTACTTTTTTCTGAATCAGTGAAGTACCTGCTCACATGATAATGGCAAACAATCCCATAAGCCAACTTAGTGTAGCTATATATAATGTATGAAAACCACTAATCTACTTTGTTCTTAAGAAAAACTGGAGACATCAGAGGAAGCTCATAGATAAGTATATGAAATTTCTACTGACTGTTGCATTTGGCAGGATGGCTCAGTTGGTCAGAGTGTTACCTTAAAATTCAATACTCATTAATATAAGGATCCAAGTTTGAATCACATGCTATAGTATCACTGGTCAGGCCAGCAACACTTGAAGAAGAGGGGAGAATCATACCTCTTGAAACATTGGGCATATATTAATGTGTTTGGTATGCTATTACTAACAGTTGAATGTATTTGGAATATTTAAATAAAGACATTCAATACTCAGATGATGGAAATAGTCCAATATAAAAATGCAACTAGAACACCATCATCACAAACCTTCACGGAAAGAATATATACGTAGATTTGCTTGGATTCAGAATTATAAGACATTTTGAAATTTCAGTCTTTGATAATCAAAAAAAATGGTAAGAGATAATTGCTGAAGGTGAAGTTTATTAAATCTACAAGATCCAGTTGTATTCCCTACAAGAGCATTAGTAACGAAGTCCTTAAATCTAGAGATGTGAATATGATTTCCTGGGGTAAAACGAATCAGTATAAGAAGATAAATGGTATGCTTTTTTCTCATCAAATTTGATGGTAGAAATGGTCTTTGACTATGAAAACAAACATTTGAAGAATTTAATTCTTCCACATTACAATGTTTTCCATCATCCTCTAGTGGTAATTTGAGCAACATTTTATTTAATGCTTTATTTAATATTACGAATCAATAGTTGTACTTGATGTATTAGAAATATAAGTTTACAAACAAAAAACATCCTTAAAAAAATCATATCTGAACTTTGAAAATACCGAAAGTAATGATAATAAAGTGAAATATGTATTGAGAATACTTTTTTTTTTGACAATTTTGGCAAAGCTGATAAAAAAAATCTTTGTTGATTAATTTCATTTTTTAAATATGAATGAATTATTATTAAGTCATCATAAAGCTGTGAAATTCTGTTTTAAAATATAAAATTGCATTTAAAATGATTAAAATATCACAAAAGTTCTATACTATGATGTTTGACAAAGCATAATTTCTTTTTTTTATCATTACTTTGAATTTTTTAATGTGTGTTTTTAAAAATCAAACATATTTCAAAGAAATTTAACTGTAAACATTAATACATTTTTTTCCTAATAACCAAATATTTTGTAAAAATAATCATAAATATTTAAATAAAGTACTGAAAATATACAATTGTTTTGCTCTTTGCTAAAAACAATTGAAGAACATTTTACAAGGTTTTTTATATATGCCCAAGATCAAAGAATCTAGCGATCAATGATGTTCTAAGCTTTTGTTAGCTCATTTGTGATGTGATGCACTGTGACTTCTCCTTAAACGGAGTCAGAAATCTGTCAGCAACTATGCCCAGAGAAACCTGTTAGCCACTTTACCTTTCCTTTCTATTCCCCACCCTGTTTTCCCATAATCTGCTCTATCCCATTTCCACAACATAATCTTTGTCAATTCTATGTCCTTTATATCTAAGTCCCCCTTATCTTTTCTCAAAGCCAGCATAAAAACCAATACCCCACTTTCTTGTTCATATTTAGTGACATCTTTAGACTTTTTTTGAACTTACAAATTAATATTTACTTTTGCTTCAGTTATTAGCATCAAATGAACATAAAACTGACAAAATAACACCAAAGTTATTCACAAAAGAGGGATTTAAACTGAAGTACAGTGGTACTATCAAAGTAATCCATAATGTCTTGCAGTTGAAAATCAGTTCATTAAGCTTTGAATGATTTTTTTTTTTTTTTACTTCATGCTAAATATAATTCATCAAAAAGTAGTAGGAGTAAAAATAAAACATTAAAAATGTCATGCTACAAAAAATTGGTCTTAGAAATAAGAATTCATTATCTTTAAGAAAATACAAAATTTGATTTAATATTAAATATTAATTCCACACACCATTAAATGTGTAGAATATAGAATGGGAATGACTAAATTCCATATAATTGTGAAATAGTAAAATCCACCACACAATGTTAGTAACTGAAGAATAAAACATATCTACTCTGACGCTTTTCAATGCCTAATTAGATAAGATTTAATAATTGTTAGTGACATATTTATTGTATTAATGACAAGAATCTTGGCCTCAGGGTGGCCTTTGATCATTCGATCATCAGAATTTCAATTGGATGGATGGTTGAAAAGTTGGAGTATGGAGTAGATTGAAGCTTGTCCATTAAAGTATGAGGATTGGCTATCTTAATATATATCTGAGCACTTATAGCATATATGTGTAGAGATGGTAATCTGGACCAACTGATGAGTGCTGGTTTAGCATGAAATACGTTTATTGGTGATTATTTATCTTTTTGACATATATGTGTTTAAGTGTATCAGTGTTATGAGATAGTGTGGAGAGTGGTGGGTCATGTGAAAGTCTATGCTCATATACCCTATATATTACATATATAGACACAGGTATATAATAAGCCTGTGTTTCAATTATTTCTTGTATTAATATTAACTCCAATCTGAAATTTCAATATGTTGAGCACACTTAATTTTATTTACATCAAAAAACTTAAGAATAAACACTTCATTCTATTCCAAATTTGCTAAAATAATTTGTACGATTATTTCACAGCTAGATTACATTTTTTTTATTGAAAAAAACATCACATTTTAGTTATTAATTCCATCGGAAAGTATTCAAATAAGTTGTGCTAGAAATTAGAATAACTGAATGTTAATATTGTGTCATATTAAAAACTTTTTCTTGAAAGTTCAACTGTAAAATGGTAAAAATTTGTTTTCATAATGTAATAGTGTAAACATTAATACGTCATTAAATGTATTTAATTGAGCAAATAATTGCTGTTGTTTTTTTTACTTTTTTTGACTGAGAATTGATCCAGAAAGCTTCAGAACTGCATCAGATTGCACAAGGAAATCTCAGCCTAACAAATAGTAAGTTGTGACATTTTATAGTAAAAAAAATATGAGCATGCATTATAACAGGCCAAACTATCTATACGTATTGCCACTCAGTGCAAGCCAGAGAAATCAATGGATGCCAGGAAGATTGTGCATAAAATCCCCATCTAGTACCTATTCATCCAATATCCCCAGACTTCGTCAGTGAGGAGCCTTCGATCTGAGAGCACTGCATCTAGATCTTAGGATCTAATGCAACCCTCCAGCAGCCACCTTTTATCTCTACTTAACTACAAAACTATGCAACTTAAATTGGAAACACCATAATATTTTCAATCCAAGCTCATTAGCCTGGTTTAATAACAGTTATGGTGATCATGTGATGTTTATTGGCTTAAAAGCATACAGTATAATTATATGGACAATCATTTTTATCATCTTTAACCATTATTGATTCACAGCAGGATGAAATCCAGTTTCTGATTTCTAGCCTCTTTCCTTCATAACATACCAGCAAACTCTCATTTCACCATCCAGTTCACTTGTGGTCTCTTTCTAGGTGTTTTTATAATCTTTTGAGATCTAATCATGGAAAAAAAATGTATATAATTTTATTTTTCTTAAATGGAAAATATTTTTCGTGTCATTTTAAAGACGAAAATTGTTCATTTATTTGATATTTGATTATTTAAATAAGTATTAAGACAATTCATTTACGATATCAAAAAAAAAAGATTAAATTTCATATTGATTATGTGCGACTTTTTTTAAAAAAATCTTTAAAATCCTTTATTTTATCTACTTATAATTTGTTTTTTGTTTTTATTTTTTGTTTCCCATTGATTAATCAAGCAATACTGGAATTTTTTTATTTGTGAAATAGGAAAAATAAATAATATTTTGGCCAGTGAACTTTCTTTTAAGCATTGTATTTAAGTCGTTGCTACTTCGCAAAATAAAAACACACAAACATGTTTTTATGTGTTTACATACATATATGATTGTAAATTATAAGTGAAAAAATAAATAAAACATACTGTGCGTCATAAATATCTTCAGCGATCCCTCGTAGAAGAAGAATGAAAATGACAATACTCACCAGGCTTGCCATTTGACAAGTGGTGCGAATTTGAACACTATACTCTAACCAATATCTATTTACTGATCAATATTAAATGGTTAGCTGATCTGGTTTTGGGTCAGCTTCCTGTAAGAAAAATCTTAAATCTTATTAAATCGTGAAGTCATAGGCATGTTATAAATGAGCCACCATTTCTTTATATATATGTCAAAGCGTTGACCGGGAAGCGAACACAGGTCAGCTGCTTGGAAGGCAGCTATGCTAACCGCTAGGCCACTAACGTTTGACGAGCCACCATTTCTTTAAGAAAATTTTAAAATAAATGTATTATCTGTTTCTAATGGACGTATGAAGCAACAAAAAATAAATAAATCTAAAATTTTAGCATATAGTATCACAATTCTCCATTTACATACTGGGTTTGAAATTTTAATGATGTTTTATTTGAATGCTTAATTACTCGAATTGTGAATGTTTCAGACAGATTCATTTGATAAAGGGAAGCCTTTTTCTAGACTACTTCAGTTATACGATATTCATTTTAGATCTCTTCTTTGAATCAATATTTCATACATACCTAGTAGATCTTTTTTTTTTTTTGGTAAAAAAAATTACTATATTTATATAAGACTGTATTAATGGAGTCAGTTGTGGCCTATGAGAATTCGTAGTGATGGGGCGGCGATCAAAAATGTAAACGAAAATTATCTGTATCTTTGAATTAAATATTCACGTACAAAAAGATTATGAACACTTGTTTTACTATGAAAGCACTGATGTATCATTGGGCTGCAGTAATTTTTGCCCAGTGCAAACAAAAAGTATATAAATCTAAGCGAGGCAAAAAATCTTTACAGATTGCAGGTACTTTTTTGCCCCATTATGTAGACAACATATTCTGTTTGTACATTTGTGTATGACACATATAGAAATTTAATTAATATACAAATTTAAGAATGATAATAATTGAACAAAAACATTCATTTTACACTGAAGGGGTGGGGGGCTGCAGCCTTTATGAACAGGCTGTCATGAATGGAATTATTTTATTTTTCACCTCAACTTATCATTCATTATAATTTTAAAATAGTAAATTGTGTTTGCTGTTGTAGTGCACAGTTTGAACTAAAGATGGCAGTATTTTTGTGATCTACAGCCATGATGTTTGCTGAAATCCAATTAACAGTTTAGCTAATGTCACATAATTTTTCCAGTATTTTATTAAGAATTTCATCTGATATGTAGTTGAAAGATAAGAAATCATAGATCACATATCTAAAATTGTTTTGGAAAAAGAATAGGTGAAAACATTCATAGATTGATGGTTTTGCATAGACTAAAATAGCATATAGAAGAATATAGCCTCGTGTATTGGTGGATTTGTATTACTTCTAATCAAACTCAGTGATGAAACTGTTTTTCAATGAATAATGTTTATAGTTTAAAACATATTTTCTATTTCAGTTTTATAAAATCTTATTGTTTAATATGTTACCATATGTATAATATTAAATTTTTATGCATATGGTTGAAGTTGCAATTTTCACGATAATTTTAATTTATAGATGTATTTAACAATCTCCACACTGCCACAGGTTTATATTATCAGTGTGAAATACTTAATAAGCCCTTACTTATTTTTGGGCTTATTAGTAATGATTTGGATTAAATCTCCATTAAGTGGTTGTTACTACTAATAATTTAAATACCCTCTTGAATATTGCACCTCATTTCTTTAGCCAAAATATTTTGGATATATATATAAATATTAATATATAAAAAAACTAACCAAAGGAAATACATATAAAAACAAAAAAAGACTTATAAATCCAAGAAATAATATTATATTTCAACCAGAGGACTGGTTTTCATCAGAAAGAAAAAAATACATATATATATATATCGAAATACTATATTCTTTTGCATTATATTCCATCGGTGTATAGATTAAGTAAATGTATGGAAAGAAATTTTATTAATTTAGCAGTGTGACATCATTAATATTTTAAAATACTGAGTTGTTATTAATATTATTAGAAAGACATATATTCTTTATATCAATTAAAAAGATTTTAGTAAATGATAATTTAAAAAGAAATTCAAGTGTTTAATTTAAAAATATTAATTTTAAAGAATTGACAATTAGTTTTAAATAATTTTAAAAATGACTGTAGATTTGTTTACATTTCTATTGGCAAATAACCAAGACTGATTTCTTATCAAGAAAACTGTTTTGATTCTGTGAACAAGATTATTGACTGCTGAATTTAAAAAGGAAACATTGGATTTTAAACTCTCAAAATTAACTTATAAATAAATAGTTTTTATCCCAAAAATTTGCAGACAAAGTCTCAAATGGATAATTTACTTCTTCATGTTTTTATTTATCATAAATAGGATTACTTAGTCATTAATCTTTCACCTGATCAATTTGTTTAAAAATGAGGTAACTTGACATCACTATAAATCACTTACTTTTTGTACTACATTTATGGTTCTGATGTCATTTTTTTAGAAGAAAAAAGTTCTGTAAGATGCTGCCCTCTTTTGAATCATTTTACAAGTAAAAAATCAATAAAAATGACCATATATGTCAAAAAAACCAAAGCACCACCTTCTCACTGCCTTTTCTTGAATCTTATTGGCTGTTTCAATTTTGACAACAAAGAAAGTGGCTGCCAAAAAGTAAAGAGTTACGATCGTTTTTTGTTTTATTTCAAAAATGATAAATGAATGTTTAGATCATTTTAACAGTATTTTTTGATGAATTATAAACAATTTTGATAAAACAGTGCTAAAAATAAAATTATTTCAGAAAAATAGTTAAGATTTTAGCAAGAATTATTTATTTATTGCAAAGTGGGAAGTAGAAATCATAATGTGGAATTGGTGATTGACGTTTCTTTTTATTTCAACCGTAATTGAATATTTTTTAAATTATAAATCAAAATTTATTTTTGAACAAACTTTCGTTCACTTTCATAATCTGACAAATTATTAATATACTTTTTACAAACGAAACTAAAGTGAAAATATTAATAAAAAGTGAATATATTGGCTTTTTACCTCTGAGTTTAAGATCAAGAAACACCATGGTCTTTCTTCTCAGTGCCTGATAAGGCAGAATGAATGTTTATGTAAATGATAAATATTTTTCCAATACATATATACAATTATGACAGACAAAAATAAAGCATGGCCCTTATTCCCAGGAGGTCGTAAAGTCACCAACCAAGGCAGCGGTTGATGGCCGAAGGCGGAGGGTGCTAAGAATCCCCTGATTGCAGATCCAGGCTGCCATTTGATGATGACTTTTTATTTAGGTACTTACAACTGCAGATCACTTTCAAGTGAAGGAAGATTGCAAGAATTAGAAGAAGAACTGTCTTATATTAAATGGGACATTATTGGACTTTGTGAAGTTAGAAGAAAAGGAGAAGAAACAATTGATTTAAAAAGTGGACATATACTCTATTATAAAGGCACACATATTGGAAATACAAGTGGAGTAGGATTCATTATAAATAAAAAGTGGAAGAACAATATTGTGGAGATTGATGGTGTATCGGACAGAGTGGCAAGATTAGTTATACAACTTAATAGCAGATACCAAATGCAGATAATTCAGGTTTATGCCCCAACAAGTTCTCATAGTGATGAAGTAGTAGAAGATTTTTATATGGATGTACAAAAGGCTTTTGATCAGAGTAAACAACATTTTAAAATTGTTATGGGAGACTTTAATGCTAGAATTGGTAGACAAATGAAAGATGAAATTGCTGTAGGTAATTTTGGTTATGGTAATAGAAATGAGAGAGGACATAGACTTGTGGATTTTGCAGAAAAAGAAAAACTTTATATTATGAATTCATTTTTTGAGAAAAATGTTAAAAGGAAATGGACATGGAAGCATCCAAATGAAGGTACAGCAGAATTGGATTATATTTTGACTAACAGAAAATACATATTTCAAGATTGTAATGTTCTTAATAAATTTAACACAGGAAGTGATCATCGATTAGTAAGGTGTAAGTTACGTGTTAATGTAAAACTAGAGAGACAAAAATTATTAAGAAAAACAATATTTACAGTTGATATTCCTAATCTTCAGAAACATTCTAATGAATTTAAATTAGAACTTACAAATAGGTTTCAAGTGTTAGGAGATTTTGAACATGATTCAGATTTGAATGAAATTAATATGAAAATAACTGATACACTTTTAAAAACTGCAACAAACATAGCTGATAGAAAAAAGCAGCAATTGACTAATAAAATTTCTACTGAGACTAGAGAATTTATGAAGAAAAGAAGGAATATGAAGATATACAAAAATGATGTATTAAAAAGAATTGAATATCTCGAATTTTGTAAAATGGTACGGAAAAGAGTTGAAAATGATATAAGAAAGTATAACTATGAAATAGCAAGGAAAGCTGTAGAAGAAAATAAAAGTCTCAAAAATGTTAAACAACATTTTGGTATTGGTAGGAAATTTATATCTGCAATAAGAAAAAAAGATGGAATTATTACTAAAAAGAGAGATGATATCATGAAATTGGTAGAAGATTTTTATCAAGAATTATATAGTAATAAAGAACAAGTACCTCCTATATCTATTACATCTTCCGAATTGCCCAGAATTTTAAATGAAGAAGTGAGACATGCAATTAAGTGTATGAAGAAAGGAAAGGCTCCAGGAAATTATGGAATTATAATTGATATATTAAAAGAAGCAGGTGAAGAAATAGAAACAATTTTAGCAAAGTTATATACCAAATGTCTAAATGATAAAGATGTACCAGAAGATTGGAAGAATGCAGTAATAATATTAATATTTAAAAAAGGTGATAAAGAAGATATTAGAAATTACAGACCTATCAGCCTTTTATCAGTTTTATATAAAATTTTTACCAAGATAATTACAACTCGTCTACAGAGAACTTTGGATTTCCACCAACCAAGAGAACAAGCTGGATTTAAAAGTGGTTTTAGTACAATAGGTCATATCCAGGTATTGAGAGAAGTCATAGAAAGGACAAACGAATATGAGTTGTCATTATGTTTTGGATTTGTAGATTATGAAAAGGCATTCGATTCTATACACATTTCTTCAGTGATTAAAGCATTGGATCATCAAGGTATAGATCCAGGATATTGTCACATTTTAAAGAATATTTATAAAAATGCAACAGCAACAATTAGATTACATAATGATACTGGAAAAATCAACATTGAGAAAGGTGTAAGACAAAGTGACTCCATATCTCCAAAACTCTTTACAGCAGTGCTGCAAGAAATATTTTGTGGATTAAAATGGGAAACTAAAGGAGTGAAACTAAATGGAGAGTATTTAGTCATTTAGATTTCGCAGATGATGTAGTTGTTTTTGCAAATAATGCTTCAGAGCTGCAGGAAATGTTGCAGGAGTTAGTATATGGAAGTAGAAAAGTAGGACTAAAGATAAATGTTAAAAAGAATAAAGTAATGTTTAATCGATTTGCTCAAAATATGAAAATCAAGATTGATTATGAAGAATTAGAAGAAGTTCACAGTTACAAATACCTTGGTCAGATTATTAATACAGATGGAAACATAATGGAGGAAATTAATCATAGAATTAAACTTGGTTGGAGTGCTTTTGGTAGAAATAACTTGATACTAAAAGGAAATATGCTTTTGAAAAGGATGGTTTTTAACAAATGGGTTTTACCAGTTCTTACTTATGGATCTGAGACTTGGACACTTAATAGAAGAGCAATACAGAGACTTCAGACCACTCAAAGGAGTATGGAGAGATGTATGTTTGGAGTAACAAGAAGAGATCGAAAATGCAATGTATGGGTAAGACAACAAACAGGTGTTACTGACCTTATTGAAAAAATTAAAAGATTGAAATGGAGTTGGGCTGGACATATTGCTAGAACAGATGATAATAGATGGACAATTGAAATTTTAAACTGGATTCCAAGAGATTGTAAAAGACCCAGAAAGAGGCCACATGTGAGATGGATGGATGAAATAAGAAAATGTGCAGGGGTGTTGTGGAGAAGAGAAGCTAAAGATCGGAGAAGATGGATTAAACTTGGAGAGACCTTCATCCTGCAGTGGATTGATAATGGTTGATGATGATGATATTTTGACAAATGACTTTGTTAATTGACACTTCAGTTTGTGAATTGTCCAATTAAAAGCTTTGATTTTTTACCTCATGCAGCCAATAATATAATCAGTGGTGAAAAGGTTAACTGATGCAAAAATCGACTTTTTTCTACATTTTTGTTTAAGGTTATCTTCTATATTTCAAATGAAGTGCCATTAAAGTGAAAGAGATCATCTGTTATATATCATAAATTTGAATAACATTGATAGTAAATAAGTTAAAACTACAAAGCAATTTATAAATCTTTATTAAATATTTTTATTTATAATAAATTGTTTTATAAACTGTCAATTCTTAAATATTGGATCGATCACCATATGCATAATTATCAAAACTACACGCAAGTAATATTTTAAATATAATGTTCAAAAGTAATACAGATGTAATAAATGGTAGTTTATTTTGATCCAGATTATGAAATATATAATCTGTTATTTAATGATATTTATAATTTTAAATAATGATTGTTTAAATAGTAATAAATATTTATTTTATATATATATCGAATTTGACTGATGGCAACTGATATTATTGGTTAGTTCCAGTTATAAATGTCCTATGACTTCATTTTGTAATGATTTCTTTTTTATAGTGAATATGTTCTTAAGCATAGGTCATGAGTATATCTTTATAAATAATATGACTATAGTGATGAGTTAATATTTAAATATTTATATATAAAGTTTTAAGAATAGTTATTTTATACTATTAACTAGAATATTGTAATAGAGAGTTAAGTTTATATATAACAGGCATTTCACCCATTGTTTAATTGTATAGCCCTCAATGTATAGGTTACTGTGATACTAGGTAATGAGATAAGAATAGCTGGGTTTGTTTTGACAATGTCTGAGATTGTTGATCATATATGTGTTCGTTGATTTTGATGTATTAACTTAGATATTGGTAACTATTTCAATGACATTATTGTTATTTTATTTGTTTAAATTAATTTTTTATTATTATTATTATTATTATTGAATATTATTTGAATTACAAAATATTGATATGCCAAATTAATAGGTTTCCAAATGTAATTCTTGCTGGATAAACTTGTCTTTTATTTTAAGATTTATTATTAGGTGGAATTGTTTCATTTGGTAATTCCTAATTTCCCAATATTTGTTTGTAATTGTAACTTTACTAGTAAACTTCTTTCTTTGGTATTTCTTATATTAATTATCAATATTAAATTACAATTGGTTATTGGAAAGAAGTTTAGATTTATTATCTAGTGATGTCTTCTAGTAAAGTTATGTATGGGATGATTTATCCATTGCAATATATATATATATGACTTTCAATAAAAGACAGACATACTTTTATTGGTAAATCTATTGCCTTATGCTGGAGGGCATCTCAATTATTAGTAGTATCTGCCACTTTGAAGATTTATTTTGAACTTTATATATATCAGCAGCAGCGAGTGGGTTACTCCAACACTAAGAAAAAAGATTTACAAAAACAATATATATATATATTATTGCTGTTGATGTTGTGGTGTACTTTTTAAAAAAATCAGCTATTTTTCATAATATTGATTAAATAAAGTTGGGAAATAGTTTTATAAAATCCTTTTGTTATCTCTGCTAATTCAAGACATTTTGCTCTTACTTAATTTTCATAGTCCAAATCTCATTAGTGTCATTTATAAATACTTTCAATCTATTAATAGTCATATTCAGTTCTTTATTATACTTTTTGAAAGCCTTTGTTGGTTACTCTAGCATTTGTCAACTTGGTAAGTTTTTAATAATTGATTTCAGTGTGTTTTCTTCTTTTAGACATTGTTATATAGCAGTATCTTCTCAGATACCCAAATGGAATTTTTTTTCTGCCCATTTTAAAATTTTTCTCTGATTGGAATTGGATCAGGGACTTTTTTTCAAGCTATTATTCTCATGAAGTATTATATTATCATATGGTCACTGCAACAGAGGTTTCTTGCCATGATGTAGACTGCTGAGAACTTTCTATGCAGTATTAAAAAATTATGCATACATCATGTTAATTAGAAACAGTATTTCACTTTTTTAACTTTATTTAAGCACCATCATTCCATAACTTGAGTAATCAGGGAATACTCATTCATAGTTTTATCCAAACTCTCAGAATAGTTTTTGACTATTGACCTACCTTCACCGAGAAGCAGCATTGAGTCCACACATAAAATTCATATTTAACTCATATACTATCCAAGCTGATAATCTAATATTTTGAATCCAAATCTACTTCCTTTTACAGTTTTATAGATCTAATCTTAGCCAGAAATTGTATATTTTAATGACTGATTTTTTATTAACAGTAGATGTCTTTGACTTTTTGTCTAGCATGGTATCAACTTATTACATAATGCCCTTTTAGTATAAAACTCTTGTTTCTATTGTCTATGTGTGTAGTTTTTGTTGTTGTTTAAGTTTTAAATGTATATCATGGAATTTTGGTTCAATTTGCGTAATTATATTATACCAGATGTACCCAGCCTTTTAAGAGGCTGTCATTTTGATATGTGACAGTGTTACTTTTTTCACATTTAATTCTTTGTAATAAAAATTACATTAGTTGCTTTAACATTTTTTTTTAAAGATTTAATGTAAATTAAACAAAAGATTTTAATAAAATTACTAAAAAAAAATCAAGTTATATATCACATGACCTAATTTAACAAGCTGGTATTTCAGATTTTTTACTGAAGTTATCCATTAGATAAAGTGCTGGGCTTGTCCTGGCATTTTTAATCTAATGATTGAATATACTAGCACCTCATTGAGGAAGAGTATCAGGAACCGGTCTGGGGTTGGGGATATTCTGCAAAGCTGGTTAAGAGTTTATTTGTGAGCTCTACATATAAATTTTAATATATAAATAAATGTAAGAAATGTAGCCAGCCTTGCATGTCATCATTACCTCTTTATTTGATATGTGAATTTGACAGGTTTCTTAATGGCAAACCTTTGCATAAAATATGGACAAACATTCATATGTGATAACCTTGTGGATAAACATTCACGGGAAATGTGATAACCTTATGGACAAACATTCACATAGATTTTATATATATAGATAAGATAAAAATTTATGAATAACTAGATATATCTAAAGTGATCTCTCTTTTTTTAATTGTGTTGAAATGATAACCTACTGTGGAATTTTTCATTAGAGTAAATAATTTAAATTATAAATGACAACAAAAAAATTTCAGCATTAAAGATATAACTATTAAGGAAATAACTATACTATCCAGAAGAATTTATTATTTTATTTCTTTCTTAAATTCTTTTCATTTTATTGTTTCTGCTAATAAATTATAAATGATTTCAGAAGATTTTGCCAAGTCTAAACTTATTTTTAAATAGAATAAATTTATATTTGGTAAAATAACAAATGTAATACTTTACATGAACTAACCAGAATATGAGAAGGAAAGTGCTGAATATTTTAGTTGAATAAATTTTATAATTGATTGATTAAATAAAATGTAACTTTATATATACATAAGTTCTGTAACTGAAGACATATTGAATAATAATTATTTTTAATATAAATTTTATTGATTAAAGTTTAAGAATAGTAGATACAATAGTTGATGTTAAAATAAAGAAAGTCTTACATGATATTTATGTTAGCATAAATCAAATCACAATTATTTGGTGATTGAACATATTTTCAGATTGCATAACAAATTTATATAATTACATGGTAAATATAGGACATTTGGGCTTTCTAACATCAGATGTTCAATGATATGGATGGCTGAAGAGTTGGAGGTTGGAATAGATTGAAACTTGTCCATTAAAGTATGAAGATTTGCTATCTTAATATAAACTGAGCATTGATTATATATGTGGGAGCTGATAATCTGGACCAACTGATGAGTGCTGGTTCAGCATGAAATACATATATTGGTGATTATTTGTCTTTTCTACTTGTGTGTGGTCATGTGTATCAGTAATATGAGATAGTGTGGATAGTTGAAGGGTGCTTAAAAGTTTAAGTTCAAATCTCCTATATTTACAATTAAGCTTCAGGTATGTAAAGAATGCCTGTACTTCAAATATTTATAATTACATGGTGTGGATGTTATTGAATAAATAAGGTTAGATGATTGTTTAGTCAAGAATTTGCAGGTAATTAGAAAAGGCTCTCTACAGCTGAATGAATATCAAGTAGAGCTAAAGCTTGGTCGCTTGTTTTTATTTTTGTAATTTTAATATAAAATAATGAATTTAATTTGTGCTGGAATGGAAAATAAAATTGCCCTATAGGAATCATAAGATGAAGATGGTGAATGTTATGCTCTAATATTTGGAAAGAGCTCTCTCTCTCTCTCTCTCTCTCTCTCCCTCTCTCTCTCTCTCTATATATATATAGACTTTTAATAAATTTATTTGAAGATGGAATATATGACTAGTTACAATTCTTATGTATGTTTATAATTTACGGTGACCAAAAAGGAAATGGTCTATAGTTTCTTTACTTTTGTCACATAGTGAATGTGAGGTATCAGAATTAGAGGGTCTCGTTCTCACCAAAGTGGAGTTGATTAGCAAGGCATTAGGATTACTTTAGATTAAAAAGTCAAAATACAAAATCTGGTAGTTCTATTGACTTGAATTATTGAGTAAGGAACATTTTTGGAAGTTATTGGACATGCCACTTTATACTTTGTTCCAACATGATTTGATTGATAAGGAAGCAAGATATCAGTAAATTTTTACATATTGTTAAAATTAGATTGTTGTAGTGCCTATAGATGTTATTTCAGTTAGCTCATGTATAATTGGAAATAGGTTTGAAATGTTTTCATGCCCCAACCCGGATGCCATGCCATTTATTATGGTGAAACCAAAGCTGGCATAACCAACAGGACTGCTCAGCATAGATACACCTACAATAGAGCAAAGAAAAATAATGACAATTCTTCAACATTCTTAGAACATTTCAAGAAGACAGGCCATATATTTGAACTCTCCAACCCCAAAATAGTTTACATAAAGAAAAATGACATCAAACAGAAAATTAGAGAAGCGTACTTCATTAATGGCAACAATAACTCTATCGATAGACATGATGTCTGCTTTGACATTTCCAAATGTTGGGCTATCTAAATCATTTGCATATACTTTGCATATTGCCTTTATTTCTCTGTTCTGCACTTCGCATTATCGCTATGAATATGAGGCAAATGGCCTCGAAAGTGCTTAGCATTTAATTTTTTTTTTTGCCCTCTCTATAGATTCTCCTTCAAGTGCTTCACATGCTTTTAATTTTATATATTAAAACATTAATGAAGGATTATAATTGAATCTTGAGAATAGGAAGCAAAGATACACAATTGAATTGGGAATGTCTTTGCATTCTGTTAACTGATATTGCAACATATTTTTTTAAATTTCAAAATAAGTGAATACAAAATAAATATAAAAAAAGGCATATGGCTTTATTGCTCAGGAGTTCATAAGAAAATTGAGTGCCAGAATCGATCTGGGGACTACCCAATCCCAAGTCAGACACTTTACTAATGGCACCAAACTGCATAGGGTTAAAAATGCTAATAGCTTTATTGCCCAGGAGTTCATAACAAATTCGAGCACCAGAACTGTGAGCAGCAAAAATAAATCTGGGACTTTCTGATTCCAAGTCAAACGATTTACAATTGTGCCAATCCAAGTCAGACTTTCTAGATCTGCACCATACCATGCAGAGCAAACATTGCTAACAGATTTATTGCTCGGGAGTTCATACAAAGTTTGAATACTAGAACTGCGAGTACCAGAATTAATTCTGAGATCTCTTGATCCCAAATCAGACACTCTATCAACTAATCCAAAATTTTGCAGGACACAAAGTAAATTAAAGTACAATTAAATTTTCTAAACCATCCACATTGAATATTATTTGATTATATATAATAAACCTTGCATATCAATTTCAGAAACTGCATTTTAAACTTTAATGAGTTTTCTCAGATGGGATTTAGTGCTATTTCCAATGGTGAGACTTGTGCCACAATTGGCAGCAGATTGGCTCAACACAGATACACATGCACATGAGCAATAACCAAAAAAGAAGGCAGTTTCATGTTTTCTGACCATCAGCAAGAGCTCAACCATAGTCTTGAGCCCTCCAAAGCTGATATATTATGTACAGAGAGGAATGGCATCAAGAGAAAGATCAAGGAAGTTTGTTTTATTACCAGCGGCACTAATTCTATAAATAGAAAAGACACTTGCTTTGCCATTTCCAGAAAATGGATAATATAAACAAAATATTTTTGCATATATTTGCATACAATTACATCGACAATCTACAAGGCTATGATTATGGAATAATGAAACCCTGAAAGTGCTCAGCCTAAACAAATTGTTATGTGGAATAGTTTTACCTTCAACACATTAGCGTATTATTAATTACATAATTAAAAAAAAGATGATATATAAACATCATATAGCTTGTAAAGATTTTTATAAAATAGTGCTTAATGAATTATAGATAAAATACCATTTTTATAAAACCAATAAATTCAAAATTTTTTATTTTTTGAACACTTTTATCTATTGTATTTATATCTGATTATAATAAACACTGATTCATATAAATACAATTAAATATTATTTATTAAAAAATATATATTTACAATATATACAATGGATATACCTTCTGTTACCATTGACTAGGTATAGCATCTAGTTGTGCAACTATTGAATAAAGGATGCAGGTGCTCTTCTAGTTTACCTAACCCTTCCAGCTGCAATGTGACCACTTGCCTTTTTGGAGATAACAGTGACACTTCTAACTGTACTGTGTCAGCTTGTCTCATATCAGGTTTAGATTCTAGGAGCTTCCAGTTCATGAATAGCCTCACCACTGTAACAATTAGAGACAATCTTAAATAAGTATGTAATGGATGTAAAAAAGATGTTAGATGTGAAGGACAGAGTGATAACAAACATAAAAGCACTTAGTAATGGAAATATTAGGTTTACAGAAATGAATTGAATGAGATGAGAAAGAAACTGAAAAGTGGAAAGGCAAGAGGTTTAGGTGGATGTGCAGCAAAGGTGATGATGAATTTAGGAAATAGGTCAATATTAAATCTATTACCATGTTTTAATAAGATGGCACAGAAGACAGAATTTACAGATAGGTGGAATAATACAAGTGTAAGGCTATTATTTAAAGGAAAAAGTAAGGATCATAGAAAGTTAACTATTATAGACCGATAGCGGTAACATCAGTGTTATATAAAGTTTTTGCATATATGGTTGCTGGAAGTGTAGCAAAATGGATGGAAAAAAATAATATAGTGGGAGAAATACAGGGAGGTTTTCAATTGGATAGGCATATATGAGATAGTTTATTTGTAGCCACACAGTTTATAGATATGAGTAGGAATACAGATAGGCAATTGTATATGGTCTTTATAGATATAGAGTAAATAGAAGTAGATTATGGGGTAAGTTTAGTAAGTTTGGGAATGAATGAAGCTTTAGTGGATCTTATTAAGAGATTGTAGGAAAATAATTACTATGTGTATCAGTTAGGAAATATAGAATCACTTAAAGTTAAAAATTGGGGGTTGGGGGGTGGGACTAAGGCATGATGCCCTATATCACCTATTTTGTTTTTGTTATATTTGAGAGAAATGGTAAGAGCAATAGAAAGACTAGGAATAGGGATAGAGATACCATTAATAGATGGCAAGGGAATAAATACATACATCATCAGGTCTTTTATTTGCTGATGATATCTTCCTCTGCAAATCTTAAACACAAGATTTATTTAAAAGACAAGACTGTCATTTTTTCAGGCGCTAGTCTTAAGGTTGTAGCCTTAATAAATTTTACTTTAAGTAATGAGTATGCGCTTTATAAATATAATTATTACAACTTTATATTATCTTAATAGATTTCTAAGCATAAGATCTCAACACTGACTCATTGTAAATCGAAAGATTTTGTGAATGTTAATGTGTTTATAGAATTTGTGGACTTAATCAGTGAGGTGTTGAATAGCCTTACACTCTGGCTTTAGATTCTTCTATTTATTTAGAAAGTAAGTTTAGATAAGAATGACCACTCTTGTTTTTTAAATAAATTTTGTGTTTAAGATTTGCAGAGGTCCCTACTGTCATTTTTTCAGGCAAATAGTCTTAATGTTGTAGCCTTAATAAATTTTACTTTAAGTAATGATATGCATTTTATAAATATAATTATTACAACTTTAAATGATATTTAATAAATTATATTGAAACATGCTTAATTAATAGTTTTAATTTAATTTTTTTTTTAATTCTTTCTTTATGCATTATTCTTTTTACTATTATTGAATTAATTATGTCTCTTTGTTCATATCTGTAAATGAATCAAGATTCAACCTATCTTCTCCAATCTCTCATGTGGTCTATTTCTAAGTCTTTTACACACGCATTCATTTTGCTCAGCTTCTTTAAGGTCTCCTTTCAGTTAATAGCAAACTCCTTTTTGCAGCCAAAACTTGAGAATGATGAGTAGTATTTAACCCATGCTAACATTTAGAATGTGTCTAGCTTTTTCCAATATGCTAATTGGTATGTAAAATGCTAATGAGGCACTTATCATGTTTTACTAAATGCATTTTTATCCCATATTATGTTTGTTGATGAAATAAAAATTATTTTCTTAAAACAGGCATTTTGTTTAAGCATGAAGTGTTGATAATTAATTTAACAGACATCTACATAGATGTGGCATATTTTTATAGTTTCTAAAAAGTTTGGACATAATATTAAAAAGTATGATTGTCTACGCTATTCCACAACATTATTCCTATAGATGGTATTTCAAAAATTCACCATGAAAACAAAATTATAAATCTATTAGTGATCCAAAATGTTTTTGTATAATATTGTTGTTTCCTACAAGCTGCTTGAAAGAATATTCTCAACAAGAATTATGTCAGAAGTCGAAAATAATTTACCCTTAAACAAGATGAATTTAGGCTTGGAGAAAGTTGCTGTGAATTTATCTTTAGCAACTCACATCAAAAAAGGTTTGCAAATAAACTAAAGACTAATGCCAACTTTATTGATTAACCTGTGTTTTTGATTCTGCCCCCTTCTAAGACTCTAAAAAAAAAAATTAAATACAGGAAAAACATTAATTTACTTGACAAAATTCTCTTCAACAGAAAAGTTCAAGTGATTCTAAATGATAACGTTTAAATTTTATAGAATATTCTAAAGAGTTCAGAGTTTTTATCTAAATTTAATAATTACCAGTATTTTTCTCAAAATGGATGCAGAAAGTTTATTTGTGCTGATAACATTGCTTTAACTTCAAACATCACATGATCACCATTCTTTATGCTTACACAAGCTTTTTTCACAGAGGCATAACTTCATACAGTAGCACCACCATTCAGTGCAAGCCAGAGTAATCAATGGATGTAGAAAGGTTTGTGCATAAAATCCTTATCTAATGCCTACTCTCAGATCCAAGGATCCTCATTGATGAAAGTCACAAGCTAGAAACTAATCTGGGAATATTGGATGAGTAGGCACTAGATAGAGATTTTATGCACAAACTTTCCTACATCCATTGATTACTCAGGCTTGCACAGATTGGCACTACTGTATGTAGAATTTTGTCTCTGTGATTACTTTGGCTTTATAAAAAAAAAAAAATTTCAGAAATAGAAAAATATCTTAATAAGAATATGAAAAGTTTGGAAATTCCCAACATAGCCAAGACATGTTTCCATGTAAATAGCAGGAAATATTCTGCAAATTAAATGCATTCTTTTGGAACATTAGAATGAAATAAGCCACCTTATTATGCTTAGTAAGATTAATTTTATTACATAATTTAAGTTATTCATCTATTGATATTTAAATATAAAATAACTTTTGGATAATACTATTTGTCTTTGTGCTATCTACCGTGAATACCATTCCTTGTTTGGGGATAAATTGCTCACACTAAATATCTGGATACACAATTTATCATTGACATACTAAATATTATCTGCACTCTCAAGTCCATCCCCTTGCAATGGTTTTCCCATTCTACCATATATTTTTTCACTAAATAATAGAAGGCACACTTTTCTTTAAACCCACATAAATCTATTAAATAGATCAGACTTACCATTAATTCAAAATTTAGTTTTATTATTTAAATAATACCTCATGATTTTTTTCTGGATGTTTAAACCATGACACTCAAATAAGCAGATATCTGCAGTATAAATCTTGTATTGCTTAAAATATTTTTTTCTATGTCCTAAAGCAAACTGGATTTGATCTTCTGGTCAATGCTATGTCTAATCAAATCTTTCAAGTTTATTCATAATTACTATGGCTATTTTTTTTCACATTGTAATCAAGTATTTCAAAAAGGTAAAAGTTGAAATTCAAAATTTTTATTACGCACTAAGCAAGCTTTTGGCAGACATCTGCCAGAATCATAATGCTATAATAATTTAGCAATTGAAAATTATGCCTATATATGGATGTAATTTTTGTCATCATCATCATTATCAACCATTATAAATCCACTGCAGAATGAAGCTCTCTCCTAGTTTAATCCATCTCCTATTTTTAGTTTCTTTTCTCTACCGCACCCCTGCACACTTTTTTATTTCGTCCATCCATCTCACATGTGGTCTCTTTCTGGGTCTTTTACAATCTCTTGGAATCCCATTTAAGATTTCAATTGCCCATCTATTATCATCTCTTCTAGCAATATATCCATCCCAACTCCAATCTTTTAATTTTTTCAATGAGGTCAATAACAAACACCTCATTGACAAAATTAAAAGACTGAAGTGATGTTTTATATAAATGAGACTTAATATGTAAATACTGCTTTTAAATGTTCCATTTTTTCAACAATGGAATGCATGAATTCTTTCTGTTGATTGCATTTGGATTCTTCGCAATTTCCCAAGCCTTATTATACCCCCCCTTCTTTCAGCACAAATCATCCTCACATTAGTGGAACTAAAAGTATGACCCGCAGTGAGCTCATGATTAAGAAAAGTCGATTTATATCCAATTTAACAATGTTTAATTTATATAAGTATGGTTAAACGTACATCAAGAGCCACATTTTTAATGATAGATGAATTGTATATCCATGGTAGAATTAAACTAAACAAAAACTATTTGTGAATCTTTTTTGTGGTCATTTAGATTTCTTGGTAATTTTGGAAATGGTTGATTGTCTTTAAAAAAAAAAATCAAATATTAAATAAATATCAAATCTTTTGTTCCATGTCTGAATATTATTAGATTTATTTATTTTTTTGAGATGGAATTTGGATAAATATATTTTGATAAATTTACCAAATTTTTCCATCTTATTACATTTAATGATCTCAAACTTTATTAATATTTTTAAGAGCGACCAAAAAAAAAAAAAAAAGCACTGTTTTTATCTATAAGTACATTTTATCTGTTTCTTTTTTAAAAGATGAATTAATAAAATCATATATACTTTTGCCAATTTTTATTGTTTTCTGTCATCAAAAATGGAAATTAATGAAACCCATTATACTGTTCTTTTATATAAATTATAATAAAAATCATATACAACAGTTATATATATATATATAACCATTAGAAACATTCCAATATAGATAACAATCAAGAATTTCAAACCGTTGTCAAGGCAACCTCCATCCCATCTCCATTAATGGTCTTATATATATATAAAGACACTAAAGATTGCAACTTGACTACAGAGATCGAAATTATTGATTATATATATATATTAATAATAATTACACATAAAAAGCCTTCTTTAGTACATAGTTTCATGCCCTTGATTAACATTTGAAAAGGGCATGGAACCTATGCAGAAAAAAGGCTTTTTATGTATAATTATTATTAATATATATTTGTAAAGTTGTTGTGTATGATTTTTATTATTCGTTATAATTGTTTTCTGTTCCCCCCCCCCCAAAAAAAAAGACATTCCGGGAGGGGGGGGCACATCTGTGATTTTAATGCTCGAATAATAAGATAGCTAACAGGTATTATTATTTTATTTTATTTATTATGATGACTAAAAAATAAATTTTCAAATTTACTTTTTAAAAAAGCAGAGTTTCCCAAAAACAGATGTTTATGCATTCTTATTTATTTTTTATTACTTAATTTATTTCATATATATTTAAATTTTTTAGCAAAATTAAATTACGATTCCACACTTCTATTTATACCATATATGTATAATTACCAAAGCCCTTTTTAGAATTTAATTCTCTTACACTCACATATTTCTCATAATATTTATTAGCGAGTATGAAAATAGTACATTTATCTAAATATTTGTTATGGCTGTACAAGTGTATACTATCTGAATACTACCAGTTTATTTACATCTATGCATAATTATCATGCTTTTAATCCTACCATGATTATACCACAGAATATAAGTTTAAGGGATCAATAGATGATTGATGTAGGACTTAGTAAATCTGTATCCATCTGGCATCCATTAATTACTAAAGCTTCCACTAGATGGCATAATAATAAATCCATCTGTCAGAAGATTTGGATAAAGAATTTATGTCAGTTTACTTGTACAAAAGGTGGGATGGTTGTGTTAGGAGGATTGTTGAGTGTTATAGTGGTAAGGAATAGGATAGAAGAATAGATGCATTAATAAAGAATAGGCAGTTGGAAAGATGGAGAACTAGTATGGAGAGTAGAACAAGTTTAAATATATATAGAAGTAAACGGAACATTGGGTGTGAGTTAATTTATGATAATAGTAAGGAAAGTATTTTATTGTTTAAGGCTCAAATGGGATCTTTAGCTACAAGAGAATATACATGTAAATGGGAAAAATATGGATGATATATTTTGTAAATTATGTAAGGAAGGAATAGAAAATATTAGGTATTTGTTAATTGAATGTAAATGTTTGAAAACAGAAAGGGTACATATAATGAAGTTATGGAAGAATAAATATGAAAAAAGTGATTATACAGAAAGTGAATTATTGGTTTTTATGCTGGGTTTGGGAAAAGATAATGGGGATTTAGATATAGGCCATAGAGTTGACAAAGATTATGTTGTGGAAATGGGATGGAGCAGAATATGGGAAAACTTAGAGTGGGGAATGAAAAATAAAGTGGCTAGCAGGTTTCTCTGGGCATAATTGCTGAGAGATTCTTGACTCCATTTAAGGAAATGCCACAGAACATCACATCTATTAATTACTAAAGTTTCTACTATATAGCATAATAGTAAATCCATTTGACATCTATTAATTACTAAAGCTTACACTAGATGGTATAATAGTAAATCCATATCCATCTGGCATCTATTAATTACTAAAGCTTCCACTAGATGGCATAATAATAAATCCATCTGGCATCTATTAATTACTAAAGCTTACACTAGATGGCATAATAGTAAATCAATCTGGCATCTATTAATTACAAAGCTTACACTAGCTGGAATAATAGTAAATTCTCATCCATCTGGCATCTATTAATTACCAAAGCTTACACTAGATGGTATAATAGTAAATCGATCTGGCATCAGTAGTATTAATTACTAAGGCTTACACTAGATGGCATAATAGTAAATCCATCTGGCATCTATTAATTACTAAAGCTTACACTAGATGGCATCATCATGGTGAGAGAAAAAGAATTTGCTACTGAACAGCATTATGTTAGTTAGAATAATGTGATGTCTTATTGAAATTATTCTGCTCTTTTAACTATAATATTGTGCCTAATATTGGATAATGTGCGTCTGCTAATTCTTGCTTTATAGTCACATATGGCCTTATCTAGGAATTTGGTCATCCAGGCAAAATGAAAATATTGTACCCTTTTTTAAAAAAATTTCAAAATATTATATAAACTTTTTGTCTGAATGAGAAATAAAAATATAAATGCATATGTTTTAGTTTTAAATGAATTTTATTAACTATAAATTAAAAATAAATATAATAATAATTAAATGAAATTTCACAATACAAAGAAAGCAGCATATAGAGTAGAAACTTACCTAATAAAGAAAAATAATATAATTCAACGTGTTGCTTTTGTCTATGAAAGTAGCAGTTCTCGACCCATTGGGCTAAAATTAATTTTAAAAAAGAAAATTCAAATATTATAATTGATATGATTAAACCAGTAAACATCACATGATCACCATTCTTTATGCTTACACAAGTTGTTTACACAGGGGCTAAACTCTCCATACAGTAACACCACTCTGCATAAGCCAGAGTAATCAATGGATGCAAGAAGGTTTGTACATAAAATTTCAATTTAGTGCCTACTCATTCTATACCCCCAGACTAGTGTCTAGCTTATGGTTTTAATCAGTGAAGGATCTTGGATCTGAGAGCACTGCATCTAGATCTTAGGATCCAATGCAATTCTCCAGGCAGCCACTTTTTACCTTATTAACTAACTATAATGCTTTGAGTCTAAAATGAAAATACAATATTTTCAATTCATGTCACAAGTTAGAAACTAGTCTGGAAATATTGGGTGAGTAGGCACTAGATAGAAATTTTATGTAGAAACCTTTTTGCTTCCAATGATTACTCTGGCTTGCACTGAGTGGCACTACTGAGCCCCTGTAATTGATATGTTACTGACCTGAACTTAATAAGCATTAAAAAATTCAATTTTGTTGATGAATGAAAGTAATTATTTGACTATTTTTCAATTGTGATATTTTGTTTGCAATGTACAGTCTTAAACAATAAGCTTTTCTATTTGAGATTTAATTGTTTTGATAGTTAATAGAAGGCACTGCCTTATATTGCTTATATTTAAGGATTTCAAAATTTTTTGTGAAGATCCTTATAACAAAAATGACAAATATAAGGATAGAATGGTGGAACTAATGAGTTACCTCTTATTAAATTGAGATTGGAGGAAAGGGAAAAGAAAAGCTGGAAGAAATATTTGCTAATAAAGGATGGAATGTCTACTTTAACAACATTGCAACCTATGCTCAGAAATTGTGGCTTTAACTAAGGAAAAGTAATTTTATTTCACTTCTTAAAAAACAATATATTTTGCCATGAAATAAATTTATAAAGAATGTAAAATTTAATATGGTAATGTTTATATTATGTTCAGCATGTGTATATTGTGTCCCACAGAAAAAATGAATAGTTCTTCAAACTTTCTGAAGCGCCATCTGTGAATCAACACATGCATTACATAACAATATAGTTTAATTATTCTCCACAAAATTTTAAGGCATTAATGTATCTCAATCATGAGTTACAACATGAAATGGGATTGTGTGTTTTGTATCTTAACTCATGATTGGACAGTACATTAATATTAAATTTTGTTTTAACTGCCGTTGAAATATTTGTAATGATCCATTTTGTTTATGGCTGTGAAGCTATAAGGCGCAAGAATGTTTTCAAATAGTTTGCAAAATTTCATGATAACAGAAAGAGCAATGGTCTGAAGCACCTTATCACATTTCATGTTGCAACTTGTGATTCAGGCATGCACTGATCCGGAAAGATGATGCGAACAGCTTGTTACTTTTTAATTGTGATGCACTGCACATATATATATATATTATTGTTTTAGTAAATAAAAAATATATTCATTTTAAACATTTTTGCTTACTTCCGTATTATTTTTGGGGCAAACATCCATTTGTTTCAAATTTGGTTTAGTTCTGAAAGCTTAGCAGCACATTACAAATTATCACAAATTTTATAGTACACACATTAAAAAAAATTGAAAAATAATTGAATGTTTTATTACTCTAAAGGTATATGTAATGCTGAGCACCAAATGTGACAGAGTTGGGTTCAAACCCAAGATCTTTAGCTCTTGAATCCGTTACTACTGCACCAAACTATCACATAACCTCTAATCCTAAATTATCCTCTAACTTTAACCATAGTCTATTTTTTTACTCGTCTGTCTAGATGAAGGCTTGTAATTCAATTTTACCCACTTCCCAATTTCTGATCTAGCTGAAACTTTTATATACATATGTATATCCAATGACAATACATTTTTGTGGAGTTTGCAAACAATTTTAGTTCAACATTTAACAAAAAATTTAAATGATTAATTTTTTTATATAATATTGATCTTAGCGGCACTCCTTCTAATTTAAAAAAATACGTTGAAAACTGCTTTTGTTACTTCAGTTTTATATTGTAACCTATTAAAGAACTCAAAAGATCTATTGTAACATATTAAAGAGAAATTCAATTGTAACTTAAAATATTATTGGATTCGTCAAAAATCCAAATATTATTAAAGTCTCAAATATTCCAATATTCATTGCAACTTAATAAAGATGATCAAACGATCCAAATGTATTTAATAATTAAGAAACAATTCAAATATAAATCTTTAGCTTAATAAACAAAAAGCATTGTAGCTTAAATTAAATTATGAGAAGAATACCTGAGTAGTGGCTGTTAAACAAAAAGGTCAGACTGAGTTATCAATCATATTAAAGGTCATTGGATTAAATGAAACATACTTCTATAATTAGATTCCTCAAGATATCACAATATCAATAATTATAAACAAATTATTAATAACAACTATTATAACTCAGGTATATGGAAATCACGTGAGGTGAGTACACTAGTAACTCAATAAAATATCTGCTCAGGTATACAGACAGTAGATTTTATCCACTTTCATTTCTTGGTTTGATGTTAAGTGCATATCCAAACAAATACCAAGTGAATATGGTCTAGCAGGGCGCCACTAGATTATTTGAATCTAGACACAGTTATATCTAATAACCTTTTCACATGTACCGGGTTTGAATCCCTTTTTTGGTACTTTATTTCTAATAAACATGGTAGATTTTGCTTTTTAGAGCCATATCACTGTATGCACTAATATCTAAGTAAGCATAAAACATCTTTAAACTAAAGTGGAATTCATTAGACATAAATCATTTTTTTAGATCTTAGCTTAACAAATGTGTTTCAATATTTTTTATAAGTTTTACTAGCTCAGATTACTATTAATTTAGGATGGCAATTCACTCATCCTTGCATGAAATAGATGATGAAATGGTGGTTATAATATTACTAACAAATCACTAAATATTATGAAATCAATATTTATTTATGGCCGTTGAACATTTAAACAACTCATTAATTAAAACGTGATGGTGATGATGATGACCATGACAATGATAATGAAAATGGTTTCAACCACAGCTTTAGGACTAAGCCTAAACATAAAACCTAATTTTTATAAAGAAATTCATAATTATTGTTAATCTTAGCATATTTAATCATATCTTAAACAACTAATATTCAACCACTGATGATGAATGATCACACTTACTAAAGACTACTCTTAATGAAATATATATGCCTCGTTTAATAACATAAACTAATATTTATTACTGCATTTCTAACATATACATAAAAATTTCTATATTTACATGAAAATTTATACTAACAACAACAACAATAATCATAATCGACTGTTTTAAAATCATAACATTAAATTTTAAATTCTTCCCCCTTTCCCGTAAATTTATTTCAAAAGTATATTGTATTAAATTGGGTAACCGATTTGTTAAAAATGTTCCACCCACAAGAAAAGTATTTCATATAAAAAAAAATATTCACTCATTGGCACACATACCTTATAATCTAACAGGTAAGCAGAATATTAAAAAAAAAAATGTTAGTAGAATTGAAAGAGCAAGTTTTAGAAACAAGGTTTAAATTATTTTCTCCCCCTCTCTTCTACTTCTGAAATGCTATACTTTAACTTGAAACAAAATAATCTAATATCTTAATACTATCAAACATCACATGATCACCATCTTTATACTAGCACATAATTTGTTGTAAACAAAGGCAAAACTCACCATACAGTAGTGCCACCCTGTGCCAAACAGAGTAATCAATTGATACCAGAAGGCTTGTGCATAAAATCCCTATCTAGTGCCTACTCATCCAATATCCCCAGACTAGTTTCTGGCTTGGGGCCATCATCAGTGAGGAGCCTTGGACCTGAGAGCACTGCACCTAGATCTTAGGATCTAATGCAACCCTCCAGCAGCCACCTTTTAACTCTAGGTGGCTGCTGGAGGGTTGCATTAGATCCTAAGATCTAGGTGCAGTGCTCTCAGGTCCAAGGCTCCTCACTGATGATGGCCCCAAACCAGAAACTAGTCTGGGGATATTGGATGAGTAGGCACTAGATAGGGATTTTATGCACAAGCCTTCTGGCATCCATTGATTACTCTGTTTGGCACAGGTTGGCACTACTGTATGGTGAGTTTTGCCTTTGTTTACAACAAATTATGTGCTAGTATAGTGTAACAGTCAGAATCATCTATCTTGCTAACACACTGCAGAATTCAAACCCCAGACATGAAACTGAACATTCTAGGAGGGGTTGCTTTCTACATATACTAAGTTCGAATCTAAAGTCCAAATTTCACAGCGCCAGCTATGTGACAACGCATCTGATGCCACTACTAGTACGACCTTTGACCGGTGCCTGGTGGTCAGGGAGAAACAAAAGACTCTATACTAAAAGAAGTTTGGGTGGCTAATTAACGTCTATGGATTTACAAAAGAAATGCAGAAAATATATATATAGACCGAGACAGTGATAGGAATCAAATAAAATAAGAGATCAAATTTAGTTTTAAATAATTTCACAAAATTTATTTAAATAAATTATATATATAATGCCACTGTCTGCTTATATGAGACAGGGACGCATATTAGATAATTGTGGGCATTATATTTCAATAAATGACAAAAGGTTTTAAAACAAAGTGATATATTCTATTCCTCGGGCTAATAGCATTACGATAATGTGCTTGACGAGATAGGAACATGTGTGAGGTACTTTGAGCAATTATGCAAGTTTAAGAAAATATTTGAAATTAAGTGTTATAAAATATTTATTGATTTCGAGAATAGCATGGACAAAAGCTTACTAAGCAACAAAGTGGGACTGTGATCAAGGCATTTATTTGAGAATAATAATAATAGAGTTACATTGGGAGGTCAGTATTGCTGATAATGAATTTATTAAAGTTGGAGGGTGTGACACGTTTAAGTCACGGATGCTTTGTAAAATAAATATAAAATAAAACAATATTGAAGATCCGGAATAATTACGGAGGGCATCTCGCTGCTAACCCATAGGAAAGTATTTTATGAACAGCCGAAACTTAGTGACTGTGTGATGATTGCGTTTAATTCCCAGGGGTGTCATTTGGGACACCCTCTGCCTGTAAACTTGCAATAAGCGAAAAGAACGGACTTTGCCGTGTAAAGAATCCTTGGAAAAATAAAACAAAGCGGTCTCAAGAACCAATTCATTTACCAGCAATACGAGACTAGTGTATATAAAAACATACTAAATGGGTTTTACTCGGATTAAGAGAAATGCCTAATCAAATTCCCAGAAATTCATTTAAAAGGGTCCACACATTCTCGACGTCAATGATGAACTTTGTAATTAAAGTAGAACACGGTAATTAAAATAGGAAAATGCAAGCTTGTGGGTTTGAAAAGTAAATATAGATTTATATATGCAGTCATGCATTAGGGGACACATTTAATCATTGACCTCGCACCTACTCTCATAGTAGATTAAAATCAATAACATGTAGATTTTAAACTATGTGATTATATTATATAGTAAAGAAAAGAATCACCCTCGAACGAGTGATTTGCAAGATAATAAAAATTGGAAATTATTTAAAATTTTAAAATATGCCTTTATATAGCGGCGTCTTAGTTTCAACAAAAAAAATAATTCACTCAGTCAAAGACGATTCTGACACATTATCATAATAAAATAACAGAAAGCTTAATAAATAGAAAATATTAACCCAAGGATAGAGAGCAAAATGTTGAGTAAACATGTTAAAGAAATACATAATGAAGTTATGTGAGATATAAGAAAAACATTTTTAAATAGCTATAGCATGTTAGTTATCACAAGAGCTCTTGGGTTAATTTAGGGTTACCTCTGGAGAAGCATTTTAGGTAGATTGATGGTCGGCAGGTTTTTATATAATTTAACAGTAAAATCTGGAAATGTTCATATTTTTGCAGCAGCAGCAGTTCCGGGGTTCCCCATGTGATAACTTCCGATGGTATACAGCAGCATATGACCATTTCGGAGAGAAATAGCCTTCTTGCACTCTACTCTGTCATGTCAAGATTTTTACAAATTACCAGAATAGAACTCAGAATGATTTCTCTTAGAAACATTAGAAGAAAAAAACTGGAGAACAAGAGAAAACCCTTCTTTTTATAATAGACGTTAACAATAGAACTGCCCTGGAGCATTACAAAAATATAACAGACTTATCAGCTGTAATTAAGTCTATCCCAATGTCTAAAGGAATTCAACATTAATTAATTTCTTTTGTTAATTTTCCTGTCGACATTCAGATTACAAACTAGATTTAATTAAAAATTACTTTTATTAATTAAAGAAAACCTTAAGTGGACATCTGCTGTTTTTAGATAAACTTATATAATATTAACTAATTAAACTATTGTCCCTGATGTATTTAAACAGAAATATTTGGAATAACTTTTTATTAAATTAAAGAAAATGATTTTACTTTTTAAATTGCAATATTTGAATCTACTAAATGAATATTTACTAAATGAATTTTATTTTAAATCAAAATTGTAAATAGATTCAAACAAAATAACTTTAACAATTTATAATTTTGATATGTTTTAAAATGCATATCATAGTGTGTGTGCAATTACGACTTATATAACCTACTTTTTAATAAATCAAAATTATGTGAACATATACATAATCTATAATCTTTTATTTATTTGGGAATGACATATATATAATACGAGCATTGTACTCGTGGTTTAAAATTAGGCGGGATTTTCGGTATATAAGCGTATTGCAGACACACTACTATAGATTGGGGTTCAAACTAAGGTATGAGGGTAGGAAATAGATGAGAAAAGGTGAAACGAAGATCTGCAAAGCAGACCCTACTGTTTCAATAGAAATGGTGATCATGTGATGTTTGATGGTTTAACACCAATCCTGCCTAATAGGATAGTGGTGGCTCTGGTTGTTTAATTCTTTAACTGCCTCTTACGAGGCATCTCATTGACATCTGACGTCACTCTAATTCTGCTAGTTTTAATGGTAGAATATTCGTTTGACAGTTATTGATTAGGTTTTTAAAAGTTCTGTAAGATGGTGCCCTCTTCCGAATTATTTTACAAGTAAAAAATCAAAAAAACCGCATTTAAAACTAGACAAAGAAGAACCTTGTCGGTGATTGGCTGTCAGCCGGCTCTCAGCCGAAAAAGACATTCTGATTGGCTGGAAAGAACAAAGAAACCGCCTGATCAAAGGAAATAAAGAAAAACGCTGAGATTTTCATTTTGAATGTAATTTAAGTATTAAAAAAATATAAAATGAGAAATTAAAATAGTTTTTTAAAAAATATACTAAAGAAACAAAATTATTTTCGAAAAATATTGAAGATTTTAGTAAAAATATTTAAGATTTAGCAAAAAGAAATCTTTACTTTACCATAACGTAAAATTGTACCATAACGTAAAATTGAAAAAAAGCATTTGCGTCAGCACTTTTTTGTTTAGACATTCGCTTTATATTTGCCGAAATTGAATATATTTTATAATAAATAAATAGCAATTTATTTTTGAAAGAACTTTCATTCTCTTTCATAACCTGAAAAATTAGTAATATACTTTTTATAAACATATCTGAGTTGAATTTAATATTATAGGCGAATATGTTTTAACAATAGGCTTTGTCTTCAGTTTGTGAGTTGGCCAATTAAAAGATTTGATTTTTACCTCATACAACCAATAATATAATTAGCGGTTAAAGGGTTAAGAGCCAAAGACACCAAAATGTATGGGTGCTGAATTGAGTTCAGACCCATATGACTATATAAGCTATTGAGCTTAGATTGAAGATATTAACAATGTTTTCAATTTCATTCTCATAGTTTTGTAGTAAAGTAGAGTTAAAAGGTGGCTGCTGGAGGGTTGCATTAGATCCTAAGATCTAGGTGCAGTGCTCTCAGGTCCAAGTCTCCTCACTGATGATGGCCACAAGCCAGAGGCTAGTCTGGGGATATTGGATGAGTAGGCACTAGATAGGGATTTTATGCACAAGCCTTCTGACATCCATTGATTACTCTGTTTGGCACAGGGTGGCACTACTGTATGGTGAGTTTTGCCTTTGTTATCTTAATACTACTTATTACTTCACATTCACTTGCAATTATACACATATAAAAATACCATTTCAACATTCAAAACTTCATAAAAAAAATGATTTAAAAAAATAAAATTATCTAGCAGAACTAAAAATGTTTGTCTGCTTTAGTTTCAATAATTTTTAAAAAGTCTCTCTCTCTCTCAGTGTATTATAATAACAATAATCTAATAATAGTCTAATAGCTCAACTGATTTTCCAGACTGCTTTTATATCCGATTTTTGAGTCAACTCACCCAATTAGAGTGATAGTGTGAATTGCTATTTTTGACCAACCCAAAAAAAATCACACACCTGGTTTCCAGACACTTTTGTCTTAAAAAAAAAGACTTAATCCTTTTTTCTTACACCTAGGTAACATTTCAAATTTTTGAGCTTCTTTCTTTAGATCTTAAGATAAGACAATTTCAAAATTAGAGTTACCACCCAGCTTAAGCTCCCAAAGTGACAAACAATCATTTACAAAAACAAAATTGCTACAAAAATAGATATCTGATTCAACAGATTTCCTCTTTTAACATAAAATTGTACAAAAAATAATTTGACAGATTTAACCCTTCCTTTTCTTTCAATATTTAATAAATGTAAATTTCTGTATGTAATGTACACACATACTTTATCATTTCAAATCATTCATAAACTAACATTAAATAATATAATTACTAGCTTGGTAATTATAACCCTAATATTTAAAATTAAATCTGTAACTTTTAAATCCCAATTACAATTATAGAAAAGCAAAATAGAAGTATATAATAAGATATTAGAATTGATCAAGCATAGGTTAGTTTTAAAGAAAGTTAAATATATGAAATATAAAACAATTCAATAGCTTACACTTACATTGCCTATACGTATGCATTATAACTTTGCTTTTTAACAGAAAAATTTAATATTGAATAGTTTAATTGTGTGTATTACCTTTCTATCAACACACAAACAAATAAAGAATATAATTGTTGACCCACGCTCTTTCTGTCTAAAGCTTTTAGAACTGGATCTTGTAGGGTTTAAACTTGGATGCCCTACAGCTTCCTTTTATATAAAAATGTGATGATGATTTTGTTTTACATTTTCTTACATGCACATTACTATAAATTTAGCTAGTGATTAAATTGTAATGGCACAATATATAAGTTAAAAATAGCTATACTAAAAAATTGTTTTAAAGAAATGCTCTTGTCTATATAAGTTTGCCACATTTTCTTCACCTTTCACAAATAAAAGCATGGGACAAGATCAGATTCTCAAAATTTAAATAAACTTGCAGTTAATGCCCACTTTATCAAATGAACATTTTGGCATTGAAACCAGAAGGTGGGCTGAAATTACAAATTTAAATTATTTTTTTGGTCCTTTTTATGTGATGAATAGATTGGCAATGATATAAGAAAATAGACATTTGTTGCAAATTTATTTGATTTTTTTGGAATCTGACTTGCAAATAGTTTCAAATTTAATTATTCCATATTTGAGTAAAAGCATTTTCTTTTAATTTTTTTCTTCACTAGAAATATCTAGTTTAGGTAATTTTCTAACCCATCCTAAATCACCTGACCTCAGCAAGTGCTTAAAATAAATCAAAATATTGCCAACTCATTATTCACTGATAATTTCATGAGTGCTATGATTTCGGCTTTATCGGCCGAAATCGCACTCAGCATGTCTTAGGAAATCAACTTAACAATCTTTTCCTAAGTTAACATTTAAAATGTTTGTATACAGTTATTGCTATGAAGATGTATTTTCAATGACATTGCAACAATAATTTAAAGACAAAAGATATTAATGACAAAGATGTAAATAACAATAGTGTATGTGGATGCTAGAAAAATTTATGATTAAAGTAGCTATAGATTCAGTGTCCATATGTGTGATGCTTCTACTGTGAAGGTAGTATAATACTATAATTACATTTTTATTTTTATAATCAACACATTTACTCTCATCTCCTATGTCCAGACTAGAATAGCTAGATACCCATTTACTAATCTTTATTGGTTTGTTAGCTTTGTTTTTATGGATTACTAATCGTACTTTTGTTAATTTTAATAAACACTAGTTTAATTATTGGCATTATCACTACTATTATTAATCCAATTGGTTTCTTTTTGTGGAAGGACCATAAAGCATAGTGTTTATTTAGTATTACTACCTGCCATGCTATGATTTCAAGTTTCAGTTTTTAATTGGATGACCATTGGCATTAATCATAATTGATTATTATTAAAACAGGCAAAACTCACTATACGTATTGCCACACACTGCAAGCTAGACTAATCAATGGATGCCAAAAGGCTTGTGCATAAAATTCCCATCATAGTGCCTACTCATCCAATATCCCCAGACTAGTTTCTGGATTGTGACCTTCATCAGTGAGGAGCCTTGGATCTGAGAGCACTGCGTCTAGATCTTAGGATCTAACCCTCCAGCAACCACCTTTTATCTCTACTTAACTACAAAACTATGAGTCTTAAATTGAAAACACCTTAATATTCTCAATCCAAACTCATTAGCTTATATAGTCATATCCAAGGCTCCTTGCTGATGAAGGCCTCAAGCCAGAAACTACTCTGGGGATATTGGATGAGTAGGCACTATGATGGGGATTTTATACACAAGCCTTCTGGCATCAATTGATTGCTCTAGCTTGCTGTGTGTGGCAATGCATATAGTGAGTTTTGCCTGTTTTAATAACAGTTATAAGCAAGAATACGAAATGGTGATCATGTGATGATTATTATTGTGAGCTTTATCTTAAGTTTACCATCAAATAATGGACTTGTCCAAATTACATTGTTATTAATATCAGAATGGATATACAATTCAGCTAGCCAATGAACGCACTTAAATAACTAATGGCATAAACAGGCCAATGGGAGATCTGTGTCAGTAAATCCAATTGTTTTCAGTAAGGAAGCGGATCTGCCTGTATATTGAAGTTCATTTAAGAGAATAGTCAGACATCAGATGACAGTAACCATATCCACTGATCGGTAGCTACTAATATCATCATACCTGCAATTGAGACATAGCTATGGGCTGAAAATGTAATGGTTTGAAAGAGGAATTACAGCATTTTCCCCAAGCATTAGTTGTATTATTAACAATTAAGTATTCGCAGTTCGCCAACCATAATGGAGGCAAATCTCTGTATTTAAACATAAATAATAAGTGTAATAATGATCAAAGCTAAATAGGTTTGTAAGTAATCATTAAAAAACAGTCAACACTTAGACAATCCCAATATCAGTAACAAACAATTTTAAACTGTTGTTGTTAAAAGGAGGTTGCCTTGACAACAGTTTGAAGTTGTTGATTGTTATTGATATTGGGTTTGTCTAAGTGTTGACTGGTTTTTAATGAGTATCTAAACATATATATCTTATAATCGTAATAAATATCTTGGCTTTTATTTATCAGTGTGTTATTATTGAATGACCGGAGTCTTATTTTGGCAATAATACAGTTATAAATCCAAAATTTATTTTTCCATTAAAGATATTATGCAGCAAATATTTAAAAATTTATTTTAAGGATATTCTCATTATATATTAGGCAGTCTTAAAAATTTTACGAAACTAAAACTGAAATATATTTTCATATTATTCAGACCAGTTAATTTTGGTATGCAAATATCTAAAATTTTATTTTAAGGATATTCTCATTACATATTACGCAGTCTTTTAAAAATTTTACGAAACTAAAACTGAAATATATTTTTATATTATTCAGACTAGTTAATTTTGGTATAATGAACTCATCTGAATTAAAACTTTACATAAAAGAAAACTAAGACCTGCCTTCTAGCCATAAAACAATTAATTAGCATTGGTATTTGCAATCATTGAATAGTTAAAAAAAGATAATACCAATCGTTGATTGTTAAAAGAAATAAAAATCCAATTGATATGTATTTTAATGAGTTTGGTGTTTTCTAGTAGAATAAATTATTCTCTCAAACACGTGTGTGTGTATGTATATGTCAAACACATAAAGCAACTAAAGCGTAAATAAAATAATAGAATATCATCAATCTATTTCAAAACAACTTCAATAGGTAATAAATGCTTTCAGTTAGCTATTGGCTATTTATGGTTTAATATATATACACAGTATGTACCAATGAAAAGCTGATCGGTTTTCTATAAGGTGTCTGTAATGCCATCTTTAAAGCTGGATATCATTCATCACACTACAGAGCTTCGTACTACTCAAATAAGTATGGAGAGATGCATGTAAGGAGTAACAAGAAGCGATCAAAAAGAGATCAAATGGGTGTTACTGATATCATTAAAAGAATTAAAAGACTGCAGTGGAGTTGGGCTGGGCATATTGCTTAGAAGAGATCATAATAGATGAACAATTGAAATCTTAAATGTAGAAAGAGACCACATGTCAGATGGGTGGATGGAATAGGAAAGTGTGCAGGGGTTATGTGGTGAAGAGAGGCTAGAGATCGGAAAAGATGGATTGAACTCGGAGAGACGTTCATCCTGCAGTGGATTGATAATGGTTGACAATGATGATGGTGTCTGGATCATGAGTTATGACAAAATGTAACAATATTTTGTAATCTCATCAGTCAGTTGTTTTCAGTGCTTTCTGCTGTCGTTGCAATGTGAATTACTTCAAATATTTCAATAGCTGTTTTAACCAATTAAAAATAAAATTTAAAATCAGTGGATTATACCATTGTGGGTTGAAGTGTGAAACATACTTTCATATTTTATATCAATAATTCATATTCCAAACACATCAGCTTTTTAAAAGATAAGTAGCTAAACTGTTGCTACCTAACACACATATTAAGAGATGGGCTGCATCCATCTTAGAGTGAAAACCAGTCATTTTTTAACTTGAACACATTGTGTATATATACACAGTTGTGGATATCATCTTTATTTATAGCAAAGACAAATTAACTTGCTTAAATATCTTCAAACGAAAGATTCGCCCATTGAAAAACTTTTATATTTTGTAATAATAAACAGTAAATTCCAAAATAATAAATGCAGAGAATTTTAAAACTATGTATAAATGTTTTTTTTTTTTTTTATGTGTCAAAGCGTCAGCCGGGAAGCGAATCCTGTGACAAGTGCTTGTAAGGCAGCTATGCTAACCATTCGGCCACCAATGCTGAAATCAGTTTAAGTCTTAATAGAAGTTTGTCATAACATTGTTAGAAATACTAGAATAGATATAGTTAGTTCTCTATTTATCTAAGTAAATTATTCAACAGCTTCTTGTTTAAGCCATGTTTTTTTTTTGGGGGGTGGGGGGGTGGAGAGGATTTCAGTTCTCATTCTGATGAATATTAGTCATGTAGAACATCAACCTAAAGATAGTTGATCACAGAAGTCTAAAAAAAAAATGGTGTAATCATTAATAATTTTTATTAGTCATTTATTAGATTCGAGATTAACCACTTAATGAATATTTTTCTAGTATAATTTTCACTACACCATTCTCACCCAACATAGAGAAAATTACACTCTATAAATATTATTCATTAAGTAGATAATCTCTAGTCTAATGAATGACCAATAAAAATTATTAACATACTTCCATCAAGTTGTTTATGTCAAAGTTATAAGGGCATCAATTAGATACATCAATTAAACTGTTGTAATTTGTTAACTATATATATTACTGAACAGTAATAAAAATATGCGCAAGAGAATGTGATCTGGGTGAACGGATGAGCACTGGTTCAACATGAAATGTGCATCTTGTGGATTATACTTTTTTTAATGTCTTTGGTCATATATTTATGATTAAACTCCCCCACAAGCTGTTAAAAGTGGATTTGTCAAAAACCAGCTCCTCTTCCTTGTGTGCGTGGTGTAGTGAAAATTATACTACAAAAATATTATTCATTAAATGCAGTATAATCATATTTTTTTAAATTTCATTTTTATAACCATCACATTATCACTATAAAGGGATTTTGATGCACAAAGCTTCTAACATCCATTGGTTACTATGGCTTGCACTAGGTGGCACTATAGTATGGACAGAGTTGCTACTATTTTTATACTACTTAAATCTGAATTTCTTTTAAAATTTCAGATTACTAGAAACATTTAATCTCTAAACTATGCAACTGATAATCAGCTGTTTTCATTTAACAGTAAGTAGTCTTAGAAACACCGTTAACAAGTTAGCCAAGCTATTGAGTTAATAGTAAGTGAGATCCAGTTAAAATATTGGTACCGTAATTATAATAAATCATATGTTTGGAAAAACATCATAATTATAATCTCTTCTTTTATCTATGAAAATCTTTTTAACAATGTCACATTTGGTATTTTTTATTAAGTTCGAAACTTTTATCTCTTCATTTCCTAATTTTCCAAATGTTTTATTTAATATTGGACTTTTTTTTTCAAATTGTTTTTTTTTTTTTAAAAAAAAAAAAAAAAGGTCGTTAAATAGTAACATGAATTGGTAATCAGGTTATTTTTATCACCCTTCATTTTTAGTCACCAATCGCTACCTTGTCTCATAACTTTACAACTGCTAGTCTTTTATTTTTACCTCTTGTGATTATAAATATAGAAAAGAATTAACATTTACCCACACATTTATCATGTCTCCACCTGATATGTCAATTAAGAAATATTAGGCATGTGAGAAGTCCATAATATTGCCTTTGTTTTAATTTTGGAGATGGACATCACTGCATATATCATGCCATTTGATGAGCATTAGAGGTAACCATTAATGTTAATTTATTATGTGAATAATCACACCCTAATAATCGTTCTAACAACAGAAGTACATGAAAAGAACATGCTCCTTTCTTGCCTTTTTGGCTTCAAAACAAAATCAGATGGTCTTTTTAAAGATAATACTAAACTTTTTATAGCAGTGAATTATAAATTATCAAATATGAATATATATATATAGTTATCAACTGAATACAAGGCTATTAAACATTCAAGGAGCAAGTGTTATTACAGATAAAAATTGAACCCATACTTATTGAAATGAAATATACTTCTGATGGTTTATTTATTTTTATACTGCAAAATATATTTTTTATTTGATAAGACAAAACAAAAATTGTATTATTAAAAGTATTTTCAGTTTTGTTTGTGTATGTAGTATCAGAAAGTTGAAGTGGTTAATTTGTTTTGAATATGAAAAACTCTTGAGTATTCAAAAATGTCAAATTTTCATTATCAATTATTTAGATGTCTGATTTTAAAAAAATATTTTTTTCTAAACCTGCTCTTCAATTTGAATGATAATACACTTATAGACAAGTTGTTTTTGTTTTTTTGTAACCTGATAATAATTGAAGATAAAGTGAACATTTATTTTCAAATAGTTTTTTTATTACAATTCATAACTTTATTAATCTTTTCATGTAAATATTTTATATATTTAATCTGTGTTTAATAAATAGATGTGTAGCAGGATATGAATACTCCAACATTACTTAAATGTATTAACTGAAACACAGGCTTTATATATACCATGTGTCTATATATGTAATATAGGGTATATGAGCACAGACTTTCACATGACCCACCACTCTATCTCATAACACTGATACACTCAAGCATGTATATGCTGAAAAGATAAATAATCACCAATATACGTATTTCATGCTAAACCAGCAATCATCAGTTGGTCCAGATTATCATCTCCCACACATATATACTATAAGTGCTCAGATATTTATTAAGATAGACCACTTATAGTATATATGTGTGGGAGATGATAATCTGGACCAACTGATGATTGCTGGTTTAGCATGAAATATGTATATTGGTGATTATTTATCTTTTCAGCATATATGTGCTTGAGTGTATCAGTGTTATTAGATAGAGTGGAGAGTGGTGGGTCATGTGAAAGTCTGTGCTCATATACCCTATATTAAATGTATTATATGTTAATATATAAAAACAAACGCAGTAAAGCTGTGAACTATGTTATATTTTCTTTCAAGTCCCCCCCCCCCACTCATGTTTATTATATATAGTTTATAATGGCCTATTTTTGTTGATAAACATTCATTAGAATAGAGTATGTATTGTTTATTGAACTGAAAAATGTATAGTACTTTTCAACACTCATATATATATATATTGTACTGGTCAGAATTGTATGTTCATTTAACAAGGTTTAGAATCTAAGCAAAAGTACCCTAAATCCACTCATGCCCGAGATACACAGGTCAGGAGCAGTCATGAATTCTGCCCTATTTGCTCTTCTCTAAAACTATAACATTATAGGCAACACTTCTGGTGATAACATGAAATTTTATTCATTCCGGTCCCAGAGACACAGCGGAAAAACATGAGGTCTACAGGGTAATTAGCATAAATAAATAATGTTAAAACTTGGCTCAATCAAATACCTTATGTGAAGGGACAATTTATAAATTTTAAATGAATTGCACACAGCTAGCATTGCAAAAGAAACATGAATTATAAAATAGTATCCATCCAGAATGAGCAAGAACAGAATAACCCAGAGATAAATATCTATTTGAAGTAATCAGTTATAACTTCTAAATATTACTAACACTATTATAAATATTTAATGGAATTCAATGAGTGAGAGTCAGTAAGACACAATGCATGAGTAATTATTAAAACATAATAATTTAATAAATATAAAGAATTTAATTTACATTAGAAAACATAGCACAGATTTAATGCGGTTATTACTTTGCATATAAGCAACTGATTTAGTATGCTAATGAGTTATAGTATAATAATAAATTAATGTTATCAATGCGGTGATCATTACTTTAAGTACTGATAAGGACATTTACAAATTCATCTTTAAAGAGAGGTTTACTCTTGATATGATAGTTAATAATTTATCGTTTATGAGCATATTTGGGCCTGTACAAATGAGGAATGGGTTAGCCTAAATTAGCTTTACTGTGACAATCCTAAAATATTCGACTAATTATAAAATGAGTGGTTTACAAACATCACTGTGCCACGTCTTATAAATAATATGAGAACTACCCATAAAAGAACTCACAGTGCTAACTATAATGACAGCGTTTAAAATGGAGAAGATGTCCGTCTTTGGACTGGAAGGCTTTATCACATATATGATTCCGCTTGTATTTATCACAAGGCGATATTCGAAAATATGAATGGTAAGGATTCCATGGCATGCCCTCCAACGTGTCACATGCAGAGCCTTAATACTCTAATGTAAATCCTGAGATCGGTTATACCAAACCTCATTCCTATACAAGTTACGTGAAGAAAATCCGGATTTCGGATGAATAAATATGATAAAGCAAAATATAATTCTTTAAAATGCTATCATAAGTAAGCAACGTGAATATGGCTTAAGTCTTAAATGACTAATGAAATAATTTAAGCTTAAATAAAGCAATAATAGCATGCGTAATGCCATGATAAAATAATAACCCACTCAGCATCGTACGTATAACTTTAATAAATTTAGGATGTCGAATATAGAAGAGGGAAAATATTATTTCCTATTTAACAAGTCCAAGTATTAAAAATTATATTATGGCATAAGATAAACCTTTTGTTGTCATCACTATCGATATTTAAATGCGTTTTATCTTCTTAAAATAAATTTGATTATTAATATATTTTAATAACTATTTATTATTTATATGCCATTAAGAACAGCGTTCAGTAAGAAATTTTACGTTTAACTATTGAAATATTCCAAAATATCGGAATGATGATTGAAATAATATAAGTTCGCTAGATTAAAACATTAGCATACTAAAACTAATTTAATAAGATATATATTTAAAATAAGTTTTGCCGCATGAAGTAAAATAGTTAGAGTGTGAAACTTAAAAAGCTAATGATAGATTTAAAGTATATAATTCTGTGCTTAGCATTTCAAAAACGAATTTAAAAACTTTAAGAGAGAAAATCACAAATTTAACAATAATTAAGTTTATAATCAGTTATAAAATAAATAAAGATTACATTCTGATTACAATTAAGATTTAGGAAAGAAATGAAGTGAGGAGAATTAAGAGTTCATTCTTCGGCAAAACGGATTACCTTTAGAAGTTATGGTGGCCACTTATAATAACATGTACGAAGTTTAGCAAGGCACAATATTAATAAAATAATGGTAGGCATCTTCCAATATTCTTTACAATTAAACATAACAGTTCTCAAGTAGCGATGGCATAGCAGGGAGGCAGAACAAAGATGATTTAAGATCAGGGAGGCAAATTGTTTTTACTCACAGTCCATTTTGTTTCCACTCTCTACACAAATACCAGAGAGAAGAGTGATTTGAACTCCTTTTGCACGTTCCTAGAACTTCTGCTCCTCCTATACTTGAAATTTGGCAATATTGGAAGATGTAAACAATATGTTCCAGAAAGCATTATTTAAATGTATTTTTAAAATTGCAAATAACTTTAAAATATGATTTTTGGTTTGACTTGAAATGAGAATGACATTTTTAAATTGTAATAATACTTTTTAGAATTTTCTGGCATTTGCTTTAGCTCTACATTAATTGTATTTATTTTTATATCTATAATACATAGACGCACATACACAATTATCTAAGTGAAGGGAATTTACAAGCTTGGAAATAAAATATACTTAAGCTAAAATAATAATTCAATTGGTTACACATAACCATTTTAAATAAACAGGGTGGAAGTGATATGTGTATATGTGTGTTTAACATTCCTAGATGACCAAATAATCCATATAAACTGGTTCAAACCCTACTTTAAAGGTATGTAATGTCATCAGGCAGTGAAGTTAAATATTTACCACAGATTTACCACTTCAATATATATATTGTAACTTTAATAAATCTGATGCAGGTCAGATTAGTTATATTGCAAAGCTACAGAAAAGTAAAAAATATATATTTAATAAAAACTCATGTGAAGTGACTAATAAATATACAAACTGCCATTTGTGTATGTCTGCATATATACATGTCACTTGAGTAAACTACTCTTTAAAAAAAATTAAAAGGTAATTTATACTTATTAGTAAATATTTTATAAAATAGCCTTGTAATAAGTGTGAAAGACTAAAATGTTAAAATTACTGTAAATCAAGAAAAAAGTGGTTTTGATGCACAAAAGAATTTTGAGCTGTGTAGGTATAAAGAACTAGGGCATTTTTGAGCCCTTTTTAGTTTAGCTATTTTGATTTTAGTTTTAGAAAAAAAATTCCCACATTTTTATAGTAAATCTGATGACAGATTTGAATTTAATATTAAAATGTTAGAATTAATAAAAATAAAGTATTGTGCCATAACTAAAGGTCAGCATTGAATTTTCTTTTTATGTTAAGTGATAATGCAGATAAAGAGGGAGAAAAAAAACTTTTTTCTCTCTCTTTCATTTATTTATGTATCAAAGTATAATATTAGTTGTAAATTTGTTTCCACAATATGTTTGGAAGAGAATGAAAAAAATGTTTTTCAAAAAATATGTTGCTATACAAATGTCAGATTTTCCTTAACTGGTGACATATATATTGTTTAATAACATGTTGTTTATACAACATCAGATATGTATAAATAGAGGAGAAAGACATTGGGATTCCATATTGCTTTGCATTCCAGTCCAGTCTAATTTTGAAATTGTGTTGTGTTGACGCATGCTGAAGAGAGAAACAATCGCTGGTTAAAACTGTTTTCTACCATAATGTGGATAGCCATATTCTGTTTTTAGTACTCATTATTACAGCCAGTATGATGACTTTATCTAGTAGAAGACTATCTACAATACGAGGCTAGGTAACAGGAAAACACACATCAGCCTAAATACCCAGAAATTGCAGTCAGATTCAGAAACTAATGTTGAAGTTTGCAAAACCAGTCAGTGCAATACCTCTATAATGCTGTGAATGAAGAAATGGGCAGTCCTGTATAAATTATTCAAGACCTACTGATATTCTACCTTATACAATATCACTAATGCTGCTGTATTTACTCTCTAACATCACCAATGCCCAAGAATGAGAAGTGCCATCTATGGGGAGTTAATGAAGACAAACAAAAATTTATTAAAAGAATACCATCTGCAGAAAACCATGTTTGAGACTGTTTCACTATTTAACATCACAAGATTTTATCATTATCAATATTATAAGGCCTTAAACTCAAACTTAGATTACAAATATTTTTTATTACTATGATATTTAATATTTTGTATACATGTTAATAGTGGTGAGTATATACTCAACAATTTCATTTAGTCCTTATTAACAAATTGATATACTATTTATAATTAATCCATTTAGTTTGTCTCTGTAACTCATTTTAAACATCATACTCTTAATGTCCAATATATTAATTAATATCCACAACCCTGAGAAATCATTCAATCCCTGGGTACATGCAGGGATGGCAGTGATAATTCGTAATTGATGATGATCATTTCTTTAAAAGTTTTCCAAAAGTAAATTTCTTTATAGAAGGGTTGCTACCCTTGACTTTCATTTTTATTGAAACTGAAAAACAAGTAAAATACTTTTTGTGAATACTTGTACTTTTGAATTATAAATCATCATCATCATCATTCCATTGGATAAAAATATAATTTAGTTGAATCAAAATTAATGGTCCATATTGAATATATCTTATATATCTTTAATTTCTCAGTTTAAACCTGTCTTCCATGAAATTTGCCATTACAATATAGATGACACTTTTTAGACATATAGTATGCATTTAAATCAAGATTATAATATAAACAAAATTTTAAAAATTATAATATACTTATTAATAACAAGTTGAGGGAATACATTTAAATATATTTTACTGGGTGTGTGCTCATTCATGCATTCACTAAAGCAATAAGAATAAGAAACAAAAACTAACTATCTTGTATTTTTATTTTATAAATAAAGTAAATAGCAAAACATCTGACTTTTATAGCTATTAAATATGCTCTAGACAATTTTTTTTCCTGTAACTTTTTCCTCTTATAGAAACATAATAGTTATCTTGTCAAGAAATTAGAATCCATAATTATTTTGATGATTTTAAATCAGTATCCATTTTAGTATGATTTTAAATTTTGTAAAATTTTTACCATTACGCTCAGAAAATATTTTATTATACAAAATATAGCACATCAATTTCAGAAAGTATAATGTAATACTCTGAAAAAACGAGCTGATTCAAGTGACTATGAAAAGATATAATCATATAGATATATTCTCACTTATTAACTATATATTCATCCTGCTTCTTGCACAATTAGTTAATTAATTTTGCACTAGATTCTAGTGAGAATTCACTGAAAGTCAACTCAATGCTTTTAAGTTAGAATATATCTATACAGTTATACATTTTCATAGTGGCTTGACTGATCTGAAGTTTTTCAGAGTATTTCATTAGTTTATGAAGAGTCTTTCACATTAAATAACTACAAAGTATAATGTAATATGTTTTCAATATAAACTGAATTTTATTAATATATATAATTGTGTATGGTGCTCAGAGAAGGAAAAATAGCTGCTGATATTATAAAATTTGTGAATTTTGTTTATTAAAGCAGATGTCAACCTCTGATAATGTGCTATTTCTTAAATATTATAAATCTCCAAGCACTCGCCCACCTGGTGGGTGAGTGTGCAGAGATTTATAATATTTAAGAAATAGTGCATTATCGGATATTGACTACCACTTTAATTAAATTTTTCAGAGCTATTATATACATTTTAGTTTGTTTATATTTTTCTTTGGATAGTATATAATTGAAGTTATGTAGTTAGAAACAATACAATACCTGGCTCATTGTACTGTGATTTATTATGCTATATAAAACTTGTTTAATAAGGACTCCCTATAAAATAATTTATTGGGATAGTAAAAGTTTTAAATGTGTTAATTATTATCATCAGTGTTATTCTTGTTAACAATTTGATATCATCAGATAGATCTAACAAAGAAATAAAATTTGTGCTGACATCAAAATAAATATGGTGAAATGACTCTTAAAAATCTTTAGTTCATAATTTGTAATGATTGAACAATATATTATTCTGTACATTCTTTGCTATATTCTAAGCATAGTTTATTTAACAATGTATTTTTATAAATGATTTATTTAACAATGTATTTTTATAAATGATTCCATTGCAAAATAATGTCTTGCTAAGAGGCCCTTATGTAAAATTGATGAGAGGTAAAAGTCATTTAATTTAAAGCAATATGTAACTGATCAAAATTTTTTTAATAAATAATGTTAACTAAAAAAAAAGACCCCCCCCCTTGTATTTTTGTTCTCTTGTTGCTCTTTTCAATATTTGGAATTGTTGTAGGCTTAAAACAAGTTAATATGTTTTATTCAGCTTAAAAAATTGAATTATTTAATATTTCTGAGAGGAAAAAAAACTTTTAAATTTAATTCAAAATTATAAAAATTTATCAATGTGGAGGCAGGGGTGAATTGATAAAATAATTTCCTATAAATAATGTTAGCATTGGATCATATTTTTGTTCCCTAGTGCCCCTTGTGCAGTATTTCGAATTATCATCACCTTACAATTGGTTTTAGGTTGTTGTTTTTTTTAAGTCAGCTTTTAAAAAATTTGATATTTAATTCAAAATTATTATAGCTTGAACCATCTACATATAAGGATTTTCACAAATTTAAAACTGACTACTTATTTGTCATAAGAGTTGTAAAAGACCTAGAAAGAGACCGCAAGTGATATGGATGAAGTAAGGAAGTGTGCGAGAGTGTTGTGGAGAAGAGAGGCTAGAGATCAAAGAAGATGGATTGAACTTGGAGAGATCTTTATCCTGCAGTGGATTTATAATGATTGAAAATGATGATGATGATAACATTTGTAATAGATAATGTTAGTATCTTTCATTAGAAGTTTATATTCTAATCTTTTTAATTATTTAAATAGTTTTGAGTTAATGTGTGATACAATCTACTTCAAATTGTCTTCATGGACTATATCTTGCAAATCAAAAGCAGTAATGATTCATAAAAATCAAAGCATGTGACTTGCTGAATTTCTTCAGTTTTAAATATCTTCGTATTTATTTTAAAGGGCATACCTAGGATTGATGAGCGCATGTCTAAAGATTGAGGATAATAAAATACTCCTGAAATAGAGTATACATTGTTACTAGTTAAAGGGGATTTGAACCCAGACTTTTAAGCTTTCTTCAGTTATCCACTCTATATAATGTAACTGATACACATGACCCATCCACGTGAAAAAGATAAATGATCTCCAATATACACATTTCATGCTGAACCAGCACGCATCAGTTGGTCCAGATCATCATCTCCAACACATATATAATCAGTGCTTGGTTTATATTAAGATAGCAAATCTACAAACTTTAATGGACATCCTCCAACTCTTCAACCAATCATATCATTGAAAGTCTGATGACAGAATGCTCAAAGCGCTCAACTAGACACTAACTAGGGCTTTGAGCATTCCATCATCAGATTTGCTATCTTAATATAAACTGAGCAGTGATTATATATGTGTGTGTTGGACATGATGATCTGGATCAACTGATAAGTGCTGGTTCAGCATGAAATACGTATATTGGAGATCATTTATCTTTTCCACAGGGATGGGGTCACGTGTATCAGCTACATTATATAAAGCGGATGGCTGAAGGGAACTTGAAAATCTGGGTTCTAATCCCCTTTAATTACAATTAGCTTAAGTATATATCCTATAATTGTATTTCAATATTATGTTACTAGATAATATTTAACTTTAGTAAATAACATATATTTTATTAGCACTGTCATAACTAATGAAACTAAAATATAGTTTTAATTACAACATACGTCTTTTATGCTAATCAATTTATCTAACAAGGCATCATTTAATAATCTGTAAATAAAAAAGTACTTTGCACGATAAATTAATAACGGCAAACCAATTATTCCTTATTATAAGATTTTCTTAAAATAAATTCAAATCAGTCTTGCATATTTTTAAATTGTCTACATCAATTAATTAACTGTTAATTACATAAAAGTTTTTATTATATTATTAAAAGTAAAAGAACTTAATTTGAATTGTTATGTTAAAATTTAAGATCATTTTAATTCTAACCTTTCTCTTTTCTCTTTCACATATATATATATGCAGCTTTAAGTTCAAACATATACATAAATTCTACTAATTTTAATAAGCTCATAAATAAATTATGACCATCAAATATGTAATTCTGAAAATGTAAACTTACTCATGAAGTCCAATAAGTCCAAATACATTTTTACAATAATTCACAAGTCGGATTGATATGAGAAAAAAAACACGCAGTTTGGCATACTGACTTAGGATTGGAAGATCACAGGTCAATTTTGGTACTCATAGATCTGGTGCTCAAATGGACTCCTGGGCAATAAAGCCATATACCTTGTTAAAAAAATGATTTTTTGGAAATCTGATTTGTGAATAGTCATTTTGTTAATAAGTTAATATATATATATATCATCAGATGGAGCTTACCAATAGCTCTAAACAAGCTTTGTTTTTATAAGTGCAGAAAGAGATAGAATTCAAAATCTCTATTGTTATCCCCACCTCCAGGCCAGCTGATTTCGAGTTTATGGCTCACATCAGTGGAGGGCTGGAAGTTTAGAAACTAGATCTAAAATACTAACTCAAAAATCAGCACTTATAAAACATGTTTCTATCAATTTGAAAGCATGAACTTATAAAAAACAAAGCTTGTTTAGAGCTATTGGTAAGCTCCATCTAGTGACCATAAAATGCAAGCTTAAAAGCAAGTTACGAAATGTATAACTTGTTTTAATTATATATTGTAACGGTATATAATATGCCTTTACATTATTTTAAAATTAAAATAAAAAGATCATAAATAGAAATTGATTTATTAAAAAGAAAAAACTTAACTTAAAAACTGAAAATTAAAAGTTCTTTAATGTATATATAGATCGCACAGATGGGAAACTTTAAAAACTATTTTAAAAATAAAAGTATTTGAAAGTATTTTTTTAAAAAAAAAAAAGTAAAGGTATAAAGATTTGATATTTTTGAAAATAGAAATAATGTTGATTTCTATAATCTTAGAAAATGGAAATGATTGTTTTATTAATTAAATGATTGTTCTAAAGCACACTAGCCCTTGGGGCACTCGAATAAGTAAATGGTCAGATAAGAGAATAAAAAGAAATTAAATGACCAATGGAAAGCACGAAACCACAGCACGGACTGTAAATGAAACATGAGAGCCAGTGACATCATGTTTGATTGATCTGGAAAAAGGCTGATAAGAGGCAAATGAAAATATAAAACCCCAAATATTTGAATTCAGAGATATATAATTGTTGTTGTCTTAGAGCTGACTATTAATATACCATTATAACTGTAGCTGTATTGCAGATTCCACGATGTAGAAGTCTGCAATAAATTTAATTTCCTGACAACCAGCTGAGACCTCCAGATGACAGTTCTTGACCAAATGCATGGCAAGTAGCGGTTTCATTTTAAAGAACAAATCTACGAAAGTGATCATGAAGATGGACCTCTAAATCTGCTCAATCTGTAAAGTATGAACTCTTGTGTTTATCTAATGGGAACTTTTTCTAAATTTGCAATTAATAGCTGAAAATAAGAGCTATTATCTGACCTAAAGAATTCAAAATCAATTATTAATCATTTCCATTTTTTTGTGTTATGTGTTAATTAAAATGTATTAAATTAAAGTTGGGTGTAGATAGCTGCATGGATAAAAATTAATAACTATGTTTAAATTCGTTTATGTTTATTTTAAAGGGTTTTAATTTCAGGCTATTTGTTTCGTAGTTAGGTCGATGTTTGTGGAGGGATATATGAGTGTTTATATCAGTGTAATGTGAAGCATGTTTAGCATACAGGGCAACATGCCCAATTGAATGCAAGACCCAATATTGTAGTTATTGCATTGCAATGGACGCAGACGTATTTCCTGTGCCATTGACCCCTTCTAGCTCTATGGATGGATTATAAATCGGCAGATAGACCGCTCTCCCCCATATGTAGCACTTTTCTTTAATTAATTTATATAAATGATTCCTTCGCCAGACAGACGCACATTCCTTTACTGGATGAGGATCATGTCCGTCAAATAATATCATGCTGTCAGATGCACATTCCTGACAGTGTGGTTTTATGCTAGCATCTTCATATTGCATTGGTTGTGACTATATATCTGGAAGCAGGCATTGGTTTGGCTACGAACTTTTAGTCTGAGATTGAATGAGTGTTTTGATAAGTTTTTAAGTGAGAAATCTATGTAGCCTATCTATACTCAACATGCTAAAGTAAAATATTAAAATGTCCATCTGTGCGGACTTTATTAAATAATAATTTAAATTTTTTTTAAAAAAAAAATAATAATAACCAATTTAAAATTAATTGTAAAGTCTAAATTTATTCCTCAATTTTAAATATAAATATTATATTATATATATATATGCGTTAATAAATGTTTCTTTTGTGTGTGTTATTACTGGCAGTGGCTTATTTTATTAAATATTAATATATTTTAAGTTATATTAAGTTTCTGTGTCTCCTTGAGCTAGTGGCAAGGGCTGATGGTCATAATAAAACATATGTAAAAATTAAATATTAACAGCACGTATCTGCCTACTTTATAAATTTTCCAGGTTCAAATAGCTTGGTGGCACCCTGTATGGCAGATACGGTAAGACTCAAACTTCCAATACACCCTGACCATTATAATATATATATATAAGTAAATGGAAACAATCCTTAAATTATTTGGCATAGAGCAAAAGGTTCCAACTGCCTCCACTGAGAATATTGTGATGTTATGTGATATGGATACTCCTTTATCAAAGTGAGGAATCTCTCAGCCACTATACACAGAGAAACCTGTTAACCATCTTCCCTATCCATTCCCCATCATAAGTTTTTCCCATATTCTTCTTTTTCTTGTTCTATCCCATTTCCACAATATCATCTTTGTTGCCTCTATGGCCTTTGTCTTATTTTTTTCCCAAACCCAGGATAAAAATCAAGAACCTACTTTTTATATAATCACTTTGTTTATATTTATTCTCCCACAACTTCATTATTTGTACCCTTTCTGCTTGTAAGCATTTACATTCAATTGAGAGATGCCTGATATTTTACATGCCTTCCTTACATAACTTGCAGACTAAATCACCCACATTTCTTCATTTATGTGTATCTTCACTTGTTGCTAATGATCCTGATCAAGCCTTAAACAGTAAAAACTACTCTCCTAGCTATTATCATGAATTAACTCATACCCAATATTCTGTTTCCTTCTATATATATTTAAACTCTTTTACTCTCTTTACTAGTTCTCCATCTCTCCAGCTTTCTATTTTTTTATTAATGCATCTATTTTTCTATCGCATTCTTTGCCACTATAACACTCAACAATCCTCCTAACACAATCGTCTCACCTTTTGTATAAGTATAGTGACATAAAACTTTATCCAAATCTGCATTCCATAATATCTTTCTCATCTATCTTATTGCTTTTCATTTATTCATAATCCAATTAAATACTATTTTGGCTATTCTTATAATCCATAAATTGCAATCTACTGAATATTTTTATTTTACTTTTTGCATATCTTACATAAAAATTTAACCATCCCATTTCTCATTGAATTGCCTCCTTTGCCATCCACACATTTGCATCTAATGCGTGTTTTGAAACTTCTCTTTGTACTTTTTCTAAGTAATCTAACACTCCTTTACTACCATATGTTGCATCATTACCATATGTTAACCCTGCTATTGCCATTCCTTTCCATACAATTCTTGCTACATTATGTTTATTATATGAAAACACTGTTAAATTTCTTTATCACTCACTTTCTTTTCTTTACTTCATTTATCAATTTTTTCACCCATTTATCCAAGCAATTTCTCTGATTATTTAAAATTATTCCCAAATAGTTATACTTGTTCACCACTTTATATCCTCCAATAAACTCATTTTTAAAATGATATATATATATGTTAGTAAATAAAATCAAGTCTTACATCATGTGACTTAACTTGATAAGCTTGTATTTTATAAAATAAAATAATGAGCATGCTACTAGCTCTAACCATGCTTTATCGATAAATGCCTCAAGAGAAAGCATTTAAAATCTCTCTCTAGAAACATACCCATCCCCAAACCAGTTTCAGGCTATTGACTATCCTGAATTTAAAATTGTCTAGATACATCCCTACCCCCAAACCGATTTCAAGCTATTGGCTATCCTGGGTGAGGCTAGCCAATAGCTTGAAACCAGTTTGCACACAGGAGTATTTCTAGATAGAGATTTTAAATGCTTTCTCTTGTGGGATTTATCGATAAAGCTTGGTTAGAATTATTAGTATGCTGATTATTATATATATATAATTAAATGTTTTTGGTTGAAAATTTCATAAGAAGGTCGAACACTGGAAGTGATAACTGAAGCCACGATGTGTGCATCTTGAATTTTAGAGATTTCACTCTAACAGTGCACTCAGATGTACAGAGTAGTATTTCTCATTAAAGAAAACCAATAGCCAATAAGTAATCTGAGGATCTTGTTGACATTACCACTTGATCTGTGTTAATTATTCATTTTACATGCATGGCTCTCAATTAAAATAATCTAAATAAAATCACTGCTGTTAATTCATCATAAGACAAATGAAAATTAAGTGGTGAATAGAATTTCAGGAATTTTTATCATAATTTTATTTTACATTACAGGGGAATTGGTTTATAGGTTTAATAAATCCATGAAATATTTTGTCAAGAAATGTATTATGTAAAATTAACAATAGTAAAATTATAACTTCTTTAATGAAATGAGAAAAAAATAATAATTAATTTGTTTAAGGTTTTATATTTATGTAGAGAGCTTACAAATGAGCTCTTAACAAGCTTTGCAGAATATCCCCAACCCCAGACCAGTTTCTGCTGCTGGCTTCCTCAGTGAGATACTAGGATATTTAAGCATTAGATTAAAAATACCAGGACAAGCCCAGCACTTTATCTAATGGATAACTATTAAGTAGAAAATCTGAACTTTTCAGACATTCATATGTCTCCCAATCTAGCTATCTAACTTAAATAGCCATATGGGACTGAACCAAGTTCAGATACACCAAGTTAGATAGCTGGAATGGAAGACATATGAATGTCTGCATATTTCAGATTTTCTACTTAATAGTTATCCATTAGATAAAGTGCTGGGCTTGTCCTGTTATTTTTAATCTAATGCTTGAATATCTTAGCACTTCACTGAGGAAGCCAGTAGCAGAAACCAGTCTGGGGTTGGAGATATTCTGCAAAGCTTGTTAAGAGCTTATTTGTGAGCTCTATATTGAAATAGTCAGTTTTATCCACTTGCCTGTTTCACGTATTTTACCTCCATACCTCTATATGCCAGGTTTAAACCCTCTCAGAGTACCCATTTAAACGACCTTAAATTACTATATATGCAAAATCATGTAAATATATATGTGAACGGTAAGTCTGTAATTTAATAGTATATGTATATATTACAGATATATATTCATTTTATAAATATTTCTAATTTAAGAAATATTTTAGTTTAAATTATTTAGCCAATTTTATTGTTATGTTATTGAAATCACATATGTATATAAGCCATTTCCATTGTTATTCTGCATGTATGGTAATAAAATTAGTTTTCTACTAATTTTCAAAGTCACTTTTAGTTGTTACTGGTAAACAACTTATTAAATTAGGTCACACAATAGTCCTAAAATAGCGTGAACTTGATTCTATAAATATAAAATGTTAATAACAATTTGCAGAATTTTATAGCGTTGTCACAATAAATTGCAGGTGGAAAAAGGCAGAAAAACAAAATCTAAATCTGTTGTCGTAATTAAAATTGTTTTTCTGCTAGTTTTGGTAATTAAATATGTTTTTCTGAAATATGGTAATGGATTTTTCAGCTACGGACAAGCTTGTAAAAATAAACAGGTGGCCAGAGTTAGAAAATTATAAATACTTAAAGTTTTGTCACCAAGGATCGATCGTATATGTAATAAGTGAATTGTAAACAGAACCCACGTTCATTTTACCTTTAAAATGTCTGGGTAAAGTAGGCAATATCTTACCACCTCCGGCCCTTGATCGGCGATTGAAAAAAACTGTGGTCTGATAAAATATAATGCAGTACACCAGCAAAGCAGCCCATGGAAAAACCTCCATTAACTTTAAATCATCGCCAAAAGTGTCAACTTATTATCATCTCAAGTGCCCAGAACTGCAATGAAAACAACGGACTGGTAAATTGATAAATTTTCTCTCAGAGCTCTGTTCATATACTGTGACTTTCAATTCTTTCTTTTAAAAGCTAGCTATTTATTAAATCTGCCTTTCCCAAACACCTTTCCTAAAATCTGCAAAGAAAGCCACTAAATGCTAATGTTTAAATCTTGTCTGAATGTAAAACTTGTGATATTGAATTCTCTTTTAACATGTAAAACTCTAATAATCTATTTTAAATTAAATGTATAATTTTCTGCGGTCTTTTATGCCTATTTCTAAATCTATTCAATTTATTCTATGATTTTATCATTTTAATATTATATGTATTTAATATGCCAAACAACTTGAAACTGCGAGTATTTATTTATAAGTATAATTTTAGCTTATCGATCTGCGAAGATAATTTCAAATCTTTGCTATAATAAATATTGAATAATTGAATTATTATTTTTCTTTCTCACTCGCTGTTTTGAGATCATGTTATTATTTTACTGATTAATTTTTGGATATTAATATTACAATAATCAGTCATTCTCTAGTTAAAAATGTAGTTTGCTTCACTCTAGTTATAAATTATAACTATTTATATATGTAACTCGTACATCACAGGAACTAGCCACAGAGATATTCTCCAAGCATATTTTAATGTTTTATTCGTAATTACCCCACAAATATGCTTTGTCCTCCTTAGATTTATATATGTTGAGATGCAGGTGATAATATTAAACTAGGTTACTAATTAATTTAGTCCCTAAATAGTATATTTGAAATACTAAATTTGAGAACTGGATTGTATAGATATGCAAATAGACGCTATTTATTTTTAAGGCATGATAATATAATTTTACATATTTGCATTATATATGTATAAGTTGTGGATGTGTCCTTACTAACTATGCAATGTACAATTATCTGCTTGCTGCATGATCCTTGATGAGTTGCTGGCGGAGGTCACACTTATTCACTTAGTTCAGGTAAAGCACACTTTTAGAACTAGGGCACAAGGATCTAGATTATTCACAATTAATGCTTATCCGACTCCCTGAACTACTAATGTTCCTATTCATAGCAAGTTGAGCAGTTTTAGGGCAACCGAGCCTTTGAAGCTGAAGCCCATGAATAATGACCCATTCACACCTTTGAGCCTTATTAATATTTTAATATATGCCATAGAGTATATAGGTAAACCTATTATAAATCAGTTTTCTCTCCTTTTATATTAAATGCTTATCTAGTATCAGTGTATACCCTAATCTAGGTTAACACACTAACCTGCATATCTCTGAGCCTAATTATGTTCTCGACTTAACTTTGTATAGATATACATCACAGGAGCACTATTAAGTTAGTTATATAACTTTGGCTATAAAGTTCTGTATGATTTAGCGGACTACACAAGAGCTAGAAATTTGGCATATTAATATAGGCATAAACTTCAATACCGCACTGCACTTTATTAAACACTTATAATGAGATATGTAACATTAATCTCATTAGTATGTGACGCCTGCAAGTGTAATCTCTCACATTCACCTTACATAATTTTGTATATTTTGATATCCTTTGTTATTGTTTTATTAAATTAATATTTAAAATATAACTCGTTTTCATATCTATTGTCTGTGAGTTCATTTTATCCAACTCTAGATTTATTTGCAAATACATCATTTTATCTATAAGTAGATCATTCTATAAAGTTCTATAATTAATTACTTAGTCATATGTGTGTATATCTGACCAAATCAGTGTTCAATTAGTTAATTTCTGAGTTTCTTGTTTTACCCTGAGTGACTGCCAGACCGTGGATAAATTGAATGTCTGTGTAAGTTGAGAAGTGTCATCCATAGGGTATTAGGTCATTGAGCAGAGGTGGCAGTATTGAATGTTGGTCGGGTTCTGGATCCCAGCATCCGGATTCGATCAGCTTTAGTGTATTTTGCCTGTGTTCTAGATTTTGTTGCGTGGAGGGACAATTCTTACCGTTACAATATATAACATTTGTAATACAAACTTGTTAAATTAAGTCATGTGATATATGACTTGATTTCTTTGTAAGGTTTTATACACAAATGAAATTTATAGTTTAAAGAAAAAAGACAAAAATGTATGTATTTTATACCCTTTCAGATTTTCCTTTTGAAGGAAGCTTAATAAAATAATTTGGCTTTTACTTGGGGAAATCTGATGGCAAATCCTGATATTTTGTTAAAAATTATAAATTAAAGAAATGTTAAGTAGAATTTCAAAGTTCAGTCATAATTTTATCTCTCTTTCTTTATAATCAGTTTCATTAAAAAAAAAAAAACTTTTATAATTATTTATAAAATAGCTATGTGAATATGAAATAAAAATGTTTTGTGAAATTAAATCTAGTGTTTGAATTTAGATAAAGGTGTTTTGTAAAACCTAATATAAAATTAATACAGAGTTAATAAGTTTGTCCCATGCAATAAACATAATGTTAAAGTAACAAAAATAATGACTTTGTTAAATATAATATTTTCTGTTATTTATTTTATGATTTTGTGATTGTTGTGAATATAGTCAAGTGATGGTGGTCGAGTGGTCAGCACAGCTGCCTTACAAGCAGTTGTCCTGGGTTAGCGGGTTAACTTCCCAGCTGATGATATGACACATGGAGAAAAAAAAAACAATTTAGTTACTTTATTTATTTTATAATTACTTTAAATAAATTGTTATTTTATTATCAAATTTAGTTATTTTGCTGTTTGAACTCATTCCAAACATATACCATTAATATACAATTAAACCACTAGATCACCTAGGATCACTATTTTTATGCTTACACATGCTGTTAACACAGAGGCAAAACTCTTCATAGATTAGTACCACTCAATGCAAGCCAGAGTAATCAATGGATGCAAGAAACTAATCTGGGAATACTGGCCGAATAGGAATTAGATAGGGATTTTATGCACAAACCTTCCTTGCATCCATTGATTATTCTGGCTTACACTGAGTGGCACTACTGTATGGAGAATCTTGCCTTGGTGAATATACAACTAAAGCTGAGAAATCATGAAATCTCATGGGGCACATGTTGGGACAACAAACTTGCATCTAAGTGATGATGATCAAAGATAATAATGCACCCAGAAGTATTATTTCTATAAAGAAAGTTGCATGTAATATTAATTTAAATTTGGGTCTTAAAAAAATGCTTTTGGAGTAATTATGCAAAATTTAATCTTCAGTGTGCTAATATTATTTTGATTATCATCACCACAGTATTGGTTATAATGAAGGTGAACCATTAATTTTGGTGATACAAGCATTTTGCATAGAGATATTACCATTACATTTGACACAATAACATATGGCTTGGTTAGCTCTTGATTACTGATCAACTTCATATCTGTACAGTTACATATACCAAATGTTGTATTATGAATAAATTGAGCATGTAGTGGGAGATAATGTTATATATGGCATGCAATATGCATGCCTAAATTGACTTAAAGTGTTTGGAGTTGGAAATAAGATTAGCAAAAGTAAAATATGCATACTAACGTTTTAATACTACTGAAATAGGGAGAAACCAATTGTTTGCAGAAAATGTGAGTGAAATAGAAATTTATTAAAAGAATTATTGATAATGTATATTTCGCATATTTCTCAGGAGTTCATATGAAGTTTTGAGTGCCAGAACTGATCCTGCGATCTCCTGATCTCCAAATCAGATGGTCTACCAACTACACCAAACCACGCATTTTTGCACAGTTGGTAAGCATCTGACATAGAATTGGGAAGTTTTCCAGGATTGATTCTGGAACTTGAATTTTCTACGATCTCTCGAGCAATAAAATCATATCCATATTGCTCGGGAGTTTATAAGAAGTTTGAACACTCGACCTGCAAATACCAGAATCAATTCTGGGGCCTCCTAATCCCATGTTGGATGCTCTACCAACCATTCCAAACTATTTTTTTTTGCAATTGATAGAGCATTCAACTTGGGGGATTAGAAGTCCCCAGGATCCAATCTGGTGCTTGCAGATCTGGCATTCGAACTTCTTATGAACTCCCAAGCAATAAACCCATATGCATTTTTAATCCATATTGTTTGTGCACATATTCCATGGAATATATATTATTTAAAATTAAATATTGTTTATGGAAATAGTTTTTTTTTTTAATTTGTTATTTTGGAAACTTTAGAAATTAGGAAGATATTGCTTTGAATGTATTTTTTACTATTGACAGACTTTTTAAATGACCTGTGTGGTGAGGTTTCTGAATAGAAAACTCAACTGCTAATTCAAGTACTCAAACATCACATGCCTCTCGAGGAACTAATCATTCAATTATTTTTATATAGTAGAATCATTTTGCTTTAACTGCACATTGGGTGCTCCTTTGTCACATTATCTTCCAAAAAAATAACCATGGTATTATTATTTATATTTATGAAAGATAGTTTAAGTTTGGAAGGAGAAGTTAAAATTTTTAACTATTAATTAATATTTTATTAATATATTGCTTATTATATTATGATAAAATAAAGTCTACTTTTATATTTAATGTAGGATGAACTGGATCTAACTGCTCCTAAAAGAGAGGCTATGTTTAATCTTTCTCCTGAAAAGAAATGGCAAATCTATTGCAGTCAGAGAAAGGTGAGTTGCTTTTTTTCATTACTTTCTTTTCTCTTTGAAGTCATTTTGTTTGTCATTTGTTACTAATCAGAAATTGCAAATGTGTATTCCAGTTATTAATTCCACTTTCACCATAATAGTATTTATTACGTTTTAACTTATTTTTATTAAATTTTTTACCATTATTTTTTTTCACTTATTAAGTTTTGTAAGTATAGGGAATTTGAACACAGACTTTTAAGCTTCCTTTAGCTATCCATTCTATCTCATTCCACCGATACCCATGACAACAGCTTGAAAGTCTGCATTCAAATTCCCTATAATTACAATTAAACTCTAAGTATATGCAGTATGCCTGCATTTCAAATTTTATTAAGTTTTGATAAAATGTGTTCTATGCAAGGAAACAAAGTTTTTCTTTTTTAATTATACTTGGCTACTTATCAAAATATAAGAAAAATTCATTTTAATTCCCTTGTGTAAGCAATTTTTTAAAATAAAAATATAATACGCTACATTTTCTTATATTAATAAACAATCACAAGTTGTCTTACTTAAGTAGAAATAATAATGATTCTTGCATCCTATAACCTTTATATTAGAAAAATTAACTTTACTTTATTATACATTAAATATATGTAATAATCAACAAATTAAAACTCAATCCAATATTTTTAGCAAATTATTTGGTCTATATAGTTTTCTCTTATTTGATAACAGTTGTAATTTTTTGTTGATATTTATGAAAAAAAAATCTACTTCTTATAAGAGTTATCAAGAAATAAAGAAAAGTTTAGAGTTTAAATAATTTGATAAAAATATTGGATTATCTGAATGTAAACAATTTCATTAAGTGGTTTGCGTCAAAGTTTTGAGTGCAGGAAGTTTGACACTTATCAATTAAACTGTAGTAATAGGATATCTATATATACTGAACAATGATAAAGATATGTGTAAAAGGTCTGATGAGTGCTAGTTCAACATGAGATATGCACCGTGGAGATCTTACATCTTTTTCGCATGTGTTTGGTCATATGTTTATGATTACAGCCCTCCATAAGGTGTTGAAAGTGGATAGAAACCAGACCCTGTCTTGTGTGTGAGTGGTGTAGTGAAAATTACAATACAGAAATATTATTCATTAAGTAAATAATTAATTTGTTTTTTATTATAAAGAGCACAATAGAAAATTTGGAAAAAAATTGTTTGAAGACTATACCATAAGTTAGATGGCACCAAATTCAGTTCACGGTTAATTTTTTGCACGAATAGTAGCACAAGATCTCTATACATTTGATTATCAGCAGAAATCTATTTTCATTTTTGGTGATAGAAATTTTGATTAGAATATTATTTTTTTTTTTAATTATTACTTCTAATTGGAGTGTCTATCCATTATGGGTCTAACAAAAGAAAGTACTTTCAATCAATAGAAATTTGAAATACAATGACTGGTTATATTGAGTATAATTGAAAAGCTTATGCTTACATTATGTTGTTTTTTTGTTATAATATGAAAATAATATTTACTAAAGCAATAAACCTCAAGAGTGTGCACATGAAAATGTGAAGGTAGGGACCTCTACAGGTCTTAACCACAAGCTTATGCTTTGGAAGAAAAGAGGGGAACCCTTCTTTACTTTAATCTTAGTAAATATTACGTAATCAATGTGTGTTAAATAAATTTATAATTACAACTTATAATATGAAAAGAAAATAAGTTATGTAAAAACTATTTACCTTATATATTTTTTCTAAATATGTAGGTGATACTTATATTTTAATTTTGTTGAATTTTTTGTAATTTTTTAGACCAAATTCATCAAGTAAAATTTTGTTGATATCCAAGGTTAAAGAAAATAAAAATGGCTTCTATAAAAAGCTGTCAAAACCATTCTTCCAATATTTTGTTGATTGTTTAATAAGTTCATTTTTAATTTTTTAAAGTCCTATGTTAGAAAATTACCTGTGAATAATAATAATCTTCATCTACTCATCCCCAAACTTTTAATATCCTGAAGGCTAAAATAAAACCTTTTGTTTTTGACACTTCTGCCAATATCTGTTTATTAGTCATTTTTATTCATTTGCAGTTAATGTTTTAACCTACGATTAATCTCATTTATTGACTTCATGTCTATAATCGACAAATTTAAAAATTGGAGAGTGAAAGTAGAACATAAGACTTTATTCACTTCAAAAATGCAGATCAGAAAAATTGTATATATATATATATGGTGAAACGTCTTTATATATCATCTAAAAAGTTTAATTTTTGACTTCAGTAAATATTAATCTAACATTATAAACCCATATTAAATAGAAAAAGGGCCAAAAGTCCACATTTTATTTATAAATAGTTTAATATCTTTATCTGGAATTAATTTGATTTCTATGATTTAAATCACCATCTTATCTCTGAACCAACAATCTCAGGATTAGTGCTATGACAGAATGAATATATTTGAGCTAAAGATTCCAGAATTGTGAAAAGAAAAACAACAGCACTTTCATAATAGATCTGCTACGACATTTCACATATGAATCAGTCCACTGATAAATTTTGGAATTGCTGTTCATGTTTGTGACAGCAGAATGCTATACCTTTCTCCAGTGTGTGTGTGTGGGGGGGGGGGCAGAATACTAAAATTAAAAATTCACAACTACCTGTCAAGCATTGGTGGTCGAGAGGTCAGCGGCAGCTGCTTTACAAGCAGTTGTCCTGGGTTAGCGGGTTCGCTTCCCGGCTGATGCTATGACACATGAGGAAAAAAAATTCACAACTACCTGTTTTTATTTAGTATTTGTGTACAAATTTATACTTTGTGTATTGTCAAAAATTTACTTTTTTCAGATTTACATATTAGTCTGGAAGATTAGTGGGTTGTGAGTTTATAATACAACATTCTGCTATCACAAACAGCCTCCACACACCCACTGGGAAAAGATTTAGCATTCTGTCACCACAAACATGGCAATTCCCAAATTTATTGGTGGACTGATGCATATTTGAAATGTCACATCATGTCTAATACATAAATACTAAAACAACTTGCTACAATAATGTGATTAGAAGTACTCTAATACTTGATGTTCAAACATCACATGACCTCCTGACTAACTATCAATATGATAATTAAATTTTATATATTAATTTGAAACAGCAATAAATCATCCCCAAGACAACTAAACTACATCTAAAGCAATTTATTTTTTTAATTTTCTATATGACTTAAGATTCTATTAGATTTGAAACTTTATCTTTGTGTTATTAAGATATTTCTTTAGCCTGATAATTTACATTGTCTCAATAATAATTTGTATTTAGATTAACGTCCTATTTATAAGCCTAATAAATGACCAAGACATTAGATACATTCTGGATAAAAGACAAATATATATATATATATATATTGTACCTAACAAGTTTCACTTAGTTCCAAAAGGAGCCAAAGGTTATCTTAGCTTAACCTTTTGGTTTGAAATTGTCTGATTTTTAAAAAAAATAATAATGATAAAAATGAAAATTAAATTAGTTAATGACTAAAATAGGCTAATCTTGTATTGATTGTAATCATTATTTTATATTATGGAATTATGTCTAAGTATTTGAAAAAAGATATATGAGTTAGGTTGGTAAGAGATGCTAAATAATAATTTGAATTTTAAAAAAAAGAAAGATATCAGAAATAGTTGTCAGTTTGTAAGTAATATTAAAATAACTATCGTATAATCCATTTTAATGTCTAAAGAATAATAATTAGATATTATAAATAAGTTGGAATAATTAAGTAATAAATTAAAAAAAAAATGATATGTAAGTTTTTATTAAAAAAAGAAATAAGAATATTTATTAATAGTTTTGTAGTTTAGAATTCCAGTTATAAAAGTTAGTTAGATTAAATAAGTGTTAACATATTATTGTTGTAATTCTAAAAATAATTTTAAACAATTAATGTGAAGCCCAGACGTATGTGAGAAAATTTGTGCATTGTTTAAAATAAATAAATAAAACAAATGTGTGGATAAAATTATTTCAATGAAATATTTATGGGTTTAATAAAGAGTATAACTTTAAATTTTATATTTATTACTATTGTATTGTATAAATATCATTTTAAAAAAAACAATTGTTGCATAGTATTTGTAATAATAAAATTTTGACTTTGCAGCTGAAGGTCACGTGGTATAGGAAAATTATATTGATTATGTCATTAGATTGATTTCACAGCTGGTTTGTCAGAATACTAAAATTTAATAAAAAATAGTTTTTATTGGTTTTTAAATGAATTGTAGGTGGATGAAAAATTGTGAGATAAAACGGAAAATCTAGGGGTCATTCAGTAGCTGATCTTATTGTGATTCAACTAGACTGGATCTTAAAATTTTGTTAATAAAAAAGTAATTTTATAAAACTTTATATTTTCTAAAAAAATAAAAGTATGTTTTTAAAACCATTATTTTAAAATCGTCTTGTGATGAAGAAGGGCTAAAAGAAAGGTATTCCGTTATCTGACAGTTTTTCATTACAGTCGAGGCATTAAAATTACGGTAAAATGTTTGAAGAAAAAAAAACAGCATCTCATATTTCATTTACTTTTGATCTATTCACTTTTCTTTATTTAGAAGTAAAACTTAAATTATTAAGTATTGTTATGGCTAAAGACTTTATTGCACTAAACTATAGTATATCTCCTATCAAATTAAAAATGCACATGAAGAAGAAATTAAAAAAAAAAAAAGACATTCAAACATTTTAAAATATTAAAATGGAAATGCATTAGCGTCTTTATAAATTAGAAGTGACATTAAATTTAATACTTTATTACTTCATACATGATATATACATTTAAATATGCTCTTAACAGAATAATGTTTCTGTGGACAATATGTATTTTAAAATAAAAATTCTTGTTTATGCCAGTAGTATGAAAAGAATTTGTTTGGAAGTAAAGGTTTAAGAGAATTTAAAAATATTATTAATGAACTTCTCTCTATCAAATGCATAATGTTTTGTTATAGTTGCCAGTACTTATAAGTAACTTTTTGATCGTTGATCTTAGTTCATAAAGCTAGGAGCGTCCTCAATTATAAACCAAATCTACTCTTATGTTTAAAAAATAAAAGGAAATTTGTTTTAAAAAAATGCATTTTGAAATATTAAGAACCATTTTAAAAAGAAAGAGCTCTATTTTAAAAAAAATGTGTTTATCTAAAGAAGAACAGTGAAAGTTAACTAAAAATATATATTATAATTATTCCACGTTTGAACCTAGGATTATAAATATAAAAAAATGTACTCAGCTGAAGAATTTATTTTTTCAATGCCGACTTATTATACTTATTATACGTATACTTATTATACTTATTATACGTCTACTTATACTACTTGGCTGAAGAATTTATTTTCCAAAGCCAACTTATGTTTATGCTTTTGGTATTTAATTATTTTAATATTTAAAAATTATCTTTAAAGATAAAAGAAAGTGAACGTGTTTATATAAAGAACTAATGAATATTTTTGTTTTGGAAACCATTGTCATGTTTATAAATATTTGATTGAAGCTTCGAATTCAGATAGATATCTCAACCTGGATAAATTGTCTATGCATTATGAAATGGAAAAATCATCACGGAGCCGAAATATGAACTTGAATTAATGTATTATTATTTTTTTTTATGGTCTGTTTTATTGGTTTAAAAAAAGAATGAAACCATAAAAATATTTATGCTATTATTTTTTTTGTTACACTTTTTGCATAAATATACAGGTAAACTAGGGTTATAATTTTAAAACAAAATAGGTTTATTTGAATGAGCAAATGTTTCTTGCCATTCTTAAGTAGATTTAGTTTATTTATCAAGCATTACACTAGCTAGTTTCTATTTAATAATTTTATTATAGAGATTTAAATATCACAGTCTTATTTTAATATAAATGGGATGTTTTACTCAATTTTTATTTTAAATTTACTAAAGAAGTTTATCAGAGAGTATCCATTCATTTGTTTTATGAATGTTATATTAATAATAATTACAAATATTTTATATTCATTGAGAGGTAAATATTCTTGCATTTAATTTACAATTTTAAAAGTCCACTAGTAGATATTTTTAGCATTTAATATTTTGTTATGTGTGCATTGGGCCTTGCCTAGAATTTTATATGCATTTAAGTTTAAAGTATTTTCTACAGTAGTCATTTGACACATAGTTTGCTTTGTTGATTCGAACATTGGATATACATTTTGGTATTTTATAAATTTCTTGGAAATAACTTAGTTAGTTTAAGTGAAGTATATATCTTGCTATTAGTTAGAATTTGTTAGTCTCAAGAGTTAGGCTTAGTTTATAATTTTGAATATGCCTTATGGAGTCGAGAAAATCCTCCATCCTTATTGTATTGCATTTCCATGATTTGATAGTGCTTGTCCCCAAAAAGAGGGTTATTGTATTGTATTTTTCAGTGATGATGATCACATTTATAAGCATTGGAAATCCCATGAGAGGATTGTGCCTTTCTGGTGTGTGTTCCTGTTCCCAGATGTACTGAAGATGAATTCCAGACATCTTAATTTTGCCTCGTAGTTAGGTATTTTTGGAAACCACCACATTCTTTTCCAGCTCTGAGGAGCCTAGTATCTTTATATTTTTTGCCTATCATTCATGATGACTTAATTCTAATTCCACCCCAGTAGGTGATGTTGCATTTGTTTTAGATTTGTGATGACAAGATATGCTTGTTTGAGGAAATGTATTTCTTCATGTAGTTGTAGCTAATTTAAGGCTCATGGGTATAACAATGTTTGAATTGTGTAGCTATGATAGTTTTATCACACACAAGCTAACCAACAATAAGTTATATTTATTTTAAAGTATGTTAAATATGCATATGGTATAAGTGGCAATTCACACATACTAATTTAATATTTTCATCCAGAATTTCGCCGCTGGATTTGTAAGTCTGTTACATCATTATTTTTAAAACATTGAGGGAATAATTTTATGTGGACTACAGTTATTTTAAAAACAAGTATAACTGATCTCTGATGAATGACTGTCCCATACACTTAATTTAGTTTGATTTTAATATTAGCTTAATCTGATTTAAACATATATCTAGCTGTGATATTAGTTATATCCGTGAAACTAGTGATGATATTTTTAAAAAGTATTGTTGAATATACTTACTCCAACTTAGCATTTGTTAAGTTGGGAGTATAAAATTAAGCTTAGGGTTTTCAATATAAACCTAGTTCTGTGTGTTATTCTGATTATTAGATGACACAATAATGTTATCAATTAGTCTAATAAAGAAGAATAGTAGTGTGCTTATTAAGTACATATGATAATTAAAGTTTAAAATTTTTTTTTTTTTGAGAAAAATATAATTATTAAAAGAAAGTAACAGTGAATAACCGTTGTAAGTTATTAAGTGTATTAGTGTAATTTAAATAAAACTGTGAAGAGTCCAAATAATTATATAAAATCTTAGTGTGGTATTGGCACTGTTTGTATTCCACTATATTTATAAACATGTCTTCTCATTATTAATAAATTAAATTATTATTATTTCAAAAGTTTTGTTTTGTTTGTTTTGCTTTTATATGAAAATATATTATTGTCTTGGGTTCCAAGTGCACAAAATCTTAAAATTTTTTAAATTTAATGAATCTTCAATTCAGAAACTCACAAGTATATTCTAAGTTAATTAAATATAGTTGATATTGTCTTGAAAATTAAAAAGCTATGTTAAAGTAAATGATTCTCATATTGAATCATAAATACAGATAATTGCATTATAGTAGATACATAACTAAATACTTAGTTAAAAGTTTTTTTTTTTTTAAATTATCAGTATATCTTTTCAGACTAAAGATTATGCAATATCAGATTAATAATATTAGTACTTCAGAAGAATATTTAAATTAATATTATTTTAAAAGCTGCACATTATCTTATATTCACTGCACATCATCTATCATCATCTTAAATCTTATATATTTAAAGAATTCTAATCCATTTGCATTTGAGGTCTTTAGTGGTTGTTTGTGAGTATGGAAAGGCATTAAAAGTACCCTTGCTCTTTTCTTTGCTCAAGTAATATCTTAGATAATAGGCCATTATTAGTTAAATTTAAATTGATTCATTAAATTTTATGAATTAATATTTGTTTTGTTTATTATTTTGATATTGAACATATTATAATTATTTTATGGTCAGCTAAGATGTCACTTATTTATTTATTAATCACAGTAATTCTTTGTTAGGCAACTTAACTTAAACTTTAATTTTATACAAGAGTGTTAATTTTAAAATCCCTGAGGTTATTTACTCTTGTTATTTTGGTAAATATAATTCTATAAGATAATCTTTTAAAGCAAAGCATCATAGGTCTTATTCAGAGAGTGTATAATCTATTAGTAGGACTAATATGGTAAGCATTAATTAGTGATTTTAGATAATCTTTTGTATGGTTTATTAAAAGATCAATAAGCTGTAGTGGATATAGTTCATCAATATTGGATTTGACCTTTATCTGATTATACATCTCTGGATCATCATCTCTTTCTTTAAATTTATTGTAACCCCACTGAGCCAAGTCATTTAGAGTCTCTCATTTATATTTCATTTTATCTCATTTCAATTCTATTCCATTTCTTTTCATCTCTCTTTCTCATATCTTTCTATCATCTCAGCCATTTAAAACATTTGTTAAGGGTTTCTTCTTATATCTCTTCCTCATATTCTTCTATCATTTTATTTCATTTCTCTCTCCTTTATTCCATCTTCTTTTTATATCTCTCTTCCATATCTTTCCCATCATCTCATTTCTTCTCTCTCTCCATTATATATATCATTTCTATTACTTTTCCCCATTTCTTTTCCCTCTCAATTCTTTTCTTTTCCATCATTTATTTTTTACTATTATCATTATCTCTCATGTCATTATTAGCATTTCTTTTTCTTCTTCTCTATTTCTCTTTCTCTTTTTTTCTCACACCCTTCTCTCATTTCATTAGGATACAATTTACCTCTCTCTATATCCCCCTTGTCATCTTCTCCCTCTTCCTCTCCACTTACCTTTCATCATCATTTTTTTACTTCCATTTCATAATTTTCTCCCTCTATTCTCTTCCTCTTTTATTTCTTCTTATTTCTCTCTCTCTCTCTTTCCCCTCTCTCATTTCATTTTCATCATTTATCTTTAGCATTATCTTTCCTTTATTCCATTTTCTCCTTATCTCTCTCCCTCTCTCTTATTTTATTAGGGTTACTATATATATATATGAATTTATAGTATTATTTCCAGGAGCTTCCATGTAATAAAAATATAATAACTAAATAGCTGATGTTTCAGTACAATAACAAGTATCTCAGGGCTTTTCATTTCTGAAATCGTAAGAATGTGTGTGGTACGCTTTAAAATCGTTATTTTTTTTCCTTTGTTATTTTCCCCTCATTCTCAAATTCTATTGGTTGAAAAGTTTTAAAAAATATTTTACCCTCCAATAGCTTTTCCAAATATTGTTAATTTTCTTTAATTCACACTTTTAATTTATGGTCTTAGACCTTTTAAAAATCTCCATATCTTCCTTTAGCAGTCTCTGGTCATATTGTTCAATTTTTGCCAGAATATTTTATTAAAATTGATGTCATGGTTAGTTAATTTAATGTGTGAATAAAAGACTGATGAATTAGATTTTTCACTAACTGCTAAAATGTGTTCTTCCTTTCTTATGTTTATTCTATGATTGATCTATCCAATGTACGAATGTAAACAAACTCCACTGGAATTTCATATACACCATGACACTCCAAAATAATTTTATCCTTAGGGTGTGGAAATACTTCGTTATTTTTTTTAAATGTAGTATAAACTGTGTGGATATTATTTTTTTTATTAATATCCACACAATTTATACTATGTTAAAAAAAATTAATGAAATATTTTCACATCCTAAAGATAAAATTCCTTTGGTGTGTCATGGTATATATGAAAATCCATGTGGAGTTTTATTACATTCATACATTGGACAGACCAATCATAGAGTAAACATAAGAAAAAAGGAACATATTTTTGCAGTTAGAGAAAAATCTAATTCATCAGCCATTTATTCACACATTAAATTAATTAACCATAATATCAATTTTAATGAAATATTCTGGAAAAAATTAAACAATATGACCAGTGACTACTAAAGGAAGCTATAGAGATTTTTAAAAGATCTAAGACCATTAATGAAAACTGTGAATTAAAGAAAATTAACAATATTTGGAAAAAGCTATTGGAGGATAAAATAACAAAAGAAAAAAATTATGATTTTAAATTTCACCACACCCATTCTTATGATTTGAGAAAGAAGAAGTTCTGAGGAAAGTACTTGTTATTGTACTGAAACATCAGCTATTTAGTTATTATATTTTTATTACATAGAAGCTTCTGAAAATAATACTATGAATTCATCATTTATCCATGAGAATATTAGAATTAATATATATATATATTAGTAAACAATATTTATCTAAACTGCATGTTGTTAAAATTGATAATAAATTGAAAGTATGCTAGCCTTTCACATGCGCAATTATAACAGAGACAGCCAATCAGATTTAAAACAGATATCTAATAAATAATCAAGTTTAGACACGAGACAGAGATTTTGATAGAAAAGGTTGATACCGGTGATACCAACCTTTTCCAAACTTAACTTTTATATATATATATAAGCCAGTCTTAAGCACATGCGATTTACATAAATATTGTTTACATACGTTGCTGCTATGAAAATTGTGGTATAGTAAATCTGAGATTTTGTCCCGTAATATATTAAATTAATAACACAATGAATGATAATTGTATTTGTTTATATATTTAAAGCTTTCGGGCTAAGATGTTTAAGACTGGCTTATATATATATAAATTAAGTTTAGAAAAGGTTGGTATCACCGGTATCAACCTTTTCTATCAAAATCTCTGTCTCATGTCTAAGCTTGATTATTTATTAGATATCTGTTTTAAATCTGATTGGCTGTCTCTGTTATAATTGCGCATGTGAAAGGCTAGCATACTTTCAATTTATTATATATATATTAGTGTAAATTATTATAAAAACAATTATATAAGAATATTATAATAAACATATAAATAACATTTTAAAAAATATCTTAGCAAATGTAAACATTAAAGCAAACTAAATAAGCAATAATTAATTGTATCAAAAAACATTAGCAAAAGATTTGATCAGCCATTAATTCTTTTAAGTTAAATTACCAAGGCATTTATGTTTAGTATGTGTGTTACAGGGTGCTGTATATGTCTTAGTCATTTAACAACAATTATTAACATCTACAATCATAAGATTATAGTAAAATGTATCTTTAATAATATATTTTAGTATATATTAATACTCAATATTTTTTTGAAACTATTTGAATTTATGTGATTAAATATAGTATATAACATTAATTTTTAACTGAGGTTTAAAATTTATATCTGTGCTAGAGATAATCTCTAGTTTGGGGCCTGATTACTGCTAATCACTACTGTATTTATCTAAAGAGTAGAGTGTCAAAGTTGTGAATGGATTAAGTTTGACACTTGTAAATCAAAATGTAAGAATAAATAATGTGTGTTGTGATAGAGAAACGTTTAAATTTAAAAAATATTAATAATAATGAAATAAACTGCTAATTAAACTGGCTGAGTCAGGGGTTAGAAAAATAAGCAAATAAGTAACCAAGATATTAAGCCAATAAACATCACATGACCAAGATATTATATAAATGTTACTTATATAAATAGTTTATTAAATACTACATAAGATTAAAAATAGTTAATTTAGTGTGTATATATTAGAATCTTAATAATAGGGAATTTTAAATGTAAATTGTGTGAACAAGTAAGTCACATCTTGTTTTTTGTTGGATATTTACTGCAAATGCACACTATTTCCTCACAAATGTGCATCTTATATTCACATTTCTTTTTACCTGTGCCACACTTATTACTCATACTTCTTACATTACAACTTTTTAGAGATATCCAAGTGTGGTAAATAGTGGCTAGTTAGTTTATCTGTTGATTGCACATAGAAATGGGGTTTAAATATACATCATGTAAAGCAAATGAAATTGTTTATATTTGAAACAAGCTTAAGAATTTTGTTTTTATTTCAGATATAAAGCATATCAACTCAATTACCCATTGAATTAGGGTCTTGAAATCAGTATGTAGATATTTTAACTAGCAGGTAAAATGTCAGACGTGAACTATAAATCATTTCCACTCATAAATTTTTTTTTCACTGTTTTTCTGTAGAGGAGTGCTTAAGAAGTCTCTGTCTCAAGTAGACCATTTAGCTATTTTAATTTACCTTCTTATATATATATATATATATTAGTTGATTCCTTAAGTTGGATTAATTGTATTAGTAATGTTTGAGTTAATTCCTTGTATGTGTAAGCATTAAAATGAGTAAGAAATGGACTCGCTCATGAAAGTTGGAATTAAAACATACTTCAGGGTTACAATGAATTTCATCATTATTTGGAAATATGTTCAGCCAATTGCTATATGCATCTGGAACAGACATTGCACAAATGGCCATATTACATTGGCTTAGCAATTTAGTAAATATATGGGTGATGAAAAGTTTATTAATTTGGTTAATTAGTCAAGATTGGAAAATACATATAATGCTAGAAAATGTTATTTAATTATATTAAATATATATGTAGTTTTTGACAGTAAGTTTTAAACATAATCCCGATATGTTATAGTAGTATAAATTGCAAAGGTGTAGTACACTATTTTAGATTGTTTCATCATCATCATCAACCATTATCAATCCACTGCAGGATGAAGATCTATCTCTTATCTTTAGCCTTTTTTCTCCACATCACTCCTGCACACTTTCTTATTTCATCCATCCATCTCACATGTGGTCTCTTTCTGGGTCTTTTACAATTTTTTGGAATCCAGTTTAAGATTTCAACTGTCCATCTATTATTATCTCTTCTAGCAATATATCCAGCCCATCTCCACTTCAGTCTTTTAATTTTTTTAATGAGGTCAGTAACACCTGTTTGTTCTCTTACCCATATATTGCATTTTCGATCTCTTCTTGTTACTCCCAATATGCATTTCTCCAAACTTTTTTGAGTGGTCTGAAATCTCTGTATTGCTCTTCTATTAAATGGCCAAGTTCTCAGATCCATAAGTAAGAACTGGTAAAATACATTTATTAAAAATCTTCCTTTTCAAACACATAGGCACATTTCCTTTTAGTATCAATTTCTACTAAAAGCACTCCAACCAAGTTTAATTCTATGATTAATTTCATCCATTATGTTTCCATCTGTATTAATAATCTGACCAAGGTATTTGGAGCTGTTAACTTCTTCTAATTCATCATAATCAATCTTTGTTTTCATATTTTGAGAAAATCCATTAAACATTGCTTTAGTCTTTTTAACATTTTATCTTTAGTCCTACTTTCCTACTTTCATCTGATAACTCCTGCAACATTTCCTGAAGCTCTAGAGCATTATTGCCAAAAACAACTACATCATCTGCAAAATCTAAATGACTTAAATAATCTCCATTTACTTTTATATACTGCACTAAAGTGATATCAGACAATATATTGGTGTTTGTATATGTGTAGATCGTATTTATTTGAATATGATGATGAATATTTCTAGAAATCAAGCTGTTATAGATTCTTACATTTCAAACATAAAGTTGTAATCATTGTATAAAGCGTGCTAATAATGAAATCAAGTACTTGTAATTAATGGATTTATAAGTTAATATTTTTAATTAAATAAAAGCAATTTGATATTATAATTGATTAAACATCCGTTTGCATTCTAATTCAAACTTTACTCTTTAATTAGAAGTTTTAAACAATTATTTATAAATTTAGAAACAATGTGAGAATATAGGCAAATATATTTAATAAAAATGAGCGCAAGTGGATTTTATTTATATCAATTGTTACATATACCGTATTTTCGCGCATATGCCTCGCACATGCATATAGCACGCACCCGATTTTTTTCAGTAATCTTATTTTTAGTCAATTACTTTGTATTACCTGTGCTACATGTATATAACGCGCAACTTAAAAAAATAAAAGTGCGCGATATATAAGTGTAAATCTGGTGTGTTTATATCAAACCGTCTTATTTTGGTTGAAAATAAATTAGTATCCATTTTATTGTTTTTTATGGTAATTCTACTTCATAAACTAAGTGATTTTCGCTTTCACTCAGAATAATAATCATTTGCTTTATTTTTACCCTGTGCATGAAGTGTGACTATGGCAGTTGAAGGGTGTTTTTTTAATAATTTGATGCAGATGGTTTTAAAAGGGTTTTTCATTCGATGACCTCATTTTCTCAGTAGCAATTACTCATTTCATCTGAACCTGAATGGACCGAAACTTTGTCTTAAATGTAATCAGAAACCAAATTAGTTTTGGATAATTGAAATTCAGAACTTAAATAGTTTCTTTTTACTATAAATCGCATTAATCTGTTTGGATAAATTAATGTTATTATTTTATTTTAATATTTTCATTAAGAAAAAAAGCGGCTCAAATTTAGATATGTAAAAGTATAACGTTCAAAAATATTACTTTATCCAAACAAAAATAATTGAATCGTCTTTGGTTGGGAAATCATGTGTTATAAACTTCGATCCAGGTACCTTTAGTTTTTTGCATCCTTTACTCTATCTCTGATTTAAATAGTACTATATTATATATAACACTGTATCATCTAGTAGCCACTGATTGTCCAGGATTACACTAGATGGCGTTGAAATAGGATGGTGTTGAAACAAGAGTTTGAAATGAAATTTAAATTAGCGGGTTTTAAATTTTAAAAATAATTTAATGATTAAAATATTTAATTAAAAAGTAATTTAATGATTTAAAAAATGTGTAAATATTTAAGTTTAAATAATAATAGTAAAACTATTTAAAAAGAATAAAAACAAATGAAATTAAATTGTTTTATTTTGAATTCTTTTTTTCACTCTTCATCAAACAAAGAAATCGTATAAATAAATATAACTTTAAATACGATTATATAGAAGAATTCCCACTTAAGCAAGTAATCCCTTCTGAAACTTCTTATGTAAATTGATTTTATATATATTTTATGTTGAAATTATCATGAACGGAAGTCGAACTCCGATAATGCGCTATTACTTTAAATATTATAAATCTCTGCGCACTTACACGTCAGTAAAAGTTTAAAAAACTTAAGTGAATCACTTAAGTTTAGAGCGCATTTCTATAAATCCACCAACTTTCAATGACCATGCTAAATCATGGCTTGAGTCTATTGTATGCCTGATGTTATAATCAAATTTTGAATTGTTATCTCAGGAGAAAGTCTATATGCACATTTATCTTTGGCCATAATGTATAAGATTCACGAAAACTGATTAGCATATCATGTAATGCAAACACTTGTACGTATATAGGAAATTTTGTACCCAAATGGGTTTACATATATTAGAGTTGTGTAGACTGAGAGTTATCTAAATATTGAGAAATCATTTATTAAAAGAACTTTTTGCATAGGCTAAGTATTATCAGTGCAAAAGATGAGATATGTGGATTTTTTTGATAGGTCTGGAAAAAAAAAAAACAAATGACAAATCTTTTAAAACTTTATATTATTTAATTTATAATTTTTAAAAAAAAAAAAACTCTTTTATTCATATAAATGCACTAAAAAGTAAAAAGTATAAAATTAATTGTCTTCAGATTTCATAGTATATACTTGGTATTATACAATCAAAAATAAAAGTGTGAGGTCCTCAGTATTTATAAATTGTCTTAGTTACAATTTCTATCAATTTTACTTATTTCTTATCAAACAACAATTACAAGTGTTTTAACTTAATAGGACACAATATGCATATCATGTCAAAGAAGTCATGTAGGGCTCAAAACAAATAGATGATTACAACAATAAGCAGTTGACTGTAAGTTGGCCAAATCATTAAACAAATTTTTAATATCAACGACAAAGGAAGAGAAGACAGATAATTTTGAAGAAGTTAAGTTTTTGATTATTTCTAATACTTCAATAGACGGCAGTGAAGAATAGATATTGCAACGACATAATACATTTCAGTATAATAACATCGCCAAAAGTGGAAAAAAGTTATGATTATGATTCGGGGGGTGGTAATAATCTAGGCACATGGTCAAAAGTTATGAATATAAAAATTAGAGATTGTTCAGTTGAAAATTCTATTAGTAAAGTAGTATTGATTTTTCCCTTTGTTTGTATTCGTAATTCAAATTTGCAAATGTTTGTTTATTGGTATATCGAAGTGATTTCTTAGCATACAATTATTTAACAAATAGAATATTGAAATGGGCTAATTTAAATAAAAATGCATGCATAATTACAGTATAAATAAAGCAGTTAACAATAGTTAATTTAAGAAAGCTATGATTATGGTGAACTTCACCGAAAGTGCACTCAGCATTATGTTATAAAGAAGCAAGAAACTGCGTTGTTATGCAGACAAACAAACATTTGTAAATTTATATTAGTAATCAGGATTTTTTAAAGATACATTGGTTATTAGTTTCATTATTTTCCAAATGGAAAGACAATTTCTAAAAGTTATTTTTTTTATTCTGAATCATGAAATTTAGTTTTTTATTAGTAGGGCAAATTATTTGGAAATTATAATACACAACTTACTAATAAGTTAGACTATAATGCCTGACACTACTTGAGACATATATTTAAAAAAAACATGAAACAAGTTCCATGCTCTTCAAAAATGGATCAAAATCTAGCAAACTGTAAATATTAAATAAAAACATATACATTTGATTCATCTCAATAAAGATTATATGAAATGGATAAAAAATATTGTCAATCTGTTGTAGAACAATTAATCTACTAAACATCACATGCTAACCATTCTTTATGCTTACACAATCTGTTTACACAAAGGCTGAACTCTCCATACAGTAGTGCCACTCTGTACAAGTCAGAGTAATCAATAGATGCAAGAAAGTTTGTGCATAAAACCCTTATCTAATGCCTATTCATCCAATATCCCAGACTAGTTTCCTCACTGATGCAATACACAAGCTACATACTAGACTGTGGATATTGGATGAGTAGGCACTAGATAGGGATTTTATGCACAAACTGCATTCATTGATTACTCTGGCTTGCAATGAGTGGTGCTACTGTATGGAGAGTTTAGCTTCTGTGTAAACAATTAATCTATATAATACAATATTCATCAAGACAGTGTTCAGCTTTCAATGGTTCTTCTAAAAATCTTTTTAAAGATTATAATGATAACTTTAAAATTAATAGCAACTATTGTCAAATTTCATTTAATAGTGCTAAAACATTTGTGTTTTTCTGAAGGTTTGTGATGATGGTGTTCTAGCTGTATTTTTATATTAACTATTTCCATCATCTAATATGCATGTTGAATGTCTTTAGAAAAGTTTAATTTTATTTAAATATTCCAAATGCATTCAACTGTTAGTAATATCACAGCAAACAGGTTAGTATATGCACTAACTGTTAGTAATAGCACAGTAAACAACTGTAAGTAATATCACAGCAAAAAATCTCATAAGCCAACCTAGTGTAACTATACATAATGTATAGAAACCACTAATCAACTTTACTCTGAGGAAAAAGTGGAGAAATCAGGAGGAACCTCATAGATAAGTATATGAAATTACTACAGATTATTGCCTTTGGCAAGATGGCTCAGTTGGTTAGAGAATTACCTTAAATTTCAATAATCAAGAATCTAAGGACCCAGGTTTGAATCCCATGCTAGTACTGTCACTGGTCAGGCCAGCAACACCTGAAGAAGAGGGGAGAAAAAATACCTCTCAAAACATTGTGCATATACTAACCTGTTTGCTGTGATATTACTAACTGTTGAATGCATTTGGAATATTTAAATAAAATTAAACTTTTCTAAAGACATTTAACATGCATATTAGATGATGGAAATGGTAAAACATTTGTTTTGTATCCCAACATTAAAAAAAGAGAATGCTGTTCATTATTTAGGTGACCGAATTCAAAATAAAATCATATTGATTCTGACATTTTAAAACAAAAATTTTTAGAAATAGTTAAAAAATTAAAATATTTTTTATTAATTTTTGATACAAACCTAGACATACATATGAACAGTTAACTATCATTATTAGATTTATTTATTGCAATAAAGATGCAAATATTGCAGAAACTCATGAAAATTTGTGATACTTTTAACCTGAAATTGATATTATTGGTCAATGATTATTTGCATTATTATAATTTTTTTTAAAAAATTAATGAATATTAATATTTCACATTTACATGGACAAGCATATGTTAATGGTACCAATATGTGCACCAACATAATGCACTCCACCAAAAGATTATTAAACTGAATTCAAGAGCTTTTTATATAATATGTGCTGCACATTAATTAAATTTGGTAATAAATAATGCGGCTAAAATTTCATTTGAAGTGGTTAATTTTTATAGCGTAATACAGGAATTGTATATTGCTTTTTATTATCCGTAAAATGATGGACTACTTTAAAAAATACATTACAAATTTAAGTTTAAAACCACTTTCAGCTACTAAATGGGAAAATAGAATCGAAGCAATAAAACTGCCTAAAAAATAACATCATAGTAATATATCCGGCTCTTACCAATATTGCAGAAACTGCTACCAAAGCTTTTGATTTTAGAATACAGGCTGATAATTTCATTTCAAAAATTTGTTCATTCAAACCTGTGTGCTCTATTTATTGGCATAACGTGTTGCAGAATATGACTTTCAATATACAAATAATGACAGAAAATCTAAAATATACTACAAATGATTTGATGAATCTCAAAACTGGTCAAAATTTTGAAAGCGTTATTATTTCTGCAGTTGGTGTAGCAAATCAACTTGACTTGATCTTGGATTTCCAGTTCGGGGTCATGATGATTCATTACAACATTGCAAAGGTAGAGATTTAACACTATGGGAAAACAAAATTTTGATAATTGGAACATTAAAAGTAGGGCACTATTTGAACAACTGAAAACCTTACAATGTTTTATAAAATCTAATATGTCTTCTCAGTGTTGCCTTTGAATTATATATATGACACTTTTCAGAATATATCAGTTATATTGTGCATTTATAATGTATAGGGTATATGAGCACAGACTTTCACACGACTCTCCACTCTGTCTCATAACACTGATACACTTGAACACATACATGTTGAAAAGATAAATAATCACCAATATACGTATTTCATGCTAAACCAGCAATCATCAGTTGGTCCAGATTACCATCTCCACACATATATGCTATAATTGCTCAGATATATATTACGATAGCCAATCCTCATACTGTAATGGACAGGCTTCAATCTACTCCACACTCCAACTCTTCAACCATCCATCCAATTGAAAATCTGATGATGGAATGCTCAAAGGCCACCCTGAGGTCGAGGTTCTTGTCACACCCATGTTGACCTAAGGTCAATCTGACTCCTCATGTGCAGGACATAATCCATTCAACACATATACAAGGGATGGCAGACATCTCTACTATGTAATAACTGAAACACACAGGCTTTTATGTAACTTTATCTGTTTCCATAGCTTCTGGGGGGAAATTTGTTTCCAAATTAAAAATTATTTATTATCTACAATGAGAGAAGAATGATATTCTGCACCATAAACATTGGCAATTTTAAATTAAAAAATATCTGGCTGTCAAAGCCAGAAGAGTTAAAGTATAAATAAAAAGATAAGCAGTGTACATAATGAATTTATAAATGTTTAATCGTCTGTTTATTCTCTATCTTCTGTTAAATAAAATTTTATTTGAATTAATTTTGTTTTAGTTTACAATTTCTGTCATGTGGGGGCGCTGGAATTTAATTTGCACAAAGGCCACTTCTTCTCCATGCAAGGAATCTGCTTGCTCTGGAAAACAATGCACAGCATTTTTGGCTTCTAATTTTTTCTTTGATAACTGCTATATCTGATTGTACCTTTAAATAATAGACTAACCCAGATTCCATATCTTGATTAAATTGAGCATTCTTTACCATGGACCAATGGATATACAAATAGATAAGATGATAACAATTAACCCTTGAACTAACAACAGTCTTAACCTATAGTCAAGGCAACCTCCTTTAACAATAAAGGTGGGACCATTTTTATATATGGTCTGATATGTTTATATAGACAATAATCTTATACAAGCATATCAGATCATATACAAAGGTGGTCCCATCCTTATTGTTAAAGGGGGTTGTCTTGACTATAGGTTAAGATTGTTGATAGCTTAAGCATTGATTATTATCATCTACATTATAAACCTATTAAAGCCTTGAATAATTGGATTTACTATTGTACAGATAGATAAGATACATCCAAAAGAAAGAATGGGTCAATGGGTGGTGATATTCATTCAATATGAATGATTGTATTATGGAAAGGATCTAGCCATAAGTAGTCAATTCATTTGGTGGTAAGGTCAGACAACAACTATCAAAGCTGAACGGTGGTGTACACATTGTCCACTATATGGTTAAAGCATTGAAATAAGTTTATGTTAGAACTGGAAGTTGCTAGGACCTAAATCAGACATGAATCTAGCTGTCATAGAACAGCCAGAAGTGTCTCTGTACCTATTCATGAGGCAAGATATCACAATAGAGCTGGAAATACCCCTTGCCATTGCCACATATCATATCTATTTGTAATTAATAATACGCTGATGTATTGCAGTGAAACTTTTCTATATCATAATTTCTGCAGACTAAGTTCTTTTAGAGTTTTATTGCTCCATAATCATAGCCTCTTTAGATTATTAACATCATTATATGCAGATGTATGCAAAACTATCTCCTATATTATCTCTTTTCTGGAAATGGCAAAACAAGTGTCTTTTCTATTTACTGAGTTGATATCACTGGTGATAAAACAAGCTTTCTTGATTTTTCTCTTGATATTATTCCTTTCTGTGCATAATATATCAGCCTTGGAGGGTTCAAATCTGTGATTGAGCTCTTGCTGATGGTCAGCACATACAGAACTGCCTTTTTTAGTTATTGCTCTTGTATATGTGTATTTGTGTTGAGTCAATCTATTGTCAATTGTGGCACGAGCTTCACCATAATAAACAGCATCACACCCCATTTGAGGGCACACAATTCCATATACTATCTAGGGGGTTGCTTCAATATTTCTTTTATCTTTAGTATTATTAATAAGCCTATTGGTGTTTGGAGGGATTCTAAATCCTAGTTTAAATTTTTTCTGTAAAGTTTTACTGAAGTTTTTTGCTACTGCAGGTATATATGGTACAGTCAGATGTTGTCTGTCTTCTTTTTTATTTTGCTGAAGTCTTTTATGAAAGCCTTCAATCCTGTTGGCTATTGTTCTGTGATTAAAGTCCATGCTTATTAAATCCCTAATGTAGCTGGTGATGTTGTTTTTTTTTTCCGACTCTAATTTGCATAGATGGTGATTATGAAATAAGAAAGCAGATAGCCCTGTGAGTTTGTGTGATGTGGGGGATTTTGAGAGTGGATGGAGGTAACCTCTAATGCACAAGGACTTGATCATCATGGAATAGTTGAGTGCAGCATTCTCTCTATTGATTTTTAAATCAAGGTACTTGACTACATTTTGCTCATCCTCATATGTACAATTAAAAATCAGGCTAGAAAGAGTGTGGAGTTCATGTAAAATATCTTTGGTTGTGTTTTCCGGTGCTGCTATAAATATGTCATCTACATATCTGATATAAATTGTACCTGGTACTGCTATTTGGAATTTTGGAAGCACTTGTTGTTCGAAATGATTTAAAACAATGCTGGAAACAATCCCACTCAGAGGAAACCCATTGGCCAACCGTTGTTTATTCTATATGATGCCAGAATGTTTCCATCTAGCTATTTCATAAATCTACAATAAACCATGTCTTAGGAGCTGGACAGTCTTTCTTAATCAGCTCATGTTTAATTATACTGATTGATAGCTATCTGTCAATGGAACCATATAGTTCTGTGTTATCTACCATTGCGATCCTGAATTCTTGAGGAATTGCTGTGTTCTTGATTCTGTCTACAAATTCAAATGATGATTTAATTGTAGATGAACCAAAACCTAGATAGTCAATTAGCCATTCATTAACTAGTTTAGATGCATTGAAGTAGTGGACATCATTGAAGTCCAACATTAGTCTTAACGGCACTCCCTGTTTATGCAACTTTTCATTTGCAAATATTCTTGGTTGTATGGTTGCGGATGGATAAATTCTGTAGTAATATGCTCTGTTGAGGCCTTTGTCCTTGTGTACATGTAAACCTGAAGTGATTAATTTATCTCTGTTAATTTTATTGTTGAATGATGTAATTGCCTCAAATTTCAATCTTTGAATTTGTGCGTCTATTTTATCTTTATAATCCACAGCCCTCATTAAGACAAACCTGCTGCCTTTGTCTTCTTTCATACATTTAATGTTGTTGTCACTGAGAAACTTTTTTGTATTATATGTATATTTTCCCCAGCTGTCTTCAACACTCTTTAACCATTTATTTCTAATAGATTTAGTTGCTGCAGTGATGACATGTTCTTTGCATAGCTTATTAATTAACCCTGCTTCTATGCCTGCTATTTGCTCCATTTTAGGCTGTGTCCAAGACCCCCCCCTTACAAATTTAGATTCAAATGCTAAAGCAGACTCGATCTCTGGAGGTGGATGAACCTTTTACAAGTTGACATAAGCCTTTCTTTTTCTTGCATTAGTTATATTAATGTTTTGTTTATGTGCAAGAAAATTTAATTTCTTCTCAAACTTCACTGCCTGTCTCCTTTCCATTCTATCACATTTATTAATAATCCACAAAGGTTCGCTGGCATTGGCTGTTATATTTAAGAGTTGTTTCTTTTCTTTCTTAAGGGTGTTCTTACAATTTCCTATGATCATATCAAGCAATTTTATCTGTAGAGCTTGCCTGATTCTGTTGCTGTCATAAATCAATCTATTAATTTTAATTGTACAACAATTAGGTATTATATTAAATTGCCTACAACTTTGTAGGAACTGAAGTCTTTGCTGCAACTTACGAGTTGCCTTATCAATTCTTAGTACAAAACGATCATTAATAAAATTATCCATGACACTGTAATAACTATTTTATTTCATGTCGACAAATGCTCATTCCGATAAAGGTAAAATGGAAACTGGGCTAGGCTATTATTTGATGGCACGATGAGATATAACAGTAATTTTTTGTTTCTTATCTTTTCTTGAATCTCTTTTTTTCACAGCCAGAATGACTTAATTGTTTGCATGTAATTTGCTTCTTTATTACTAATGTGTGTATGATTGAGATACTGTTTATCTACTTATATTTCTCACAGAGGCAAAACTCTCTGCATAGAAGTGTCAATCAGTGTAAGCCAAAGAGTAATCCATGGATGCCAGAAGGCTTGTGCATAAAATCCCTATCTGGTAACTATTCATCCAATATCCCCAGATTAGTTTCTAGCTTGTGGCTTTCATCAGTGAGGAACCTTGATCTGAGAGCACTGCACTAGATCTTGGTATCTAATGCAATCTTCCAGCAGCTACCTTTTATTTTTTTAGCAAACTATAAAGCTTTGAGTCCAAAATGAAAACACAATGCTGTTTTCAAGCTAAGCTCATCAGCTTGTATAGTTGTGTAGATCTGAACTCAGTTCAGCATCCATACTTTTTGATATCTTTGGTTCATTAATAACCACAGTCATTATAGTCCTATTGGGAAGGATTGGTATTAAACCATCAAAGATCACATGATCACCATTCTTTATGCTTACACAAGCTGTTTTTCACAAAGGCAAAATTCTCCATACATTAGCGCCACTCAATGCAAGCCAGAGTAATCAATCTTCTGCATTTATTGATTACTCTGGCTTGCACTGAGTGGCGCTACTGTATGGAGAGTTTTGCCTCTGTGTAAAACAGCTTGTGTAGAAATAAAGAATGGTAATCATGTGATACTTGTATCTGTGTGTGTGTGTGTGTGTGTGTCTTCATAATCCATCTAAAGTGTGTCTGATAAATCAATGAAATCTTAGCAGTATGTTATTAGATTTAACAATATCTAAGTTTATATAGGGTTAACGTATATATTCTTCTATATAAAAACAATCATGTTCATTTTTTCACTCTTTGAAATTATTTAATTTTGGAGATTTGGTGAGTTTTTTTAAAATAACTTCCAATTGACAGTTTTTGATTGATCAATGAAATAGCTGTCAGTTTAGCAATTTATGATTACCTGCTAATGTAGACGCATTAAATCCGTTGAATAGATTGAAAAATTGTGTCCAGTCACAATGACATAGCCAACTAATGCACCGCACATGAATAGCTTCTGTTTTCTTTCTTTTAAATAGTCTTCATTTAAATGTATTTTCAAATAAAATTAATATCTTATATAGTAGAAATCGAGTTGGAGCAAAATCCGTCTTTTATTCTTTTCCTTTCAAAAATGTAATTTTTATACATTTATACCAAGTCATAAAATCTCTCGTTAATCGTATGAAATTCAAGCGGAAATAAAGCTACCCCCCCCCCCTATAAGCTATGGATAAATAACATTCATATGTAAACAAACGATAAAGAATAGAGTAAATCTAGAGTGAATGCGTTAGTGATAGGAAAAAGAAACAAATGGTGGAAAGCGATCAATAATTTCAATGTATTGTAATGATCCTTTGATAAGCCCCCCCCCCCTCTTCCCGCTTCTCCATTTGTTTTAATAAAAATTATTCAAACATCACCTGTTCAAGATGCATTTAAAAAACAGTGATACTGTTCGTAAAAGATATTTTTAAAAAAGGATATTCTTAAATTATTTAAATCTTTTTTATATATAATCGTAAATTTTTAACCATTACCATACACTGCAAAATAAAAAATATCTCAAAGCGCAATCCACGATTCGGAGCTTCTCTTCTCCGCATCGCATCAGCAAACTTCTTTATTTTATCTATCTCACATACAGTCTTTTTCTAGGTCTTTTGCAGTCATTTAGGATTAAACTTAAAACTTCAACTGTCCATCTGTTATAATTTCTTTTAGTACAATACGCGATTCGTAACTTCTCTTCTTCGCATCACATCAGCAAACTTTTTTATTTTATCTATCTCACATACAGTCTTTTTCTAGGTCTTTTGCAATCATTTGGGATTCAATTTAAAACTTCAACTATTATCATTTCTTCTAGCAATGTGTTCAACACAGCTCCATTTCAGTCTCAATTTTTCCAATGAAGCCAGTGATGCCCGTTTGTTCTTCCACTCTTGTATTCTATCTTTGATCTATTCTAATTACTCCTAAATTACATCTTTTCATATTTGATTTACACATATTAAAAGTCATGGTGAATAATGTCTATATATACTTAACAGTGATAAAGATGTGTGTAAGAGATTGTGATATGGGCCAACTGGTGAGTGCTGGTTCAGCATGAAATGTGCATCATACATCTTTTTCATATATCTTATTAACATCATTTATGTTAATTACTACTTTTTATAGTGCTTTTTACAACCACTATTGACGTTTTCGATTGCCCCAGCAATCTTCTTCAGAACAATAACAAACACAATACAAGTACAAGAATACAAATATACTTGAACATATAAATCATTGTAAAAGTTAATAAAGAACATAAATGATATTAATATTATATGGATTTGACAGTGCAATAAGAAAGATAGTTATTTTATTATTGTACTCCTCCACAAGATGTTAAAAGCAGATAGAAATTAATCCCTACCTTGCGTAAGTGTGGTGTAGTGAAAATTGCACTACAGATATATTATTCATTAAGTGTATAATCTCTAATCTAATGATTGACTAAATATATATATACTTCCATCAAGTGGTTTATGTCAAAGCTGTGAAGGCATTAAATTTGGAACTTATCAATTAAACTGTACTAATTTCCTATCTATATATACTGAACATGATAAAAATATATGTAAAATACTGTGATTTGGGCCAACTAATGGGAGCTGGTTCAACATGAAATGTGAATCTTGGGAATGAAATGCCTTTGTCACATGTTTTTGGTCATTTGTTTATGATTACATCCCTCTACAAGGTGTTAACAGTGAATAGAAATCAGTCCTTACATTAAATGAGAGTGGGGTAGTGAACATTACACTACAAATATAGTATTCATTAAGTGGATAATCTCTAGTCTAATGATTGATTAATAAAAATTATTAAGTCATGGTGTTTTGAGATGTCATATGATCACTCTGCAAGTAATATGTTAGTACATTTTGCACATGTTTAGATGGAAATGATCATTTAAGCCAATTTAAATATAGCGGAAAGCATGCCCTTATATTGTATATTTTTAATTTATAATATTGCATAAATTTAACATTATTAATGGTTATTTACATTGCTATATAAGTTTTTCTATGAACTCTAAACATGCTTATGAGCTGTAACCATTGCTAATCTGTAAGGTGAATGGCAAAATGTATATTGGGATAATTTGTAGCTGCAGATGTTATTTTAAAATTAGTACCAATTTAAATTCCAAATATATAGATGCTAATCTTGCCTTTTTAAGATCAATACTCAATTTAAATTAATTAAAATGCTTTTATATAACATGTACCATGAACTTTTTATAGATATTAAATAATTAAATTTTTTAAAGCTGAATAAACATTGCTATTTGTAAGCCTATAACAATTAAAAATACTGCACAGGGGCTTGTAGTTATACTTCTAACTTAAATTATCATCAACAACAGCCAGTCACAAATGAGTATGGCCATTCTAACTCCAAGAAGAAAAAAATAATGAGGGTACCCTCCCCCCAAAAAACAGAATCATACTCTGGTGGATAGGCCTATTGAAGTACATGCTTCTGCAGCTAGATGTCTCTTGTGGCATCCCTCCTGCATCATTCTACTAACCGACATCAAGTGAAGCCATGGTACCACATTGTAAATTTTTTGGTTGAGTGCTTCTCACTTATTTGCAATTTTCATGATGGCTGAAAAGTCTGAACAATGTGAAATGGTGTGTTCTGCTACAAAAAATAGCAAGAGAAACAGTTGTAATGCTTAAACAGCTTAATAATAAGCTGTTCTGGAGAAAATACAAGTATATGAGTGGTTTAATGAAAAAGAAATTCACCATATTTCAAAAAAGCATGGCAAGTGAAATCCAATGTCAAGATAATGCTGAGTTAAAACAGGCAAAACTCTCCATACAGTAGTGCCACTCAGTGCAAACCAGAGTAATCAACGGATGCAAGAAGTTTTAACAGCTTGAGCAAGCATAAGAAATGGTGATCATGTGATGTTCAGTGGTTTAATAATGCCGAGTTGTTTTTTTATGCAAACTGCATTATTCGCGCAAAATTCATTCATAATGGTCAGGCATTTTTACCTGCAAGTTCTGAAGCTTTTGCATGATGCAATGAGATGAAAGTATCTGAATTGTGGCAATGTAGGAGTAGTGGCTTCACCATGGCAATGTGCCAACGCATAAAATCTTGAGTGTAAAACAATTTTTAAACAAAAGCAGCTTGATTCAGCTTACCCTCCTGCCATATTCAACCAATCTTACTCCATGCAACTTTTTTATTTCCCCAAATAAAAAAGTCCTTTAAAAAAAAGGTTTTGTCGGTGTGGAAGAGATGAAGAAAAAATGACTGTGGCATTAAAAGGCATCACTTTGCAAGAGTTTCAGGATTGTTTTGAAAAGCGGAAAAGGTGTATTACACCGAATAGACAGTAGTTTGAATGAGATTCAACTTTGGGGGGGGGGGAGGATGACGACTTCCTTGTATATTACAGATGAAATTTATGATGTCTACACAAACAAATCTATGAAACACAAATACTTTTAAATACAGAACCCATTGATTCCATTATTCTCTTTATCTGATATTTTATGGTGCTATCTTTTTAACTTCTGTGGCAAAGACTTTTTTCCCCAAAATACTTAAAATATCTTATCTGTGACTCTCCATTCTATCCTATCCTTTGTCATATTTTTTCAGAGAAAGCAATCAAACTTAACAAAAATTTAATCATAATTTATATATATTAAAAGGTTTCTTTGTGAATAGATGCATTATTGAAACAAAGTATAATTTTTGATGTGCATACAGTAAATTCTCTGCTCAGGATGAGGATAACTAATAATTATAGAGTCATGTGATTTAGCAATAATCACAATACTTATGTTTTCCACCTTTTAGCATGTTATTTAAAACAGTCAAAATTCTCCATTCAGTAGTGCAACTCAGTGCAAGCCAGAGTATGGAGAGTTTTGCCTATAATAACAGTTATGAGCAGGCTTAAGAAATGATGATCATGTGATGTTGGTATTTAGAGATATATCACAACCTTTATGATCTCTTCATATTATTAAGGTATGTACAATTATTATAAACTCATTATAATCAAGTATTAAGAAAAGGTAATAGTTAATATTCAATACTTTTACTTTGCATTAAGCATACTTTCAGCAGACTACTGCCACAACCATACTGCTTTGTTTAGCAGTTGAAAATTATGCCTATATATGCAAATGAGGTATTTAACTATTCAATTTTTTGCCAATGGAACATATGAACCCTTTCTGTTGATTGCATTTGAGTCCTTTGCTATTATCCAAGACTCCTTATATTTTCGTGTATATATTAAAATAATTTATATACTAAAGATCCCTGTTCATTCTTTTTAATTATTGTAAGCTTGCAAATAGCTACTTTTTTTTATTTAATTTTAAACTATTTATTTACCATATTTTTTTATTATTATTTCCATATTGTTAAATTTTTATAATTTTAAATTAAAATTACTACATTTTTTCCTCTCATAAATATTTGCTTGCTTTCACTAAAAATTTTTTTTTTCTGTATTGTGATTCTTTACGGAATCCTCATGCACTATTTTTACTTAATATACGCTCATAAATAGATGAATTTGGTTTACTCCGCTTTCAAACAATTTAATTATTTAATATATATGAAAGGAAAAAATATTTAAAATTATAAATGTTTAAGATTGTGAAAATGATTAAAAAAACAACAACTTCACAGTATATGAAGTCTATGATGGTTTTTTACATCATTAAGTTTTCCTATATAGCTGTATTTTTTTTATTCCAATTTTTTTTAAAAATTGAATATGGTCTTTTTGTAATTAGTTGTCAAAAATGTCTGCAACATTGGCTAAGAAAATGGTTTATTTCATATCTTTATTTATTAACAGTAGCTGAGTGCACTTTTGGCTAGAGAAGCCCGATTCATAACCGAATGTGTACTCACCTATTCTTAGTAAATAAAGATACGGAATAAACCTTTTCCTAAGCTAACATTAGAAACATTTTCAGCAACTAATTACAAACAAAATAAGAAAAAAGATAGCTTCAAATATCAAAGCATTTTTATGAACCTGTATGCCCAATAAGTAAATAATGCTAACATGTATTTTCCAGTTTTTCTTTTAATTAGATAACTTTTGAATTAATCTTATTTTTTGAAAATTAGGAAATGATAACTCATAAAAGTCAAAGGCCATTACTTCTTGAATTTTTTTGGTTTTAAACATCTTAATATTTAACAGAACCAGAGTTAACATTCAAAATCTCATTTTCTAGAGGAAGGATCATTTGTAAAATTGAATGCATGCGATTAAATTACCTGTGAATCTAATTTGGCATCTTGTACTCGTGAAATTTCTAAATGTGGCAATGAAAGGCTGATTTTAACGATTGCTTGTCTCACTGTTAACTGTGTCCATTTTATTCTATTCCATATTACGTAACAACAGTACCCCCAATTCCATCAAAAGATTGACTTTTTCTTTTTATAGACTTAATTAACACATATATTGGGAGGGACAACTTAGTACTGAGTTTATTGGAAATAATGATCTTGGCTCTGCGAACTCAAGTGGCCTGTTGCTATTGAATTTTGGTATAGTAGATGCTAAAAAGGAATTTGAATGAATACCATAGATGTTATATTATAATTAGGAATCAGAATCTCAAAGACATTAATGTTACATGTACACATGTAAGTAGAGATTGTTGTACAAATCTTCTATCAGTCAATGGCAGTGATCACGTATTCCTACATACAAATGTTTAACGATATCAATTAGTCAGATTTAATAATCAATTTTATATCATCAGGTAGGATTGGCTTTTCAGCTAGTGCTGATAAATAAAAGCCAATTCCATTGATTTTCACCCATTTTTTTAAAACTATCTCAAAATCTGAAATATTTCTGATAACTTTATAGTGAATATTTAGTATTTGGGTTCTTTTACGATTTGCATTATCGGATGGATATAAGGGAATGATACAAAGACATAAATATTTGCCTGAAGGATTCGGTATGTAAGGTGTGATAATATATTGGATTATTTCCACCATCGTCTATAAGTAAATGTTGAATGTTTAGATGTTCTTTTAAACTTTATTTAAACTTTTCAAATATGAATAACTGTTAATAATAACACACAAAGACAACACAGAACCATCTCTTATGCTACATAAGCCAGAAACTAGTCTGGGGATATTGGATGAGTAGGCACTAGACGGGGATTTTATGCACAAGCCTTCTGGAATCCATTGATTACTTTGGTTGGCACAGGGTGGCACTACTGTATGGAGAATTTTGCCTGTTTAAAGACAACACAGGTTAGTAGATTACACAATGTTTCAAGTAGTATTATTTTCTACTCGTCTTCAGCTGATGATGGCCTGACTGATGACAGTACTAGCATAAGATTTAAATTCACGGGTTGCCGTAAAATTTGATATTCAAGAACGTAAAGGTGCAAGTTTGACTCCTATGCTAATATTGTCACTCGTCAGGCCAGAAACCCCTGAAAAAGAGTGGAGAAAAACATCACATGGAATGTTGTGTAATCTACTAACCAGTATTGTCTATTTGTGCCTAATTACTAACAGTTGTTCATATTTGAAAAGTTAAAAATTTTCTATACATTTAACATTTAACGATTGTTGATGGAAACAATTCAATATATTATCAATCTAAAATAGCATCATCACAAACCTTCAGGCAAATGCATTACTAGGCATCTTCTTTAAGCCAAATTGATTGAAAACAAACCATCAGCTATTAAAATTAAGGTCGTTATGTTATTAAAACAGGCAAAACTCTCAATACATTAGTGCCACTCAGTGCAAGCCAGGGTAATCAATGTTTTCCATATGGCTTGTGCATAAAATTCCTATATAGTGCCTACTTATCCAATATCCCCAGACTAGTTTTTGGCTTGTGGCCTTCATCAGTGAGGAGCCTTGGATCTCTGGTTAGCACTGAGTGGCACTATTGTATGGAGAGTTTTGCCTGTTTTAATAACAGTTATGAGCAAGCATAAGAAATGGTGATCTTGTGCTGTTATGTATTGAAAACAATTTTATTGTTTTAACAAAGGTGTTACTTTATACTAAAACTTTATTAAAGTTATTACATTTGATATTATATTACTGTATACCAAAGTGGGTCAGTTAAAAAATGAATGAATAGCTCTGTTTTACATTCTTTTCTCTAAGTGATAAGTAAACTGTAATGATAAACTTTAGGCTCAGTATCCATAGATGTATGCTGCTTTCATTTTCATTGATAAAAGCAACATCGCAGTAGATTTCATCTTCCATCTTTGCATTGATGCTTATCTGATCCTTCCAGATGAAGGCTCAGAACTTTATTCTCTAGTAGTAACATCCAGATATCCATTTGCCAACCAATAATTGGATAATTAACAGTGTTGACTATGAACTGAAAACCTGAAAGAATAATTTTAAGCTTGCTGGTGACATGAAAAAATTTCTGAGATGCATCCAACCCTAACTCAAATACCAGGATGTTGTACTAATCTTTGTATCTTGAAAACAAACTTTTTTTACCATCATGTTTGATATTTTTAAAATTAATCTCACCTTTGTGCTTTTTTATGATAATCATTACTAGCTATTTCTTGAAGATATCATTGGAAAATGTTTTATGAGTGTTTACTCAACTTAGATTAATTTCTTTGTCTACATAGATTACAGTAATCTTAGTTATTAAGATACATCTTTTTTTATTACTAAAAGGAGAATTTTATTCTTGAAAATAAAAATACAATAGCATTGTAGTTACTTAGAAAACATTAGTTCATGATAAATTGAATATTGAGTAGTTTGTTAATGTTCGCACAAGGATGTAGTTAGTCTTATGCAATGAGTGTTTTGGGTCTGAGGTTAATTCTTGTCCAGGTTTCCTGGAACAAACGATGTGGAGCCAGAAGTTTGTCTCTATCCTTAATTTTAGAGATTAATTCTGTGAAAACATGACAGATGTCATGATTGGTTTGGATAAATATTAACTTGCATCTGATGAGAAGGTGCTATTTTCTATGTATTTGCTAATGGGAAAAACATCTGTTATTCCAGAGGACACACTATTAACAATGAAAACGCAAAGTGGAACTAGAAAGGAGAAGGAATAAAAGACATCATCAGTCTGGCATAGTTGACACTGTGTCTTAATCTTTGTGAATCCCCTTCTCCAAATCAAAAAATGATTGGTGGGAAGGGAGGAGAATTGAGTACAAAGACAATATATTTGGGTTCAAAGAGCCAGTTCTTAGAATGCCTGATGATTTGCTTATTATTTATTTCTAGCTGAGAAAGCAAAATGGTTTGGTTTGGATTTATGAGATTATATGTTTCCCAATAAGACTTATTGTTTTGTAGAGTTTGTTCTGTGATATTAACTAGCCTGTTAGTGTGTGTGAATAGATCACTAATTCACTTACTTGCAAATGGTGGAGGGGTGTCAGTAGGTTTGAAAGGAAAATTGATGTTGGCATCAGATAATTCATGGTAGATTGAGCAGAGTAATCCGATTGATTTTTGTGTATAGAACACGGTTATAGAATCAGACTCAGACCTCCTAATTTCTTGGGCATCTGCATTTTAATCATGCTTATGGCAACAATCTTCCCTTTCCAAAATAACTTAGAACAGATTGAATTTATACTCAATTGAAAGGCACTAGTTTGGTTTGATAATGGGTAGAAAATAATTGATTCTGGGAAAGATGATCATATGTAGAAGTGTTGCTTTTCTAGGGAGTGATAAGGAGATTGAAGAAAGGGATTTTACTATTTGCTTGGTTTGTCTAGAATGGACTGCTGTATTTGCTTTCTCATTGCAGTGGCCAATAATGCAATGGGAAAGTTGAGAAATTTTTGAGGCTTGGCGGTGTAAGTTGAGGGAATGGTTTTGCCATTGCAGATTTTCCAAATGGCTGATTTCGGTTGGTTGATATTTAGATTACATTGTGAGATATATTTGTCCAAAATAAATTGTAAGCATGATAAATATTTGATGGAGGGAAGAAATATGGTGACATCATCAATGTAGAAGATGTGGTGTATTTCCTCTCTCAAAAGAGGAATATAAATTCAGGTAGCTTACTTTCAATTTCTTTAAGGAGAGAGTCTATATAAGTTATAAAGCAGAAAGTACTAAGTGGATATCCTTGAGGAATCAAGAGATGGGTCTAAATCCAGGGGCCAGGCTACCATCAAGAGAGGTGAAGATGGACTGATTTAGGATGAGGTTACCAATAATCCTTGCATAGACTGGGGGAACTGAATAGTTACTAAGGGTTTGTAATAACATGGAAGGCACTACAGTATCAAAAGCAGATGCAAAATCTAATTGCACTGCAATGGGCATAGTCTTCCTGTGTTGTCTAATGTATTCTCTGATAATCATAAAATGACGAACAGCGTGAATTGTGGAAGAGCTCTTACAGGCATATTGATGCTGTGAGATATATGACAGTAGCTGGTCTTGGATCCTGTCCTTAATGATGGACTTAATGGACATTGCTAATATATATATATATATAAAAAGCAGATGAACAATATACTTCAGGTATATGGAAAAATGATAGGTCGAGTTTTCAATTAAGGATAATTAGAGAGCTAAAAAAGAGGGAATGTTCATTCTCGAGGTATGATCCCAGTTAAATCTTGCCAAACTGTGGTGTACATCATGCGGATTTTAATGTTATGTTTGATAAGCATAAGAGCTTAATAATTATAACTGATAGTTAGTAAATATGTTAGCATAATATATGTACATTATTGTAAATAATTCTTAGTAAAGCATTGTTTATATTCAACCAATAAACATATATATATAGTTGAATTAGCCCAGGGGTCCCCAACCTTTTTGCACTTAAGAGCATATTCTATAATACCGGCCAGATGGCGGTCACCATTTATTTTTTCCACTAGGTGGCGGGCACCATTTATTTTTTCAATGTAAATTTATAGTCGGATATTGTTAATAATACAAATAATGTACAAAAAAATATTTATTTCAAAAATAACATTTTAACGTAAATAACGTTTATATTTTTACGCTGTAAAAGTATAGTATTCCCTACAATTTGATTACAATATAATACAATAATTTATAAGAAATTTTAAAAATTGAATTTATTTGTATCAGATAAATAATTTTTTATCGTGTTCGGATAGCGGCGGGCACACATAAAATGGTCTGCGGACGCCATGGTGCCCGCGGGCATAGGGTTGGGGCCCCCTGAATTAGCCTAATCAACTCATTATGTACATACCAACCTATTCCCTGGGGATAATTTTAAAAATATGCAATTTGTACTGGCAGTTAAAAAAGAAAACGAACCTATTAATTAAACCATAATAGAAGTCTATAATATATTTTTATTTCATATGTTAAATGCGTTGACCGGGAAGCGAACCCGGGCCAGCTATTTGCTGCTTGGAAGGCAGTTATGCTAACCACTAGGCCACCATATTTATGGTAAAGTATTAATTTTCAAGAACTGCATTAAAAAATTATAATTAAATATATATTTTGTAAAGAATATTTAAAAATTTATTTAACTTTTATATGGCAAATATAGTTTTTGATATTGAATCTTTAAGTAATAATAAGTTTGTTTGTTTTTTTCTGGTTCAACAAATCTGAATTTGTAAATGCGAAAAGTCAATTTATGAAATGAGAAAATTATCTACTACATTATTGAAAATTCAATCTAAATGGCTTTAGAAATTAAGTCATTTAAAATTGTTCTTTTTACCTATCATTTTGTTAAACATTTCACTTATTCCAAAATATCTCAATTACCAAATGAAACAAATAATTGTATTTCTGCTTTATAGATATGTCTGTCGTACAGTTATCTATTTTTTAAACATATGTATTATTATTATTTGTTATTTATCATATGAATTTAAACAGCTTAACCATAAGCAAAATATAAAGAAACTTGTAGAAATTCCAACCAGGAAATACAATCACTAGTGGGTTTATTAATACGTTTTTCAATTCTACCACTGAAGTTATAAATCCGATAACCATTAAAACTGTGGTTCATAGTTTGGCCACATTTACAAAAATCGATGGCTAAATAAGCTAGATTAAATAATATGGTTTTATTTTTAATCACACATGCTTAATAATCTGTTGCTTTTTTTTTTTTTTTAGAATTTTTATAGCTAAGTAAATGTTTGTACTCTAATTTATGTTCCTTTTTTCCCCCTACTTTGAACAGATTAACTGTTAGATATTTTCATGTTTAAACCAGTTTTTTTATTATTTTTTAGTGATCTGCTTTTTTGATTCTTTTCATTTTTACTTGAATTAATTAATCATTATCATCATCATTGTCACCCATTATCAGTCCATTGTAGGATAGAGGTCTCTCCAAGTTCAACCCATTTTGTCCGATCTCTAGACTCTCTTCTCCACATCACACCCACACACTTTCTTATTTCATCCATTCATCTCACATGTGGTTTCTTTTTGGGTCTTTTACAATCTCTTGGAATCTAGTTTAATATTTCAATTGTCCATCTATTATCATCTCTTTAGCAATATGTCCAGCCCAATTCTACTTCAGTCTTAATTCTTTCAACAATGTCAGTAACACCGGTTCTCTTACCCATATATTGCATTTTTAATCTCTTCTTGTTACTCCTAACATGCATTTCTCCATACTTCTTTGAATGGTCTGAAGTCTCTATATTGCTCTTCTATTAAGGATCCAAGTCTTGGATCCATAAGTAAGAACTGGTAAAACATTTATTAAAAGCCTTCCTTTTTAAACACATAGGCACATTTCCTTTTTTTAATAAAGCACTACAACCAAGTTAATTGTATGATTAATTTCATCCATTATGTTTCCAACTGTAATAATAATCTGACCAAGGTTTTTGTAGTTGTTAACTTCTTCTACCTCATCATAGTTTTTTTAACATTTATCTTTAGTCCTACTTTCATCTGGTAACTCCTGCAACATTTCCTGCAGCTCTAAAGTATTATTTGCAAAAACAACTACATCATCTGCAAATTTAAATGACTTGAATAATCTCCATTTACTTTTACTCCTTTAGCTTCACATTTTAATCCATAAAATACTTCTTGCAGCACTGCTGTAAAAAGTTTTGGAGATATGGAGTCACCCTGCCTTACACCCTTCTCAATGTTAACCTTCCTATTATCATTATATAATTTAATTGTTGCTATTGCATTTTTATAAATATTCTTTAGGATATGAGAATATCCTGGGCCTATACCTTGAGATATTAATTAATAATATAGCGATTTTCAAAGCAGCCTCCTTTAACAATAAAGATAGTACTACTTTTATCTATGGACTGATATATTTATATAGACACTAAGTAAGTTAGTTAATATTTCTTAAGTAATTAAAAACATTTATAGAATATATTTAACTCATAGGGCTAAATATATGGCTATAGTAAATATATATTGTTTTATGGAAATTGGAAGTTATAAATGACTATTTATTAATTCGCTTTCAGAATCTGGAAGTTATAATTGACAGTTTATTAGTCTTCTTTCAGAACAGGTTATATTTGCCTGATTAATGAAGTTTGTTTAATCTTCTTTGCATTATTAATCTCATACTCCTTGGTCAAGTTGAAATCTTTTGTATCTATTTATCTTTATTGTTAAAGAAGGTTGCCTTGGTTACAGGTTGAGATTTTTAATAACATAAGGGTTGTTTGTTATCTGTAATATTGTGAAAGGAGCTATTCTTCATACATGTACGAGAAAGCATCACATGATCACATCTCCAATACTAGCATATAATTGTTTATAAACAAAGCAAAGCAAACTCCATATAGTAGTGCCACCTGTGCTAATCAGAGTAATCAATGGATGCCAGAAGGCTTATGCATAAAATCCCTATCTAATGCCTACTCGTCCAAAATGTATGGGTGCTGAACTGAGTTCAGACCCATATGACTATATAAGCTATTGAGCTTAGATTGAAAATATTTTTTGTGTTTTCAATTTTATGCTCATAGTTTTGTAGTTAAGTAGAGATAAAAGGTGGTTGCTAGAGGGTTGCATTAGATCCTAAGATCTAGATGCAGTGCTCTCAGATCCAAAGCTCCTCACTGACGAAGGCCACAAGCCAGAAACTAGTCTGGGGATATTGGATGAGTAGGCATTAGATAGGGATTTTATGCATAAGCCTTCTGGCATCCATTGATTACTCTGTTTAGCACAGGTGGCACTACTATATGGAGTTTTGCTTTGCTTTGTTTATGTACTAGAATTGACACCCTTTCTCCCATTAATAATTGTTTTAAAATCATAGATGTTGCATCTATAATCAAAGCGTATTGTTTAAGTAAACTAACAATTATTGACTGTGTCTAAATTAGGGTTTGAACTTATTATCCACCTGATTATTAAATTGGCATATTACTTGTACCAATTCAGTTTATATATACCAGAAAGAGAAAGTTTCTCATTTTTAATAAACAACAACACTGAATCTTATTAGTTTACGTAGATGTAATAATTAATAATGTAGAAATTTATACATCTGTAATACTGTGGAAGAAAATATTCATCACACGTGTGCTAGAATTTACACACATTCTCTTCATTCATAAATGGCAGTTAACAGTCACTGATCTATACAAATATGTGCAGTTGTAAACCATGTGACTGTCAGATCTATAACAACAGAACTGAATAATTTAATAAAAAAGCCACTTATGAATTTGTTTAATACTTGGATTCTCTACAGGTTTCTTTGATAATATTTTAATATTTAAGCTACCAAAAAAATTCATTTGCTAAATAAACAAATAATTAAAGTTTAATTTACTTGGCTGTTGTTTCGAACTACCGCTATCATAGGTGTTTAATGTTTTAAGTTTATACTTTCCCCCTTTTTACTGTTGTTTTACTATACATCAAAGTTTTCTCAATGGAAATAATAAACAGGTTTCAAAAAATATTGCACCTTTATTTTGATCTAGATTTATTTTGTTGTGTATGTTTTTGGCTGTTGTAAGAATAGAGTGAATTCTATTCAATAGACAAGTATTCCTCGGGATAATGAAAACAATTCATTCCAGAGTGAAACAAAATCTATTACTCTCACTGTAGTATGTTTTAATTTTTTTTTTAAATTACTCACATTTTTTACATAGTTTATTAATTTGTCTATTGTTATTTATACATATCTTTTTTAACTACAATTCTTAAAATTTTTCGTTAACATTCTTGTTTTACACAGAGGCTATACTCTCCATACAGTAGCGCCACTCAGTGCCAGCAAGAGTAATCAATGGATGCAGGAAGGTTTCTTCTGTGTAAACAGCTTGTGTAAGCAAAAGAATGGTGATCATGTGATGTTTAGTGATTCTTATTTTATCAAGTCTCACCCTATCCCACTACCTTTCCATCCCATCCCTCTTTATCTCGGTTTTTTTTAAATTCTTTTTAAAAATAATCCTTGATTATGATACCAATCTTTAGATCTGCTTTCAATTAAATCATAATCCAACTGAAAGTTTCTCTCATCACTCATGTATAAATATTTTTCTTATGATTTTAAAGTAAAATGTTTATTACTATCATGTATTACTTTTTATAGCTTTTCCCTTTAAATTTTTATACTAATTACCTTTCAGGTTATTCCTTTTTTTTCTTATCTAATTTATAATTGGTTTGTTTAAATATTTCAAACATTAGCTAAATAAAAGTTTAGTCCATATGTTAATTTTGTTAACTGTAGCTAAGCATATTTTTGACTGTTGAAGGCAGCTTATTAGCACTCATAGGATGGCTGAATATGCTGAAGCATTTAATGTACAGTGCTAATATATTTAAATTAGTGATTTACATATTCCATTTGTTGGACATTTGGATACTATTCTCTTTTTTATTAATGGTGTGGTTGTTATTAGCAATAAATCACAGTGCTTTCACTTTACGTTTTCTAATGTCTTGCTCTATGCAAACAATCTCAGCATTTATTGGATCAAAAATGTGGCCAGATTTTGCTTGTGCTCCAAGAAAACAGATTGATATTCTGTTATTTTTAACTTGCTTATAAAAATATTTGTGTTGGGAGACTCTGGTGGCTATATTTGCTTTAGATCCCCTGTAGTATACTGATTTGCAAGCAGCATTGCCGCACTCAATTTTATATATGATCTAAGATGTTTCACCCTGACATATTTTATCTTTTGGTATTATTTAGTACTCTGTTCAAGTTAGGGGGAAGGATTCTAGGACTTGTATGTAGTGGTGTGAATCTTTTTTATTTTGTATGAAAGCTTTGTTGTATAGGGTATACTTATCCGTGTTTTCTTGTCTTTTGGGAGTTTATTGTTTTTGTTTTATTTTATTATAGAATTTCTTAAACATTTTCATGCTGAGCTATAGTTAATAAAACTAACATATAGAATAAATCTTTACTTAACTAACATTTGAAACTTTTACACAAACCAATATCAATTATGTGTAATTTTCAACAATTTTGACAACACTTTTCTATCCTTTCATAACATTCCAATTCATCATAATTGTGCAACTAGTTTTTATATATGCATTATTGTCACCATAATTATCAGATGTACCAAAATAACAACCACATTTTTTGGAAATACTGGAGTGCAAGTTTAAAACAATAGTCATAGTTTTTTTATCTTCAAAATAGGAAACACGTCATTATTTTTTCTCCACAGTCAATCCATTTTATCATACATAGTCCTAACATATTAGCTTTATTTTCATCATTCAGAATATGAGAATCTGACCATGTAGTATTAGCTGAGAATAAAAATCACTGCTTAACTTAATTGGTCAAATGAGAGTTGATATGCAATTTTTTTTTAAAAAAGTAATCTTTATCAATAGCAAATTATATATAAATATTAACATATGTATAAGTGGATAAATTTAAGTTACTTCCTGTTGATGGGATAAGTGGTATATTCCTTTGGACCTTGAGCCCATGATTTACCTTTACCTTAATTTATATTAAATTGTATTAAAAGTGGTATCTACTAATCTGGGTGAGAGTTTTGGTTTTAATTAGTCAGTAAAATTAGGCTCTAATGTAGATATATATATAAATATATGAGATTATGTTCATGTAAACAGAGATAACTTTTAAACTTTGATATTGCTGAGAAACTATCAGTTATTGCTAATTGACAATCCTGAGGCTAAACAAGTTTTCTCATTAACTTATAATAGTTCTTTTGTTGGAGTTTTTGTATTGGAGATACTATATGTTAATGAGAAAACTTGTTTAGCCTCCAGGATTGTCAATTAGTAATAATTGATAGTTTCTTAGCAACATCAAACATTAAAGATTATCTCTGTTTACATGGATATAATCTCATTTTTATTTTTTATTATAATAAGAATCCATGAAAATATTTAATTCAACATATAAATATATGTGTACAGATTGTTCTCATGAAAAGATGACTGATTTTCTCCCCAATCTGCCTCAGTACCATTTCTGAATCAATGCATGTGTTATGTAGTTACATAGTTTAGTATCATGACAAAACTTTTAAAGCCACATTCATCTTGTGTTTTGTACCTTAACTCGCAATATGTTCTATCTTAACTGCTACCGAATGTTTGAAATGATTCAAACTGTGTGTGGGAGTGAAGCTATTAATCATAAGGACTTTCAAGTGACTTGCAAAATTTTGCGATGGCAGAGAGAGCATAGAAAATGATCCACAAAGGTATAAACCTATAGAAGGCAATCCATGAAAATACACAATATTATATTTCGTGTTATAACTCATAATCCAGATATACTAATGCTTAAATTTTTGTAATAAATTATGTAGCTATGTAATACATATGTTCATTCAGAGATGGCACTGTAAGCAGTTTGTAGAGAAAACATTCATGTTTTCACTGGGATACATTTTGTATATAAATAGGTATATTTGTGTATATATTTATATATGTGCCAACATATATGCTGATTTTATATTTCACAAAACTTTAAATTCATGTTAAAAATATATAATTCTATCACTTGTTCAAAGACTTGCATAATAATTCATTTAGTTATATGTTACTGTTGAATAATTATGTATAATTTTATGTATTATAACCTAAAGGGTATATTAAAATTTATAATATAATGCTAATTTTAAGATTATAAAACAAAATGATTTAAGGTGATGGAACTAGTCAACACTTAGACAATCCCAATATCAGTAAAAATCAACAATTTCAAATTGTTATCAAGGCAACCTCCTTTTAACAATAAAGGTGGAATTCCACCTTCATTAAGGGTTCAGTATATTTTATATAGACACTAAAAATTGCAACTTGACCACAGAGATTGAAATTATTGATACAAAGAAGCTTAAATAAACCTCTTTAAACAGGTTACTATAATCTATTGTGAATACAGACTAATAAATAGTCAATTACAACATTACAAACTGTAATTATAATTTTCAAATTGCACCCAATGTATTACTTAACTAATAAGTGTAATAATGCTCAAGGCTAAATGGATTTGTAAGTAATCATTTCAACACTTAGATAATCCCAATGTCATTAACAATCAACAATTTTAAACTGTTGTCAAGGCAACCTTTTTTAATAATAAAGGTGGAATGCCACCTTTATTAATAGTCCAATATATTTATATAGACACTATATATATATATGACATTGGCATTTATGTCTATAGCAACATCTTACTTAAAAAGATAATCTAAGATTTATTTTAAACTTCATATGACAGTTTAAATTATGAATACATAAGCAAGACAATAACCAGATTAAATAATTTCCTCACTTGTTGGGAATTTTTGTTAATTGATTTTGATAATAATTCATTAAGACTTAGTTTAGATGTAAGGATATTGCATGACTAATTCATTTTCACAGATATATATTAATTAAATGGTTTAAATAGATTATGCACCTTGAATTTGATATAAATAAATTTGAAAAGATGTTAGCTCCAATCATTGTGCGTAATACATTTTCTAATGCTACTATCATAATATATGGAAAAATAGCTCCACAGTGTATACGCATTTCAGAATAATCTTTTTCAATTGCCGTCAAAACTGCCAACAATCCCTGCAAATAACACTTGACATGATTTATATTAATACTCTGTTAATATATTCAGAAATAGAAATGAATGAAATCTATTATGCTGTTCTTTCATATAAATTACAATAAATAATAAAAATCATGCTCAGCCACTATATATATATATATATATTCGTAATAATTACATATAAAAAATCTTTTTTGCACATAGTTTCATATCCTTTTTAAATGTCAAGCATCTATTTTAATGTTAACCAATTATTGCAGATATAACTCCATCTAGTGTTATGTAATGGAAGTAAAATAACAAATTAAAACATCAGTAAAATAGAATAAAACCTTCATATAAAAATCCAATATAACTTTAAAGAATTGACTATATAACATAATAATATACGGAATAAATAATACACACATTATGCAACTTTATATATGAATGGAAAATTATATAAGGTAGTATATATAAAATTGTATAATGTATTATTTATTCAGTATATTATGTTGTATAGTCAATTTTTTGAAGTTATATTGGATCTCTATCTGAAGATTTTACTCTTATTTTACTGATGTTTTATTTTGATATTGTTATTTTACTTCCATTATACAACAGTAGATGGTGCTCTATTTGCAATAATTGGATAATGTTAAAATAGATGATTGACATTTGAAAAGGGCACAAAACTATGTGCCAAAAATGCTTTTTTATGTGTAATTATTATTAATATATTTATATAGCTGTGATGTATGATTTTTATTATTTATTATAAATCTGTTAATATTTAGTAAGAAATTGTGACAGTGTTTATGTGCCTTGATGCCAAATTAGTTACTATTACAGTGTTAATACAAATTAAACATCTGTTATATTTTTGTGGATTATTAATGGTATTACATGGTAACTGAAGACTATTCTTGAAATGCATGTATAGTGTTGAGAGATTTGTTGATTTTTTTTCATGTAATAAGGTAGCTATAATAAAAAATAGATTATGCACAGTGATTGGATCTGATATATCTTTGAGCTAGGTGAAATATTAACTTGCAGTCATTAAAAAATTGATTAATTTTATTTTCTTCTTCAACAATTTTATTTTCACATTTTAATATATCATTTGAATATTAATAAATGTTATTTTAATGTTTATTTTCATTTAATAAAATCAACACTTCATTAATTATTTCATTATTAATAATCATTCTATTTTCTTTATAAATGTGGTCCATTAATTTCAATATATATAAAACATTAATTTCACACACTTTTATCTTTCCAAAATCTTATTATTTTTTTTTAATGAACTATTTTTCATTTCAATTTTCTGCCTATGTTCCGACCATATTTTATGGTCATTGCCAAAGAGTTTTCTGTGAAATAATGTACTTATTATATAAAAACAGGCAAAACTCTCTATACATATTGCCACTCAGTGCAAGCCAGAGTAATCAATGGATGCCAAAAGGCCTGTACATAAAATCCCCATCTAGTGCCTACTCATCCAACATCCCAAACTAGTTTCTGGCTTGTGGCCTTCATCAGTGAGGAGTCTTGGAGCACTGCACATAGATCTTAGGATTTTAGATCTTAGGTGCAGTGCTCTCAGATCCAATGCTCCTCACTAACAAAGGCCACAAGCCAGAAATTAGTTTGGAGGTATTGGAGAAGTAAGATGTGGATTTTATGCACAAGCATCCATTGATTACTCTGGCTTGCACTGAGTGGCAATACATATAGAGAGTTTTGCCTGTTCTAATAACAGTTATAAGCAAGCATAAGAAATGGTGATCATGTGATGTTTATTTTCTTATTATATACACTTTACAAAATTATATGTCTTTAACAAATTTATAATAATAACATATAATATTAATAATCAGCATTAAGCTATTGCACATGTGATTTGTAGATATTTAACAATAAATTAATACTCCCATTTCAAGCACAAGATAAGTCTTTGGAAAAGATCGAATGAATCTATCTATCTTTTTGTGAACCCAAAAGCTTATGTATGGGAAAATTTTGAAGTATTTGAAAGTGAGAGTGTGATGATATTGAACAATCACTTTAAATTACTTTTTTTACATGCTTGAATGAATGATGCTGGCAAAATGTACTAGAATTTACGATACATCATTTTTATTTGAAATTAAATGTATCTAAATAAACTATTTATTTTAAATAAGAATGACATATCATAAATTCTAGTAAATTTTGCCAGTGTCATCCATTCAAGAATGTAAAAAAAGTAATTTAAAATGATTGTTTAATATCTTCACACTCACTTTCAAATACTTAAGTTTTTCCCATACATAAGTATTTGCGTTCAAAAAGATAGATGGATTCATTCTATCTTTTCCAAAGACTTATCTTGTGTTTGAAGTGGGTGTATTCATTTATTGTTAAATATCTACAAAGCTTCATGTGCGTAGCTTAATGCTGGTTATTAATATTACAGGTTATAAACACTGTGCTATATAAAATAAATAGTTTAATAATAACATAATAAAATATTTTCACATAAATTATATATATATAATCTAATGTAATTAGATAAGAATAGAAGATTGTTTTTAATAAAAAAAATAAAAATTTAGAATGTAAAAGATAGAAGACAAATAAAAAAATAAATAAAAAGTAATAAATTTTTATATTTTTTATGTGAAAATATTTTATTGTTATTATTGTAAATTCTTTGAAAACATATATTTGCATATTGAATGTAAATAGATTAAAGCAGTCCACACTTAAACAATATCATTAACAATCAACAATCTCAGTCTGTTGTCAAGGTAACCTCCTTTTTATAATAAAGATGGATGTCCACCATTATCTATTCTAATATTATATATAATAAATATATATAATTTATAGGAATAATCCTTGACAATGACCATATAATATGGCCAAAACAAAGAAAGAAAATTGAAGTGAAAAATGGTTCATAAAATAAAACAAGATTTGAAAATTAAAAAAAAAATATGTGAAATTAATTTGTTTCATTTTTTCATTCTTAATATTAATTGATTTTTTTTATCTACTATTTATTTGGATTTTGTTGATTCCGTTGACTTTTTGATAAATTTTATTTTTTTGTATTATATATTATATGGCTTTTTTTAAATTTTTGCTATTTTCATTCATTATCTATTTAGAGATTTTTTTCCCAATTCCTAATTCAAAATTATTTAAGTGTTTCATTGTGAAATTCTTTTTCCATCACTTTTTTTTCTCTCTTCTTTTGTAATATTTCAAAATTTTGTATATATATTTTTTCTAAATTGTCTTGTTTTTTTTTTCTCTTTGTGTATTTATTAAACATGTCTGACAACAGACTGGAGGAGATCTACGCAGTGGTGGAAAAGATCGGGTAAGCTGCAAATGTCTACTCACAATTTGGTTTCATTTCTTTTGCACTTGTTTTTAAATATATTTTTTAACAGAGTGCACCTATGATTTCTGTATGTACATGCATAATTTTTTTCTATATGTGTATATATACTCAGTATAAAATATATACATACGTGTTTTGTTTTGTTTTAATTTTCCATAACTATTCTACTAAAGTGTGAAAATTTTGATATTAAATTAAAATTCTTTTATTATTCGTATTATTATTGTTGTTGCTGTTGTTGTTGTTTAACATTTATATTGATAGTTTGGGAGACAGTTTGGAATTTTTACAAATTTTATACTATGCAGATGATTGTAAATTTTTTAGGAATATCAACTTATTTAATGATTGCATATTATTACAAAAAGATATTAATAATTTTGTGAAATGGTGTAGAGATAATAAAATAGATATTAATATGGATAAGTGTTCAACAGTTTCTTATTCCAAAAAGTCTGAAATGATAATTTTCCTTATATTGAAGATCATAATATAAAATTTGTTGATATTCAAAAAGACTTCGGTATTATTTTTGCAAGCAATGGATCATTTCATCATCATATTTAAAATGTAAATAAAGCTTTTAAAATTATGGGTGCAATTTTAAGACATGGTAGACAATTTACTAGATCTACAAAATATAAATTATTTCTCTCTTTGGTTTTGCCTATTTTAGAATATGGATCTGTTGTTTGGAATCCCAGTTCCAAACGAGATATTATAAAAATTCAATTGGTTTATGATAAATTTTCCAAGTATATTAATCTAAATGATTATCTATCCCAATCCGTTAGAAGAAAAATGAGAGATCTTAAAATTTTATGTAACCTTGTCAATCAGAAAATTATATTCACTAACAAAATTTCAAATATTACTAATAAAATATTTTTACTTTAGATTTTTAAAAATGTGTTACTTATCTTATAAAGAAATATGGCATATAGTCATATTAATAATTTGTCATTTATACTTATATATGTATATAATTTATGTATATTATTGTATAATTGTTATGGTTCAATTCTGTAATTGGCTTAATGCTATAGTTTTGTATGGTAAATAAATTGAATTACTATTATTACTGCCACTACCACTACTTAAAATGATATATAATAATTTTGCAGATTTATAACTTCATTCAATATGATAGACGGGGGGGGGGGGGCAGCAGATGGTCTTTACCAAAAATTTAAGAACGTTTTATCCTTTTAGTTTTATATGAAACAAACTGAAAATACCATATATATATATATGCCATGTGAAAAGAAATATTTCATTATATTTATTATCATTATCATCATCATCTTTCGTTGTCACTGTTTATAAATATTCCAGAATTAGAATTTTCAATTTCAAATTCATTGTTATTATTTTCATTCTTGCTTGTAATAAATAAGTTGGTTGAAACTTTTCGAAAATTAGCTAAAGTAAGGTTTATTACTGTATTTATTTTAAAGTATGTGAATCAGAAACCTGAGAGTATTTACCAATGTCATGGATAGTTTGGTGATGTGATGCACTGTGACTTCTCCTTATACGGAGTCAGGAATCTCTCAGCAACTATGCCCAGAGAAACCTATTAGCCACTTTACCGTACCTTTCCATTCTTCACCCTAAGTTTTTCCATAATCTGCTCCGTCCCATTTCCACAACATAATCTTTGTCAACTCCATGACCTTCATATCTAAATCCCCCTTATCTCTCCCCAACCTAGCATAAAAACCAATAACTCACTTTCTGGTGAGTTATGATTTTCAGCAGTGCCCTCTATGGATAAATATAAAGTCTAAATTTAATCTAACTGACTCAATTCAGTAACGTTATGACATTTCAGCAATGCCCTCTGTGAATAAATATAAAGTCTAAACTCCACCCAGCTGACTCAAAATGGTCATTATAATATTTCAGCAGTGTCCTCTATGAATAAATATAAATTCTGAATTTCAAACAGCCGACTCATAAGAATATCCTTTTGAGTTGGCTGTTTCAAAGTTCAGATTTTATACCCAGAGGGCATTGCAATTTTCTATTTAATTTTCAGCTAGCAATACACACCGGAATATTTTCTTAAATATATATATTCTACATATTATAAATAATTAACAAGCAAACTATCATGCGGCAACGACCAATTAACAAAAAGATTTTTTTTTTTTTTACATAAAATATTCATTATTCAAGATTATTGCTATTTTCTTTCATCTAAATAAGATTTTTTTTTTTTTTAGTTATAATATAAAAACATTATCTTCTCAAGTATATTTCTTATTATTAGTGACGTATCAAAATGGGTAATATTTCAAATTTCTACCATTAATTTAAAACGAATACCAAAAATTTACATCTTTAAATTTTTAGTCTGTTATTTGTGCAATATAAAATGATTTTAATAAATTATATGTATTATACAAAGTTTTAAATGTAAATGTAAATTATTTTTGTGAAAATATTTAATAGAAGTAGAATACCATTAGTACAAATATTTATTATTTAAAAACTTCAGAATTACAATCTTTTATAATAATAAATAAATAACACAAAAGCTATGTCAAATAATGTAAATTATTGTACATATATAAAATGTGACAACCAGTGTAGAAAAAGTTCAAAAAATATTAACCACATACTATTTTGCCAAGCGCTTTTGGTACCGTGTCCCAGACTCATGGCGACATATTGGAACAGAATGGTTAATATTTCGGAGCATGCTCAGTGGAACACTAGTGTTATGCTGATTAACAACGTTATTAGACTTAGCAATAAACCAAGTCTCTTTCAACTTCCTCTTTCTATCGTTCGATTCATTATAAACAGTACTGATATAAAACTAATACCCACAAATACTTTCATAATTTGAAAAAACAGAATTAACATGTGAATCAATATAAAAAATCTAAAATTGATTCACAAGTTATTTCTGTTTTTCCAAATCATGAAAGTATTTGTGGGGATGGTTTTATCCTCAAAATATCAGTACTGTTTGGAATGAATCGAACGATAGAAAGAGGAAGTTGAAAGAGGCTTAGTTTATTGTTAAGTCTAATAACGTTGTCAATCACCATAACACTAGTGTTCCACTGAGCGTGCTCTGAAATATTAACCATTCTGTTCCAATATGTCGCCATGAGTCTAGTACATGGTACCGAAAGCACTTGGCAAAATAGCATGTGGTTAATATTTTTTGAATTTTTTTCTACTCTGGTTGTCACATTTTATACATGTACATTAACTTACCTGTTATAATAAATAAATTTGTTTATAAGCATATATTTACAAATAAAATTAAAAGGGGGGGGAGCCATTTACAAAGACTTTTTTCTCATATGTCATAGCACCGGCCGGGACGTGAACCCACAACCATCTGCAACCAACTACTTGCTTGCAAGGCGGGTGCTATGACCTTTTGGCTAACATCGCTTGACCATTTACAAAAGACTTATAAATCAAAAAGGCTAAATTGTGGTGATTTGTCAGTTTGTCTTTAAATAAAGAAATAAAAGATCTGTTCTTGAAATCTTCAAAATTCACAAATCTGGAAAAGCTCTTTAATCAGGGATTCTGGATTAAATATCAAAAATATTTCTAAAATATTATATACCTGTATTTATATTTTATGGCTTCTTTGTAGTATTTTTAATTGTTGTAGGCTTATAACCTTTATCCACAGGTTTAAATAATAATAATAATTAATATTTGTGAGAGCAAAAAATGTTGTAAATCTTATTTTTAAATTTAGTTTAAACTTATAAACATTTAATTATGTGGAATTGATAAAAAAAAATTCAATAAATAACATTACCATTAAAACTCATTATTTTTTTATCTGTATTTTTATTCACGAGGGGTCTCTGTCCAGTATATTTAATTGTGATAGACTTATAAATAGATGTTTGTTTTAATGAGCTTTAAAAAATTTAATTATTTATTATTTATGAGAGGGTAAAATGTTTTAAAATTAATTTATAATTATAAAAATTTAATAATGTGGAATTGATAAAAATAATTTAATGGTATATATGATTATGTCTGTGATAATTTCTATTCTAACGTCGTCGTGCCCCCCCCCCCTCCCGCATGATGTTTTTTTCTCACTTCAATTTTTTTTAAAAAATTGAATTAATATCTCTAACTATTTATATAAAAGTAATTTCATGAACTTAAATTGGTTATTGATCTGGCATTCGTAGTAGGCAAAAAACATGACCATCTATTTCCAGTCTGGTAAATAAACCAATCACATGACACCAACTTACATAATGTTATTTTTTATTGGTTTATTGCTTTTACACAAATCCTAGCCGAAGATAGAGGTGCTTATAGTTTTTAAAAAATTAAAAACATCATAATATTTAGATACTAAACTGATTATTTATGCTGAAAACAATATGTTTTTCAATTCGGACTAGTACCTTGATAATAGAACATAGAAGTAAAAGATGACTTCTAGAGGAAAGATGTGATAGATCCAAAAAATCCAAATGCACTGTTCCCAAATCCAAAGCTTCCCATTGATGAAAGCCATAAGCTAGAAACTAGCCTAGGGAAAATGTGTAAGACATTTCTGGATAAGGAGTATTACCAACTGGTATCTGTTAATTACCAAAGCTTACACTAGCTGATATAATAATGGTGAGATTAAAAAAAATTGCTATCCGGTAAATTTTAGCATTTGTATTTCAGTTTCTGAATTAATGTGAAATATAAAAATGTTTTCTGCTTCATCCATATATTGCAAATTAGAAAATGGCAATAACTCATAAAAGTCAATGATTGCTTCTTGAATTTCTTTCATTTTAGGCATCATATTTATTTCAGACAATATGCCTAGAGTAGATGTCTAGTGATTAAAATTAAAGTAGAATATACATTTTTTTTAAATATGAAACATAAGACAAAAAGATAAATGAATATTTGAAAAATATTTCAACCGATATGACAACTATCAAGAAAAAAGTGTAGATGGGATACTGATTTAAAGAAACTAATAAGCCTGCTTAAAAAATAGATAATACTATTTAAATACAAGTATAGTATATATACTTAAGCTAGATGTAATTAGAGGGGATTTGAACCCAGACATGCAGGCTCCCTTCAGGCATCCACTCTAGCTTATACAATCAACACATATAACCACATACATGTGAAAATGGTAAATGATTTCTAATATACATATTTCATGCTGAACGAGCACTCATGAGTTGGTCTGAATCATCATCTCTCATAGACACATATAATCAGTGCTTGATTTATATTAAGATAACAAATCTTCAAACTTTAATGGACAGGCTTCAATCTTCTCCACTCTTCAGCCATCCATATCATTGAAAACCTGATGACAGCATATTCATAAGTATGACAACAATAACTGGGAAACAAGGGTTTTGAACATGTTATCATCAGATTTTCAATGATATGGATGGCTGAAAAATTGAAGAGTGGTGAAGATTGAAACCTGTCCATTAAGGTTTGAAGATTTGCTATCTTAATATAAACTGAGCACTGATTATAAGTGGGAGATGATGATCTGGACCACTGATGAGTGGCAGTTCAGCTTGAAATACATAAATTGGAGATCATTTATCTTTTTCACACTACATGGTCATGTGTATCAAGTGTATAAAATGGAGTAGATGACTAAAGGAAGCTTGAAAGTCTGGGTTCAAATTCCCTCTAATTAGATATTAATACTGCAAAAGTATTGATGTATATAATAATTATATCATTACATGACTGTAGATTATCATCTAAGAATGCTGAGATTTTGGGGTGCCAAAGTAATATCATTGATAATTATCGTTTTTTTTTTCCTGATTTACTATTCCTTTGCCATATTTAGTTTATACTGTACTATACAGTGGTAAACAAGGAATTCCAAAGGCAATGTCTATAATAATAATTCCTTTGACAATGGTATTAATATATATATATATATGAATCATATATAAAAGGGCACAGTGCCTTGTATTTATTAGGGTGCTTATTTTTTTTGAGAATAGTAAAAAACTATATAGTTAGCCAATGGCTATAAAAGTTCAGTGGTTTCTTTGATTACCCACAAGTTTGAACACCAAAAATATTTTACCATAGTACCAAATCGCACAGAACATTCTCTGACAAATTACAAAGTTGCGCAATTGCGTTGGTGGCCGAGTGGTTAGTACAGCTTCCCGGCCGACGCTTTGACGTATTAAAAAAATACATCTTCCTTTATTTCTAATAGATACAGACTTTTATCCTGAAGTTAGTTGATAATCGTTGAAAATGCTTATGATGATAAGGTAAAGGTAGAAGGGCATCGCCCTTTTATTTGCATGGGGGGAGAGGGCAGCCCCTATTACATCGGCTCTGTGTTTATAATAAAACGTGAAAAGTTGATTGATAAATGGATTTATTAAAATCAGTTTTAATTAACTGATTATTAATGATAAAAATTTTATCACTAATATAATTTTGCAAAATTCACGAGTTTATGCGTGCGCGTGTGAAAATTCATTCATATTTAGATTTAAATAGATATTAGTTTATTTATTGAGCTAAACAAAACTGTTGTTTAATGTTTATTTTTCGCCTACATTCACTCATTCGTTATTTTTGTAATCTTTATAAAGCCATTCATTAATTCACTCGCGTTGTGTAGTTAGGTTTAGTGGTATGTAGTTAGGTTTAGTGGTATGTTGTTAGATTTCAGAGCATAATGTCCTTGGATCGTTTTTAATTCAATAACTGTTCTCTCTTGAATTTCTTGTGAACACCTGAGCAATGAAACCACTGCATCAATGTTTTAATTTATTAATCCACCTTTCTTCTTTCATACATTAAATGGGAAATGATATAAAATGGGGGGAGGGGTGCGATTTATTTTTGTTACGTATTTGGGGAGTTAAATTAAATTACATTATTTAAGTAATTATCTAAGAAATAATTAAATATTTCAGGATTATATCTCTACAGTGGCTTTGGAAAGTAAATATTTTTGTTTGTTTACCCCCCAAGAGTAAATTTGTAAACTACTATAAAAATCTCGTTATATTTATTAACGTGCTGTTAGAAGTTTTTAGATGCGTTTTGTTTACCTTTGAAATCAAGTTTCAAGATTTATTTTAATAAATAGTTCGCAGCAGTATCAAAAAGAATTGTTTGCACTAGTTGAATGCATGTTTTTATATATAAAAAAATGTTTTTTATTGAAATTGATCGTTCCTAAAATTAAACTTCTCATGTATCTACAAATTATTATCATTCCCATAGCTAACTTATAATTGTTTGTATAGTATATATATATAGCACATTTGTTTAAGTCACCACGAATATACTAGATAAGATGTCTCCAAATAAAAAATAATTCAATGATTTGTCGCTCTAGAGTCCGTAAGACGTTTGGGAATGCACCGGAAGTGACAGATTGAATCGCAATATATATATTATACATGGTATCCCCAAATGATACTCTAATTACAGTATTATTTTAACAGTATATAGTTTTGCTATGTCAATAATGTAGTTCTATCGGTAATATTTCTGTACTATAATTTCACTACACCACTGTCACGCAAAGCAGAAACTGGTTTCTATCCACTTTTAATACCTTGTGGATGGATGTAATCATATATGATCAAAGATGTGAAAAAGATCTATTATCCACAATATGTTTATTTTGTGCTAAACCAGCACTCATCAGTTGACCCAGATCACAGTCTCTTACTTGTTTAGCACAAAATGTATATCTTGGGGATCATAGATCTTTTTCATATCTTTGGACATGGGTATATGATTATATCCCTCCACAAGGTGTTATAGATAGAAACCAGTCCTGCCCCACCTTGCACGAGAGGGTGTAGTGAAAATTACACTATAGAAATATTATTCATTATATCTAGTCTAATGAATGACTAATAAAAATTATTAATATAGTTCTATGGGTGTCTCCCTTAATTTTTAAAATGTATGAATGATGTTCATTTTCATGGATTCTTCTCCTTTATTTCGATTTTTGTTATCTAGAATTTTCTCACAGTGACCTCATATTAAGGTAATCCGTCATAGCTTTGCTCTTATTTTTATATATAACATCGCTTTTTAGTCTTTTTGTCGAGATAATATCTTGTAATTCAATTTTCATAACTTCCCAATTTCCGATCTAATTGAAACTTTGCATACATATGTATACCTGATGATGATACTTTTTATTTTAGAATTTGCAAACAATTTTAGCAAAAAATTTGTGAAAATTTAAATTTTTAACTTTTTATAGGTAACGTTGTTGCTAATGGGGTCTTGTGGTGCTCCTTGGAATTTAAAACTGAAGGATTCGTTGAAAGCCAGATCAAAGGATTTTTTTTTTGTTTATTAGATTTTCTTTTTTAGTCTTTTTGTCTCATAAAAAATTCACCTTTTTTTTTTTTTTTTTAAGGGTCATAGCATCGGCCGGGACGCGAACCCGCAACCCGGGCAACTGCCTGCAAGTGCAAGGCAGTCGCGCTGACCTCTCGACCACCAATGCAAGACTAAAAAAATCACCTTGTCTAGATAATTCATTATTGTATCAATAAAAAAAAAGTCAGATGTTTTTATTCATATAAATTTACTAAAAAAATTTCTGCCATTTTCGTAAAAACAATATTTTACATAAATAGAAATTACTTTGCAAGAAGAATATTTAAAAACCTGTAAAAATTGATAGAAAGTGGAACTAAGATTATTTCTAAACAAGGACTACATATGTTTATTTGTAAAAGATAAATATTTTTTTTTACTTTTTCCTGCATCATCATCATCAATCATTATCAATCCACTGCAGACTGAAGATTTCTCCAAGTTCAATTCATCTTCTTCATTCTCTAAAAAAATGTTTTCATTCATGCACACCTTCATTCTGCCTTATCAGACAACTGAGAAGAAAGTCCATGATGTTTCTTGATTTTAAACTCAGAAGCAAAAGGCTAATAACTTTACCATACTGGCTAATGCATGTTAGTGAGCAGCCATATACTATTTGAATAATTACATAGTAATAACAACTGCAGTGACAAGAATGTATGGAATGGACATTAGGAATTTGCCCTGCTCGGTTCCTTTAAGGCCCCTAAGAGGAATCAATGGATCTCCTTTCAGTTAAGAGCCAACTCCTTTCTGCAGCCTTTTATTGCATATATGTGAATAAAAGAATTTCTTTTAAAATATAATTTGTATTTATTGTCTGAATTATCATACATGTGAGACTTCTTATGAATTACTATGCTTCTAAATTTTTTTATGTAGAGAAATTATGGATTTAGATAATAATTTATTTCTAAATATCAAGGAAATGCATTAGTTTATGAGTTCCGTATTTGATCTACATTAGAGTCACTCTACAACTAAAAAAGTTGTTGATAATACATACAAAATTTTTCTAGCTAACTTTCAGAGAGCTATTACTGAGACTTGAATCTTTTTTGAAAGTGTTCTTTGTGCCACAAAACATCATGTGACTCTTTCTATTTGCATTCTACAAATGCTTTTGAAAGGAGATATTAATTCTCTTTACTTCAATGTCATCTGAAAGCATAAATTATAAACTGATTATTAGAATGTAATGCTATATCTATATGTGTACCTCCTCTCTGTCCTCAGTAAGGAGCAAGATGCCACAGTCTTGTAGTCACCATTAACTCTTATATTATCAATCTAACAGTTTTGAATTCTAAAAAATCTTATAGTTACCATAAAACTGAAGCTATTAAAATATACAGATATTGCACAAATGTCAGATCTATATAATTACATAAAGAAATCTTGCTTGAGTTCAAATCTTAAGGAGTTTTTTAATTTCAGGCCATTTATTTGATATTATAATGGGAATGAAATAGTTGCTGCATGCTTAAGTGCAAACAGTCCAAAACTCATTGTTGACAATGGCCACTCACCAGAGACTATACTAGGGATTTGAATTAGACTACTATCTTCCAGTTCATTGACTACTTTCGATTATAATGATCTTTCATTTCAAAATGTGCTGGCTTTGTTTTGTTTTCTACTTTTCTTTAGATGATAGTTATATTTAGAAATTATAGTTGTAATTAGTATATCAATATACATTTTCATTCAAATTTTTACCTTTAAATGAACACAAAATCTTCAAACAAGTCTTATAGATACCTGCAGTTAATCCGCTCCATGTTAATCAATTGTGATACCACAAAGAGGTATCAAATAATTTGTGAGTCCTCCTAGAGGGTTAAAATATTATTTTCTCAAAAAAAAAAAAAAAAGTAACAAAACATAATACTTTTGTATTTAATATTTAAATACATGTATAGTATTTATACTTCAAGCTAGATGTAATTAGAGGGATTTGAACTCAGTTTTTCAAGCTCTATTCAGTCACCCACTCCATCTTATATAACCAATACACATGACCACACACATACAAAAAAGGTAAATGATCTCCAACAGATGTATTTTGCATTGAACCAGCACTCATCAGTTGCTCTGGATTATCATCTTCCCACATATATATGTAATCAGTGCTCAGTTTATATTAAGATAGCAAATCTTCAAACTTTAATGGTGAGGCTTCAATCTTCTCCACTATTCAAATCTTAAAACATCCACATCTTTGGAAATCTGATGATGACTCAACAAAATTTGGCAACCAAAGGCTTCGAACATGCCATCATCAGATTTTCAATGAAGAGTTAGAGAATGGAGAGGATTGCAGCTTGTTCGTTAGAGTTTGAAGATTTGCTATCTTAATATAAACCGAGCACTGATTGTATATATGTGTGGGAGATGGTGATCTGGACCAACCGATGAATGCTGACTCAGTGCAAAATACATTTATTTTTTTCGCATGTGGGTGGTCATATGTATTGATTGTATATGAAGGAGTGGATGACTGAATAGGGCTTGAAAATCTGGGTTCAAACCCCTCTAATTACTTTTATATGTTTATTCTTCCTTTTTTATATATAATGAAATATATTGATGAAATTCAAAACGTACAGCCTTTAGGTGATGTTAAATGCATAAAATTCAAACCATTATTTTTGCCTGAAAAAGATCGTGCTATGTGAATTAAATTATAAAAATTTAGAAAATTAATTTTTTTTTAATACTAATTTCTAATTATTTATTTACTGAATCACAAAATGATGAAATCACAAGTGACGGCTATGATGGGACAGACTGCATTCCAGTAATAAAATTAAATTCTACTTCAACTAAAAAAAGTCATTGTATTTTTCTTTTGTTTTTTTAGATCATGAATTTTCGGTAAATTTTATCGGTTTGCTGATTGCTTTATTACAGAGTCCAGAAATATCTCTGGAAATATTTTAAATCAGTTTTGAATATTCTGATAAATAAGATCATTTTTTCAATTTAGCAGCAGTGACCACCATTTCTTATGCTTGCTCATAACTGTTATTAAAACAGGCAAAACTATATGGAGAGTTTTGACTGTTTTAATAACAGTTATGAGCAAGCATAAGAAATGGTGATCATGTGATGTTTAGTAGTTTAATACCAATCCTGCCTAATAGGATAGTGATGACTATGATTATTAAAGAACCAAAGACACTGAAATGTATGGGTACTGAACTGAGTTCAGACCTATATAACTATATAGGCTAATGAGCTTGGATTGAAAATATTGTGTTTTCAATTTTAGACTTGTAGTTTTGTAGTTAAGTAGAGATAAAAGGTGGCTGCTGGAGGCTTGCATTAGATCCTAAGATCTAGATGCAGTGCTCTCAGATCCAAAGCTCCTCACTGATGAAAGCCACAAGTTAGAAACTAGTCTGGGGATATTGGATGAGTGGCATTAGATAGCGATTTTATGCACAGGCCTTCTGGCATCCATTGATTACTCTGGCTTGCACTGAGTGGTACTAATTTATGGAGAGTTTTTCCTGTTTTAATAACAGTTATGAGCAAGCATAAGAAATGGTGATTATGTGATGTTTAGTGGTTTAATACCAATTCTGCCTAATAGGATAGTAGTAACTATAGTTATTAAAGAAGCAAAAACCCCAAACTGTATGGATACTAAACTGAATTCAAACGTATATGACTATATAAGCTAATGAGCTTAGATTGAAAATATTATTGTTTTCAATTTTATTCTCATGGTTTTGTAGTTAAGTAGAGATAAAAGGTGGCTGCTGGAGGGTTGCATTAAATCCTAAGATCTAGGTGCAGTGCTCTCAGATCCATGGCTCCTCAGTGATGAAGGCCTCAAGCTGGGGAGATAATGAGTAGGCACTAGATAGGGATTTTATGCACAAGCCTTCTGGCATCCATTGATTACTCTGGCTTGCACTGAGTGGCACTACTGCATGGAGAGTTTTGCCTGTTTTTATTAACAGCAGTGCATAAATATTAACAATTAGGAAATAATATTTACATAAAGTATAAATTACTAATTCAATTCAGCTTCTTAATTTGGTTTTTATATCTGTAACATGTTTTTCAATTCTGTATTAAAAATTTTGCTGCCATATTTTTTACTATCAGCGCCATCTAGTTAAATGTTCGTTTCTTGTTTGCTTGTGACAAGTCCATACTTTGTTAAAACTTTTCTAGTTAATTATCGTAGTGACTATAATTTCTTTAACTATGTACATTAATCTCTCATTGCTGGCTATTTTATGGTTTCTTGTTTCCTCTTTGTACATTTGTAATAATCAAATGTAAATTTTGTTTCAAGTTGTTTTACGGTTGTTTTATACATTAATCACTTGCTAGATATTCCATTTGTAATCAAATGTAAATTTAGCTTCAGATTTTGGGTCTTCTGTTCATTTTATCAGCTGTCAGGCAATGGTTTATTTTTTTGCACTGTGCATTGCAAAAAATGGCCATTAAAGGCATTTGTTTCATATTTCTTTTTTTATGATGCTAGCTTATAATCTCAGTTTATTGATTTTTTGACAGCTAAAGTTTTTATGATTTTTTTCCCAATTTTTTTTTATAATCTATTAATTTTTGTAGTTGCCATTGCAATTTCACCAACAAACTTACTGATTCAACAAATATTTATTTTTTCACTCAGTAACAATGAGTACAAGTTGTTATAGTAATATCTTAAAAGATAGTATCATATTACTATTGATTAAACTACCGCCTTACTTGTATAATTTGGAATTTTAAAAACACTGATTAAAACTGGCTGTTTGGTATCCATGTGCAAATCCATTATTACTCATGGAAGAAGGCCAATATTCAAAACCTACTTAAAGGCTTTGGCTATAGCCCTACTTTCTAGTGTCCATAGATTACTGATGTTTGAGATAAAATAAGTAATGTGTTAATGCTCTAACATTGATTTTGAAATTATGCAGAGAAAGTCATGTGGTTTGTTTGAAATAGATCCTCGCTAAAGATTTTAAAGATGTCCACAATCAGCATAACTGACATCAGTAAAATATATAATTACTGAACTAGTATTAGACTTATCTAATTATATAAGCAGATTAACTTGGTTCATAATCTTAGATTTGACTTATTAACTTTAATCATTCAAATCTGCATAGATTTGTTCATTTATATAATGAAGTGCTTTCTTTATTCCTTAATCTAAAGCTAAGAGCACTTTTAGTGAAATTCACCATAATCATCGCTCTCTTAAATTAACTATTATAGCTTCTTTATGTATATTATAATGTAATTGAAAGTACATTCAGAAAGAAGAAAAAACACTTCATTATACAGACAAAACAAATTTGAATTACAAATACAAATGACAGGAGAAATCACTATAACTTTAATCATGTGAAAGCAGTAAAAATGGCTTCTGG